>JAJHSJ010000007.1:18986698-19198689 GCA_021015155.1 Magnolia officinalis
GAACTTGGTTAGTTAGGTCTGCGAATCGTGACTCCCAGGGATCCCTGTTTTTCCCGCTACTACCTCCCGAGTATCTCCGGCTCGGGCATTCTCCTTTCCCTTCTCCTCTCCAGGTTGTGACGAAGGTCCGTTGGAGCCAGAGCTGAGGCGGTCGGGACATCCGTCGGGGCTCGAGTCGTCACATTCCTGGTAGGGGCTCGCACTGGAGCTGGGGGGGGGGGGATTTTGAGCCGAAACTGGTGCTCGGGTAGAGCGTTGCGGAGATGTCCCACGCCTTGCACTTCTCGTCGCTGAATGGGCTTGAACGACTGGCCCGACAGCTTCTGGGACCGAACTTCTCCTCTCGGGTTGTTGCTGGGACTTGCGCTCCTGTCTCATCCGTTCCACCTCATCGCGCAAGGCTTGCACTTCACCTTACAAGGCGCGGTATTTGTTGGAACGATTACGAGAACGCTGGGAAGGGCCCGGTGCAGATTCCGCATGAAGTGATGACGAAGAGCCGGTCTGCTCCGGTTCCACCACCACTGCCTTCTTCTTTCCTCTAGCCATAGCTTTTAAGAACAGGAACCTGACTTTTTGTATCAGTTTCCCACAGACGGCGCCAAAAATGTTGAGGTCAAAATCTGGTCAGCCCTCTTCCCCTCTTCACGTATTCCGAGTAGGTGGCGAAGCTGGTTCCCTGCACACAAACCGTGAGCAATGGAGACCCTGGCTAAGCTGGGGGACCCTCCGATGCCTAAGTCAGGACACTGGAATCCGGGTCTAAGTTGGGGAGGAAAGGGAGAGTGCCGGATGTTGCGTACCTGTTGTCATGGAATGATGTGATATTTATACCTCTTCATCGCTTGATCCGCATCCGATAATCTCGGCACGGTCAGTGGGATTTGCAGATCATGAAGATATTGTCCAGAATCCGCAAATCATGTGTTACGGCGTGTGTATCTACGGGCGAGATAATAGGACATATCCATATGCGGCAGTTTCTCCACTTAGCGCGTGTAACCTTTATCCTCGGAGGTGCCTCGGCTCGGCCAGACCGAGGGCGACAACATCGCTCCGAGCTGATGATCGTTCGTGAATAATGCAGCTAGTCATTCTCGATATTATGATGGATATCCGCTCGGAGTTGATCGTACAACTCGAATGTTTTCCCTGCCGACTGCCCTTGGAAAGAAGGCGATCAAAGATGGGAGCTTCCCCATCTTAACCCGCCTTCCTAGTTTTATGCCGAGGCTTGGACCCTCCGCCCGACTAGCGGATCGTCGATCCCTCCGATTGTAGTCGGCTCGGATCTTCCTATAACATATCCCATTTTAGATTCATCGGGAACCAAAGATTTGATTTTCTAACTATCTGATTGGGGGGTGTTAATTGGATGGTTAAAAATTGAAAAGAGGTTAGGATTGCTAAACCAATCTGATTTTGGGACCCTGACCTTGCGGCAGTGGGACACAATTTTAGTAGTGTTGTTTGAGTTAATGTATGCCATGAGTAAAGTTTCCAAGTGTGAGCATCATTCTCTACTAGAGTATCAAATAACTCACCTTCATTTGGATCTGATCATCGGTTAATGATGAACTTTGGGCAATCAAATGGTGTCCAAATGAGATGATTCTAAAGTCATTTGAAGCTTCATCAAATTATCTTTCTAACAATATAACATCACCCACATCAGACATGTAATGAGTTATAGCCGTTTTCGTGGGATTGACGATCCATGGTGAATATCTGCGATCTACGGGAAAAATACCAGCGGTCCTCAATAAATATCAGCGGTCCACTCTTAATATTAGCGGTCCACATTGAATATCGATGGTCCACTCTTAATATCAACGGTTCATAGTGAATATCGATAATCTACATTGAATATCAATGATACACAATGAAAATATGGGTGATCCACAATGAATATGGGCGATCCATGGAAAATATCGATGATCCATCATATAACAGTCATCCATTATAACATTCATCCATTCTAACGTTTATCACATTCATCAATTACAACATTATTCAATTATAAAATTCATGCATTATAACATTTTTCTATTAAAAAATTAATCCATTACAACATCTTTCCATTATAAAAATTCATCTATTAAAGTGTTTTTCCGCTCCCTCTTTCCTTTTACAAACTTACATCATTCGTACCAAATAAAAAAAATCCAAAAAAAAAAAAAAAAAACTATAAATGAAACTAATGAAGGATGAATGAAGAAGGAAGAAAGAAGGAAGGGAACAAAAAACACCATCCTCCCCTCCCGTGAACAAGACCAAGGAAGAAAGAAATGACCAAACGACCCTTGTGAGCAAGGACTCCACGTTTTGAATCCATATACATCTTATGTGGGGCCACTAGGTTGTCATCAAGCAAATCCAACTCATCCACATGTAAGGGATTTTAATTTTATGTCATCATCTCAAGTTTAAGGACAACTTATCACAGGTGGACCAAAGAGAAAACAATTCAGAAATAATGAATAATGTTAGTGTAGTTGCGAGTCATAGAGAACTTCAAATAGAAAACTGAAAAAACCTTCCTTTAGATTCACGACTGTCTGATTAAAATGAACGGATCAGATCGGATAAAGAGTGGGTTGAAATTTTATTTTTAATGGGGCCTATGTCTTCTTTTGAAAAAACCTTTTCCTTTTGAGATAAGTGTTCATCGTATGAGGGGCAACTGTGGCAAATTGGATATTTTTGTCCTTCAAAAAATGAAAAAGTGGATTCAAGGTTAGAAAGACTCAAGTTTGGAAAAGACGAACTCCCGTCATGACCACGTCACAGTACGGGGCTATTTGGACAAAAAAATCATTGAAACTGATCCCTTGTAACTAGTCGCACGCTAATATAACTTGTGGTCAATATTTACGAGTGTTTTTCCTTGCTTATGACTGACTATAGGTTATCTTAGCATACATTCCATTTTTATTATCCATTTGTGAAAGTTGAGATGTGTATAGAAGAGGAGAATACAAAGAAAAACACACTTAAAGATAGGCTTAAGGCACATTTATCTCCAAGGCGATATTCACACCTTATTAGTAGTTAAAATAGTTTGCAAAAGACACTCAGATCCATAGCTCAACTGGCAGACTGAGTGAACATACCTCGTTTCAACACTTGAGGTCTTGGTATCATTCCCTAGTGGGGGTGGCTAACATGGAGTGTGTGTATTGACATGGATGTGTACTAACAAGCTAACACCCCCCCTCCCCATATATTGAATATACTTTTATAAATTATACCCCGACTTTTTTTAACAGTTTATCCCATAAATTTTTTACAAATTTTCAAAATAACTCAAAATAATAGTGGTGAAAAAAGATGGAGAGGAGAGATTGCTAGATATGGTCATTTTTTTGGAATATGACACAGATGGGTTTTTATAGACCAATAAGGGACACTTAGAGTCATTTTCATGAAAATGCGCATGATTTCTTCATGGAGGTATCTTTCTATGGTGTTTCTTCATTAATGACAATTCTTCACCAAGATCTTGAATTTAAAAATCTATTCATTCATCAAAAATCACCATGATTCATAATTAAAGGATTTACCAAGAATCATCGAAAGTAATGAATTATATCTTTTAATTTTCTTTTTAGTTTTTATATTTGAAAAATTCAAAAAAAAAAATTTCAGGTTTTTTTTTTTAAAGTATATTTAAGAAAAATCCAACAAAATAGCACTATTTTTTTTAATACAGAGGTTAAGTATGTAGGAAGATGTGTATAGGAAAATGTGTCATTACATCAGAATCCTTAGTAATCGTAGTCTTGAATTATATATTTTATGTGAAAGAATCGAATATATCACACACATAGTGATTGTAGTTTGAATTAAGTATTTTATGTGAAACAATCAGATGTGTAACACACACTTATAATTTTTATTTGTTGTAAAATCAGTAGCACATCAATGACTTCGAGCTTAATCTTAGATTCATGAGTTCATGAGAGTAGCTAAAACTCTCGAACATCAAGAAGGGGCTCTACTTCCAATAATGATGCAAGTGAGTCTTTATGAATGTCCTTGTCAACAAAAAAATATATATATATATATATATATATATATATATATATATATATATACTATAATAGGAATGAGGCGAATGAGAAAATGTACAATGTTGTTATAATCACTTCTTATAATGTACTTTGCCCATTGAACTTGTTAATGTAGTTTGGATTTTCCTCATTCTATGCCTATGAAATTAGTTTACTAATGAACATTCTTTGCTAGTCCCTTGGTGAATGGGTCTCCTAATTTCTAGATGGACCGCATATATTGAATTGTCATAACACTGCTACCAAGTATTGATGCACGAAATTGTCTTAGACTAATGTATTTAGATTTCTAATTATAAATCGTCTTATATGCTTTTGACGGTATTGCTTCATTGTCAGAGTATATAGAGATATGTGACAAAAGCATTGCCAATAATGATCTTTATAATAACAAGCTTCACAATCATTCTACTTCTTTATTTTGATTACCAACGTTATATATATATATATTATATATATATATATATATAATATATATATATATATATATATATATATATATATATTCTATGGTAGAATGAAATATTCAAGTCTACTTGGCTACATCAGAGTCCGTGATTTAACTTAATTGCTATACTCTTCAAATACACTAGGGTGACTATAAAAGTGCAAGCTATAATCAATTGTTTCTTTAACTATCTAACGAGTCGTTTGGGGAGCATGTATTTGATATGAACTAATACACGTTGACAATTATCAATTGCGTTGGGCAGCCTACAATTGGAATCCATTGGAATCCAGCAATCCACTGGAACAATATTTCAATGATTTAAATTTGAATTACTTATAAACCTACTTAATTTGTCTATTGCAGAAATAATATCAAATTAAGTAAATATCATGAGAAATATAAGACTACTAATCACCTTAGAATACTCCTAAGTATACTATATCTTTTTTTTTTTCTTATTAACTTGAAGTTAGAATAAAACGAGCATAAACAAGGTTCTCATAATAATAATTAATCTTTTTAAGAATTTTTTTTTTCAATATAACATGGTTGATAAAGAATTATACTATTCACGTTTCTTATTAGCTTTACTTACAATCACATTAACTTCATTGATATTATTTGTGTCAAAATTCGATGATAAGAATCTTTTAATGTTATTTATTACTTCTAAACATGTGTGAAAGATTAACATATTATCTATATGTATATATACAATTACTCTTTTATTACTAGAGAATTTTGAATACACATTTATCTATAGAGTGATTTGATCAATTTACACATTTTATTTTCTTGCTTGGAAATTATGAAATCGCCTCATTTCTCCATATATTCATTTTCATCAAGGTTACCATTTAAAAAATTTATTTTTATATTTATCTGATGAATTTTTAATTTATAAATAGATGCTAAAGCAACTAAAACTCTAATAATCAATATCTTGGTCATTGGAGCATAAATGCCGAAAAGTCAACAATTTTTTGTCTAAATTCTTTAGCAACTAGTTTTTCTTTAGACATTTTTATGGTCCCATATGATATTAATTTACTTTTTAATATTCATTTATAGCTGATTAATTTTGATCTTAGAAGCAAATTTGCTAGTTTTCATTTTTCATTTTACATTATAGAATCCATCTCATTGTTTAAAACTTCTTTCCAAAAGGAAAACATCCTGAGATCTAAGGACATTATTTAGAGTTAGAAGATCATTTTTAATATTATATATTAACATAATTTTTTTTTATATATATTTTTTTTTTAAATTGGCAGAATGTGGAAGTCAGGTTCAAAAAATGTATCTGTTTTGATCCTCTTAATCATTCTAGCGTTTATATTCTCTTATAGGAATCAGTGGTATTCAGATACCTGAATGCTACCACTGGTACTAGAATTTTGAGATTTTGATTCATTTCTAGTTATAGAAGAGAACGAGTTTTCGAAGAACTCGACGTTTTTAAAATCTATAATTATATTTACTTGGATAGTATTATTAGATTTTGCAACTACAAATCTATAAATCTTATTATATATACATATCATAAGAAAATGCATTTATGAGATTTTAACTTTGTTGGGGACCTTGCACAAAACCTTAGGATCTAGCCCTCCAGAACAAACCAGAATTATGGATAATAAAGCAATGAAAATAATCAATGCATCAATCACACACCACGCAAAAGAATTTTACGTGGAAAACCCTCAAAGAGGTAAAAACCACGGGACCTCGTCTAGATCAACAATCCACTATGAAGTAAAACGTTTACAACCTTCTTCACTCACGCAGGAGTGGATGAACAATAAAGAATAAAGAAAACCAGAGAGATCTCACTGATTACGAGGACGTAGGAGCGCTGAGATATAAACTGCACCGTAGATCACCTCCACGAGCATAACCTCCCTTCTACAAGCTTCCTCTCTCTCTTTCTCCCCCTCTCTCTCACCTTTGATAGCCCTCTTGTGTTTTTCTCATCAATACAACATACCCTAGAAAAACCTTTTTTTATAGTTTTAGGAAACTCCTCCTTTCCGCATCCCAGTTGCGAAAGGACTTTGCGCATCCCAGTTGCGAAAGGACGACAGGTCAAAAAAACCCATCAAACTTTATCTTGGGTCTTTTAGGGTCAGTAAGTCTACTTAGGGTTCTATAGCTTCTTACGGTATGAAGTATGAAAGGTTTAGTCTTCTTCCTCAATAGTTTGTATGGAATTTTAGGGATCTTAGAATGAGTATATTATTCAAGATGTGACAAGCATTTAATATGATTTCTTCTCAAAACCTTGAACCTATTATTGCATTGTTTAATATAGAGTTTACTATGTCTATAAAATACATAATTTTTACATTTTGCGACCTTATTTTGTTGAGGTGAATAAGGAACCGTGACCTGTTTTCACAATTAAAGCTAATTAAGGCTAATTCTAGAGATTACTAGAGATGATTATTTTTTTTGAAACAACCTAAAGATAATTTTTTATAAACTAACAAATGACACGTATAGTCTCTTTTCATTAAATCATTTATCGTTTCTCTGTGGTATATTTTTATCTATAGCAACTCTCCAACAAAATTTTAAATTCAAAATTTACTTCATTTATCAATAGTTACCATGATTCACAATCAACCAAGAATCACCAAAAGCTATATCTTTTAATTTTTTAAAAATATTTATTTTGAAAAAAAAAAACTAATAATTTTTTCAGTTGTTTTTTTATTTTAGAAAAACCCAACAATTTGTGCTTAGCATACATTATTTTCAACGATAAAGCGGATTTGAAAAAATCCATGGCATTTGTGCGCGGTATTAGATGAGATGAGGTAAGATGGAATTGCATTTGGTCCCGTGCAAATTTCATCTGATGTTTGGGGAGGACGAGAAGGGATGAAATTGCATTTGGTCCATGTAGGGTTTTATTTGTTTTTATTATTATTATTATTATTATTATTATTATTATTATTATTATTATTATGGATTTTGAAATTCAGTACACATGTGGGTTCCACATTAATGCAAGTGTTTTAATCATGCCGTCCATCCATATATGCCATTTATTCGTGATATTCTAATTATATATGTGTACAAGTGACCGACATCTGTTGAGAATTTACTTCATTGATTACAATTCCATGGTCCACCAAACGAGTTTTTGCTTAATCCAGTTTATTTTCCCTGCCAAGAATTTTATCCCAAACATAAGGATTAGATGGCCAAAATACCATGATATATTTTCATACATGCAATCAATATTGTGCAATAATGATGTTAATCCCATCTAATGCAATTCCATACCATTAAATCCCACGGACCAAACAACCCATACAACTGGTTGGTGTTTTTGTGATCAATTCTCATTTATGTTTCTTGTGGGCAGATCTCCAGTTCATGTAATTATACCTCTTTTCTTTTGGAAGTGGATTGACTGGTGTAACACACACAACCGACCTGGCTGGTGTATTGACGTTAGAGCTGGGCATCGGACCGAGTCGGATTGGATTGGGTCCAACTCGATTCGGTCCGAAATCTACATGGGCTGACCCGAACTTGATCCGATCCGGGATCGAGTTCGGGACATCTGACTCGAACCGATCCGATGCACGGTTGGCCTGACCCGAACCGAGTCTGCCTCGGTCAGGGAAATCGAGTCGGATTGGGTTGGGTATGGTTCGGATCGGGTTGGGTCTGTGGGTCAAACTATGAGGTATATGTTATATCCAAACCGTCCATCCATTTGTAGAGTTTGTCTTAAGACTTGAGCCGAAAAATAAGATAGATCTAAAGATCAGTTGGACCACACTACAAAAAATAGTGGGGGATTGAACGTGTACCATTGAAACCCTTTTGGAGATCACGGAAGTTTCGGATTAATATGAATTTTTTTTTTCCTCTTCATCCATGTATTTTTAACCTTATTAACAGATTAGATGAAAAATAAACGTTATGGTGGGCCCTACGAATTTTTTAACGGTGAAAATCATTATCCTCGATGCTATTTTCGATGTGGTCCATTTGAGCTTTAGATATGATTCATTTTTTTTTTTCAAATGCTCTAAAATGATCACGAAAAATGGATAAACGGTATGGATATAATAAATACATCATTGTGGGGCCCATGTAATTTTGATCTCATTTGAGCCGTTCGTACAACTCGGAGCTCGAGGCGCATCTCCGCTTGTCTTTGCACGACACGTATCTACACCAGCTGTATTGACGTGCTGTGCATGAAATTGCATTGCGTCAGTGGGCTCTTATCGTACTGAGTAAACTCTGTTGGGGCCCACCATGAATGCATGTGGTTTATCAACACCGTCCATTCGCTTTTCCAGATCATTTTAGTGGTTGAACCCAAAATTGATGCATATCCAAAGCTCAAGTCGACCATACCACAGGAAAAAGTAGAAGTATTAATTTCCAGCATTGAAAAATTTATAAGGCCCAGTGATGTTTATTTGTCATCCAACCTGTTTATAAGATAACTATATGTGATAAAAATTCATAAGAATCACTCCGGATCGGATCAGATCCATTCGGTTCGGATCGGTCCGGATTGACCATGATCCGAACTCGATCCGATGAACGGTCGGATTTGACTGATCCAACTCGAACCGCACCGATCTAGGCCTTCAGTTCGGTTCGAATCGGGTCGGTTTGTGCCCAGCTCTAGTTGACGTCACCAAATCTTATGGGTCCCATCTGTCCATCCTTTAGTGAGCTCATCATAAGGCTTGAATCGAAAAATAAGACCGATCCAAAGATCAAGTGGACCATACTACAAAAAGCAGTGGGATTCAACATCTACCATTGAAACTCTTTTGGGGTTATAGAAATTTTGGATTGATATTATATTTGTTTTAGCTATTCATCCAGGTCCATGTAAACTTATGATATGATTGTATAAAAAATAGATGCTACAGTCTATGTAAACTTATGATATGATTGTATAAAAGTAGATGTTACAGTGAGTCCCACGGATTCTATGGGTGATAATCATTGTCCCACTGTTATTTTCGGTGTTGGTTCACTCGAGCTTTTGATATGAGTTATTTTTGGGCTCATGCTCTAAAATGATCAGCCAAAGAGATGAATAGTGTGGATATAATAAATACATCATTATGGGCCCATGAAACTTTGATCTGCAAGCGGATTGGCTGGTGTACCACACACCGGCTATATAGCTGTGTAGGTACGTGTCGTGCGAAGACGAGCGCTGACGCTCGTCGAGCTCCGGGTCGTACGAACCGCTCAAAGGAGATCAAGGTTACGTGGGCACCACAATGATGTATTTATTATATTCACACCGTTCATCCCATTTTCGAGATCATTTTAGAATACTATACAGAAAATAAATCATATCCAAAGATCAACTGGACCACACCATAAATAGCAGCAGAGATAATGATTTTCACCGTTAAAAATTTTGTAGGGCCCATCGTAACATTTATTTTCCATCCAATCTTTTCATAAAGTTAAAAAGACTTGGATGAAGAGGAAAAACAAAATTCATATTAATCCAAAACTTCTATGAACCCCAAAAGGGTTTCAATGGTATATGTTCAATCCTCTATTAGTTTTTGCATTGTGGTCCACTTGATCGTTAGATCTGTCTTATTTTTAGTCTCAAGCCTTACGACGAGCTCGAAAAATGGATGGACGGTTTGGATATAACACATACTTCATGATGGGACACACAGAACCTACTGACGTTAACACATCAGCTATATAAATAAACGTGTCAAAATACTCCACGACGTTTGGTGGTCCCCGCTTGGGATTGTCTAATGTTATAAAAAAGGCCACGACAGTCACACAATCATAGCTGTATGACTATCGGGCTTTCCTCATTTGACTGGTTGCCGACCAGAGTGACGACAAAACATCTTTTTCTTCTTTGGCAGTTGCCCTCTATCAACTTAGGGTCATCCATCGGACGGTTGATACAATCCTCCTATCCTTTCGCGAAGCATCCAAACAATTCATGCACGTTGAAGAAACTATTCATATATCATATCTACAAGTTTGATAAACCCACACGTGCGTGATCTATGTCGGTCAACATGCAAACGCACGTGTCAATATACAACACGTGCGCAAGATCAATTCTTGACCGCTTACATCTGATGGCCTAAAAGTCATGCAACTTCACTCAGATGGACCAGTGTGAAAATGGACGGCTGGGAGGGGTACAAAAAAGTCTCAGCTGTTCCTTTGTTTTGGATCCTGCGGCCCACCTGATGAGTGAAACAGCCTATGTAACCAGTGTGCCACCACCTGATAAAAGAACCAGATTTCCTACACGTATGCCACTATGGCACGTGTGAGTAAGGCTAGGCATACCTAAGTTAGGAAGCGGATTGGCTGGTGTACTCACACTAGCTATATAGCTGTTGTATTGATGTCAGTATGTTCCGTGGGTCATTTAGACCGTTCATCCATTTGGTGAGCACATCTTAAAGCTTGACACAAAACACAAAAATTAAGACGGATCTAACTATCAAGATCCTATCAAGTGGGCCATATTGCAAAAAGCAGTAGGGGATTGAACATCTACCATTGAAATCTTTTCTGGAGTTACGGAAGTTTTGGATCAATATGAAATTTGCTTTTTCTTTTCATTAAGGTCTTTGTGACATTATGAATAGATTGGATGAAAAATAAACGCACGGTGAAAATTATTATCTCTACTGCTATTTGTGGTGTGGTATAGATAATCTTTGAATATGATTCATTTTTTGAATAAAGCTTTAAAATGATATTTAAAAATAGATGAAGATATAATAAATATATCACTGTAGGGCCATGTAACTTTGATCTCCTTTCAACCATTAGTACAACTCGAGCTCGAGGAGCATCAGTGCTCGTCCTCACACGACACGTACGTATAGCAGCTATGAATGCGGATCCTCTGTTTGCGTCGAGTAGAAAAATTGTGGTTGTTGAAATGTAATTGGCCCGTGTGATTGTAAAATGAATTGAATTTGCGTCGCTGACTGAGACGGACCAATCACTATACAGCAAAGGTAGAAAATAGCGGGAAAGTCGTGGTTTTGGCAAACAGAAGGATCCGGACTCAGCAGCTATATAGCTGGTGTGTGGTACACCAGCCATTCCGCTTCCCCTAAGACAACAGAAGCAAAAGAAGCAAGAAACAGTGGGCCTTCACTTTAAGAAACTAACGGAAAACACTCTATCTTCTCTTTCATACATTGGGGCTCTAACCCAATCATTCACTCAAATCTAATAATTGCAACTGCCAACTGTAATAACTGTAACTCCGCTACAATCCACTATCTACATATCGGATGGAGACTCTCCGTCCGTACCAACACAAAAAACGCGGCACGTCAGCTATATAACAGTACCTCACACCCTGCAACACTCAAATAGAGTAGCTCCACAGTGACACGCCAGCATCATCTTCCATATCATCATCCCACTGGGACCCACTTCCCTCATAAGGAGGTGGAGAAAGCAGCAATCCCTCCGCCATGTTTGCAATCAGCCCCGGCGTGCCAGCCTCCTCATCCATGTAAAACACATCCACTTCCGGCGGAACAGTCACATTCTCCGGCCTTGCGTAGTCGCTGCTGCCAGTAACTGCTTCGGAGTGCGATGGAGGGCGGAAAGCTTCCGCGGCTTCTGCAGCAGCCTTCTGTATGTCTCTGGCATTGGTAGA
This sequence comes from Magnolia officinalis, assembly GCA_021015155.1. Classification (NCBI taxonomy): domain Eukaryota; kingdom Viridiplantae; phylum Streptophyta; class Magnoliopsida; order Magnoliales; family Magnoliaceae; genus Magnolia; species Magnolia officinalis. Next base: position 18,998,895 of record JAJHSJ010000007.1, read on the forward strand.
TGCCGGCACGGGCAGGAGCCAGGCAGAGTCGGCGAAGTTGAGGCAGGCGGAGCGGCCTCTGAGAGCCATGGCAGCCACGTCATGAGCCCGTGCAGCCATCTCCGGTGTCGGAAACGTTCCAAGCCATATCCGCGACTTCTTGTTCGGTTCTCGCACCTCGCAAACCCACTTGCCGGAGTTCCGGCGCCTCACACCCTTGTAGACCGGGTGGCGTGTCTCGCGGAACTTGGTACGGCCGGCCCGCCGCTTCGGACCGGTCGATGCGACCGTGGTGTATATTTCCTCGTCCGACGATGCCCGACGGGTATTGGTGTATGATGGGGAGGAACTGTCATGTGGGCCACTGGTGGTGAAATCTGAGCGGTTGATGAAGGTATCCATGAGAGAGAGAGAGAGAGAGAGAGAGAGAGAGAGTGAAGGAAATTGGAGTTTTGAATTGCTAAGAGTGAAATGGAAGTGCTTTTATATGAGTGGGAGTTGGGGCCACGTGTTTTCGTTTTGTACGCGCACACACGGAATCTAACGGTATGCCAGGCTGGGGTCCAACGGTGGAAATCAGATGATGATTTGGCACCAGCTGGCCGTTCGGTGGTGTTATGGTATGATTTTCGACATTGGGGATACTTTTGCTGACGTGTACATCTTCAGCTCGGACGCGGATTGCGTCCTACCCCCGCCCGGACGGTAATCCGTCCGGGCAGGGATCTGTGGGGCCCACCGTGATGTAAGTATTTTATCCATACCGTTAATCATTTTTATATGATTATTTTAAAATATGAGACAAACATTAAGGTAGGTTCAGTGCTTAATTGGACCACAAATTGGGGATTAAACGTCCACCATTAAAAACTTTATGCGAGCTGGAGAAGTGCTGCATCAAGATGAAATTTGTGTTTTCACTTCATCCAAGTCTGAATGACCTTATTAATAGGTTGGGTGGTAAAAAAAATCACGGTGGCCCTTAGAAATGTTTCAACGATAGGTGTCATTATCACTGCAGCTTCCTTTGATGTGGTCCACTGGATCTGTTTATCTGCTTCATTTCTCATATAATTCCTTAAAATGATCATATAAAAATGATTAACGGTGTGGATAAAATACTTACATCACGGTGGGCCCCACAGATCCCTGGTAGGACGCAATCCGCGTCCTCTTCAGTTCTGCAATCTTTTTCCTTTCCGCTTCAACGTCCGATGAATCTATTGGCATATCCAAAAGCTGCTTTGGACCTTCTTGTCGTGTTATTTCTGGGTACCACACATCAGCAATCTAGCTGATGTGGGTATGTGTCGTGCGAATACGAGCGCTGATGCTCCAACGGTTCAAAGGAGATCAAAGTTACATGGGCTCCATAATGATGTATTTATCATATCTACACCATTCATCCATTTGGGGATATTATTTTAGTTCTTGATTCCAAAAAAAATAAGTAATTTCCAAGCTCAAGTTGACCACACCACACATAGCAGCGGGAACAATGATTTTCACCGTTAAAACATTAGTAGGGTTCATCGTAATGTTTACTTTCCATACAATCTGTTCATAAGGTAAAAAATAGCTGGATAAAGATAAAAAAATAAATATCATACTGATCCAAAATTTCTGTGAACCCTAGAAGGGTTTCAATGGCAGGCGTTTAATCCTCCACTGCTTTTTACAGTGTGTTTCACTTGAATTTTGAATCTGACTTATTTTTGGTCTTAAGCCCTACGAGGACCTTACCAAGTGGACGAACGGTTTGGATATATGTCATACCTTATGATGGGACCCACAGAACTTGGTGACGTCAACACACAAGCCACATCGGTGGTGTGTGGTACACCAGTCAATCTGCTTCCATTTCTAGGTGTGTCAGCATAAATCCGCACGTATTGTAATGGGATGGGTTGGGCCTTTGGACGTTGGATTGGTCCTTTTCAATAATCCTAGCCATTTATATGATGGGTCTCATCATGGATGGGGTTTACGAGCAAAAATATCTCTGATTGGAATGAAATGTTAATGGACCGTTTATATTCAAATAAAAAGAGTTAAATGCTTAAATGGTTAAAATATTTTAATTTAAGATATTTTATTTTTAGCTATCGACTATCTAAGTTGATATCCACCGTATAAACGGTTTGGAATATTGAAAGGTTACCACAGATTCAAATACTAAAGTCCTGACATATCATATTTCAGTAGTCTGAATGTATTCCAGCAAACACCTATTTCTAGTAGCCGAGGAATCGTTTTAATTCGCGGGTCGTGGTTCTTGGAAACCACGCGAATTCCTCAGTGGTTTTACCACGGTTCGCACGCGTGAGATGGAAGCGGTTTCTGGAGATACAACGGCCGCTGGACGGGGTGAAATCCGTGTGAGGGATCCACGATATTCCTATGGTGGGCCCATGGTGATTGTTCCAGAACCCAAGAATAGGAAACGTGGGCAAAGGTTAATATGATAAGGATGGTTGATAATTAACGGCCGCATTCAATGGGTGCGGATGGGCTACTGACAGGTTGAGTAGCGAGACTGCTATTGAAGTGACGTAACCAAGCTCCGTGGATCCACCTTTTCTTGATGCATGTTTTGTTTTCACGCTGTCCATCCGTCCGGAGAGATACTTTTAAGATCCAAAGAATGGGTGACATCCAAAGCTCCAGTAGACCCCACCAAAAAATAATAAATAGTGGGGAGGGTGATGCCACCATTAAAAACTTCTAAAGTTCATAAAAGTTTTTGATCAGGCTGATATTTGTGTTTTACCTTTTTTAATGTCTTTTGTAACTCTTGAACCGGTCGGATTTCGAAAAAAACATTCTGGTGGGCCTTAGAAAGGTTTTAACAGTGGGCATCAATCGTCCCGCTGTTTTTGTGGTGTGGTCCATTAAAGTTTTGGATCTGCCTCATTCTCTAATTGATGCCTTAAAATAATATCTCCAAATGGATGGACGTTGTGGATACAACACATATATCATAGTGGGGTCCACAGAACTTAGTGACGTCACTTCAGTAATGACTCTCGATACTCAACCTGTCAGTATCTAATCCGCGTCCGCATTCAATGTACGAGAGGCCGACTTACACTTACACGGGTCCCACCCGAAGAATTGCCTAGATATCATGAACGAAATCGGATTGCGTACTGAGTTACTCGGTATGCTCTTATCATACTGAGTAAACTCAATTAGGCCCACCTTGAATGTATGTGGTCTATCCACGCCGTCCATCCGTTTTTCCATCTAATTTAATGGGTTGAGCCCAAAATTGAAGCATATCAAAAGATCAAGTGGATCATACCATAGGAAGCAGTGGGGATAATGATTTCCATCATTGAAACCATGCTAGGCCCAACGGTGATGTTTATTTGTTATCAAACCTGATCATAAGATCATACAAACATGGATGAATGGAAAACACAAATATAAGCTTGATCCAAAACTTCTATGGCCCTAAAGAAAATTTCAACGGTGGAAGTTCAATTCAAAATTTTCCTATGGTGTGGTCCATTTGAACATTGAATATACTTCATTTTTGGGCTCAAGCTGGTAAAATAGATGGACGGAGTGGATAAAATACATAGATGATAGTGGACCTCACGGGGTTTACTTAGTACGCTAAGCGTAGTGAGCTATTCACTACGCAATCTGCTTCCATCATGAACGTGTTAGGAGTGGATGTGGATTGGGTAATGACAGTGCCAGTGGGGCCATCATTGTTGTAGAGCGGATCGTATGAAGATGGACTAGAGAATATGGGTGCACATCAAACTGGTAGAACCTCGAAACCGATCAAACGGTCCAGTTTGGTCCGGTTCTAAACTGCACTAATTCGATTCCGGTTCTAAAAATAAAAGAACCAGTGGATACGGTTCGGTTTTGGTTTAGGGGCATGTAGAACCGAACCGTTGACCCGAACCATGGATCTGAACCATTAATCTAGACCATCGATCATTTGGGGTCCATCACCTGGTTGGCCATCTCTTTAAAAAATGACTTTTGTTGGATGATCCTTTATGACTAGGTAAATGAGGGAGGTCAACATTAATCATACTACAAAAGAATTGGTCTACTCATTAATTTATCTAAACATTCCATCAAGTGGGTCAGAGATTGGCTATACCGTAAAAAAATAAATAAATTAATTTCTCCTTTATACTCTCTTGGAAACCAATCCAATCAATCTAGCAATCATCCTTGCCATCCCTCAAAAGTGCAGTTGGCTAGCTCTCCATGTATAAATTATGACTTCAAAACCCAGTCAGACAAAACTTCTTACTTCTGACTTTGTGGGTCGAATTAGCAACCGTAGACAAAAATAATAGCGAACTAGTAATGGAAATGAAATTGTATCAGTTGTTGTTACAATGGAATTGGTTGCGGAAGACCTCAGATAGGTTGTAGCTTCTTTTTGTATTGTATCAGTTGTTGTTATGTTAGTTTGTCTGTCTGTGCTGTAGAGTTTGGGGTTACTTTCTAATCCCTCAGCACCTCAACTGTCTTAGGTGTAGGGGTCCTCTGTATGTACCGTGTGGATGAAATATTTTCATCATGATGGGCCTTAGAAATGTTTCAACTATAGGAGACATTACCTCCACTGTTTCCTGTGATTTAGTTCAGGGATGGACGGTGGATATAAATGCATCTCATACCAATTGAGCTGGATTTTAAAAAGCCCAGAATCGTGGAACTGATCCAGAACCGAACTGGTTTTCGTGGTCCGGTTCTGGTTCGGTTATAGGGTGCTAACGGTCCGATTTTGGTTTCGAAAATCCTAAAACCGTTAGGAACGGTTTGGTTCTGGTTTCATCCCAAAACTAGACCGAGCCGACCCGTGTGCACCCCTACTAGAGAAGGCTCGATTGGAGGTAGAAGTGATCTGAATCGTCATAACCTTAAAATATGCATATCTGGCAAATCAAAATGAATTACTTAACATGCCATATTTGATTTTGGGTAGGAGAAGCTACTTTAGCCAACCAACCCTGCTACACCAGGTTGCCCACACCAAATTTACAAGATTTCATCAAATTGATGGTTGAAAATCCATTTTATTTCATTTTTACTATTTATATTAAGTTTTAGTTCAATCGTAACTTTTGATCCATTGAGTTTTAGTATTCAAAGAATCTCTATAAGGAGTTGAAAGAAATTCCATGGATTCGTAGTGGTTGTCCTTGAGGTAGATGGTACTTGACATGTTTATGTCCATCCCTGCATTAATCATGATATATGTGTTTTATCTACTAGCTCATTTTTGGGCATCAACCATTAACTGAGCTAGATATAAATCTTAAGTGGACCCAGTATAAGAAATAGTGGTGATTGAACGTCCATTGTTGAAAACTTACCCGGCCACAAAAGTTTTGGATTCGTTCACCTAAGCTAGATGACAAATAATCACCATCGTGGACTTAGTTTTTCATGCATGGTGGGCATTAAGGGCTCGTTTGGATGCAATAAGAAAGTAATTTTTATTTATTTATTTATTGACCTACTAAGTTATTTATTTAAGATAAATAAATTTGGTTAATTATTTATTATACTTATTTACTTAAAATGACTTAAGCATTTCAGTCATTTTATTTAGTATTTTCACTTTTATCCACGGGTTGTGGTATAAATGTCTTCCTTTGCAACACGTGTGTTGCCAGGGCGTGAGTAGCCCCTACTTGGGTTTTCAGTTTGTAGGTTGTATTTGGCAATCCCAACCGTTGATACGACCGACACGATTCTAGCTAGCCCATGCAACAACAAATCTTAAATGGAAGAATCTTATCCTTCCAATTTGGTATCTATTAAAAAGATATATAGTTAATACAGCAATGTTTCACATCCACCAGAAAAAGACCAAGTATTCAATGGACTGAATCTTTCAAGCAGGGATTTTCTTCTTCCTTTTTTTTTTTTATTTTTTATTTTTATTTATTTTTATTTTTTTTTTATTTTTGGTTCATCTACATTGTGCACCATCATTTCAACAGTCTGGATCGCTGGACCATGGGTCCGGATGGCATAAAACGAAGACCATAGCTATAGAACTCACAGGCCAAAGCATTGCACAATACATAATTGAACGATCCTCAACTCGAGGGTATGTGAGTATACTCGTGTTTCCATTTTCTGCCAAGTGGGACCTTGGTTTCAATGGTTCAGAATAGTTTGGCCCCACCGTGGATCCACTCAAAATATACGGTCCACGTTCAACTAAAAGGGGATAATTTGCCTAAACTCTTATTATTAGAGATGTCAAAATAAGCCTAAATAATCCAACCATCAATTAGTGGCCAATAAATATACGGTCCACAGTCAACTCAAGGGAGATAATTAGCCAACAGGTTCTCGAATCTTAGACAAACTTTGATAACGGTCCTTCTAAGGTCTGACCCACTGCACCAATGGTCTGGATCACTGATCAGTGGCCCCACTTGCAGTAAGAAGTCATAGTATGCTGTCCGTAGCTTCTAAGGCGTGTCCTATGGTTTCTCTTTGCAGGAGAAAACGGGGAAGCGGATTGGCTGGTGTAGCTCACACCAGCTATATAGCTGTTGTATTGACGTCAGCAAGTTCGGTGGGTCTAATAATGAGGTATGTGTTATATCCAAACTGTTCATCCATTTGGCGAGCTAGTCTCAAGGCTTGAGATGAAAAATAAGACCGCTATAACTATCAAGTGGACCACACTAAAAAAAAAAAGCAGTGGGGTATTAAACGTCTACCATTGAAACCCTTTTTGGGGTCACAGAAGTTTTGGATCAATATAAAATTTGTTTTTCCTCTTCATTCAGGTCTTTGTGACCTTATGAACAGATTAGATGAAAATAAACGTCGTGGTGGGCCCTACGAATAATTTTATAGTGAAAATTATTGTCTTCACTGTTATTTGTGGTGTGGTCCAGATGATCTTTGGATATGATTCATTTTTTGGATAATGCTCTAAAATGATCTCTAAAAATAGATGAACGGTGTAGATATAATAAATATATCACTGGGGGCCCATGTAACTTTGATATCCCTTGAACCATTCGTACCAACTGAATGATTAAAGGCACACATGTGGCCTGATGCTTATCTATGGTCCATGCATGTGTCAAACAACCATTTACTCTAAAAGCTTAAACAACCATTTACTCTAAAAGCTTAGAGTAAATGGTAGTTTAACTGGATATTAGAACGGAAGGTCTTATGTTTGGATATCAAGAACAACAAATGTGCCTCGCTAATACATTATTCTCCCACCTGAGTACCCTACATGTGCAACAACTTAAGCTTTTAGAGTAAATGGTTGTTTGACAGCATGAGCTAGAGGTGAACCAATTAGGAATGGTTATCTTTTCCTTGCCTATGAACTAGGGGAATTGGCACATACGCAGGGAGACAAAAGAGAAACAGAAGATGCGGCTACATGCACGTAAAGACAGGGAAGATTCCATTGGTAGGAGACCAATTCATACTTTTTCCTTTTTCATGGGCCATCGAATTTTAGATCCAACTCTTGTTTAGGTTATTATCTTATAAGATGAGGCAGCACAATGGATGTATGAATGAATTTTACATAATCATTATATTGAGCCCCACATAACCCTTGTTGGATAAACTTACCATTCATTTTACATGCAAATGCAAAGAGAGATAGGATACACCGGAGTGGATAAAATCAACCGTCCATTGACTAGCTAATTAAACCCAAGCTCTTCATTTATAAACATGTGTTTTTAAAATATATACTAATGTATATTAAAATTTTCCTTTAACCTTCAGTAAAACTTAAAAGCCGCAGCTCTCCTAAATCTAAGGGCACGGGTAAAAATGCACTCAATTCCTTGCCTTATATAAAGTAGAGATGCATATTACATATGTGAGTATTTGAATGGGGCATGTGGGTAGGTTAAGCTTAACCTACAACAATGTGTAAGGCCCACCATGATGTGTCCATGGCATTTAATTTATCTATCATGTTCTCATCCTTGAGTTCTCAATACCATCCATAAATTAGGCTGATCCAAATCTCAGGTGGGCCACACCATGTAAAATGATGCCTACAGTCTCTACAATCATTGGTGGCATAAAAGAAACATGGTAGACCACGGAAATTAATGATGGGTTTCCTCATCTTAACTTTTCCTTGCATCATAACTTGCTGAAGTTTTGTATAAGCTTGAAATTTGGACACCAATGAGAAATGGGGCATACATGATGTCAAGCACACATCATGGTGGGCCCCACACATATTGTAGGTTAAACTTACCATAAGAGCTTTGTAGTGAATCTTGGAGAAAATATAATATTCAACCATGCACACTCATAAGTAGTGTGGTGTGTGAGACACAAGTTGCATTTTGACACAGGGAAGGACGTGATGAAGTCGATCACCGTCTTCTTAGGGATAACTACTCCAAATCCACGGAGCTCTCTAGATTCCTCACAGAGTTTCTTTGAATCCACAAGAGATAAAATAGAAATGATTTCTAATAAATTCAAAAATAAATTAATTGATGATAAAAAGGAAATTAAAATCCTTTAAATAATGATTTCAAAATTAAGATAGAGTTTTAGACTTGAACTCCATAAAGACGTGACTTAATATAAATAATAAACTTATTATTTATAGGTGGTCATCATTCATACTAGACTTCATGGTTTTCAGCTAAAAATAGTATGTCTAATTTAGCCTAAGCATGATATTCTCCTAATTTTTCTAACCCCTTTTCACGTCGGGTAGTCTCCTAAAACTGGAAGGATCAAAAGTTATGATGGAACTAAAACTTACTATTTATAGTAAAAGTAAAAATAAAATGAATTTTTGACCTTCAATCTAATGGAATCTCACAAATCCAGCACAGGCAACCCGACCTAGTGGGTTGGCTAGCTAAAGTAGCTTCTCCTACCCAAAATCATATATGATACGTTGAAAAACTCATTTCATTTTGTGAGCTATAACTATTTTAAGGTTTTGACGGTCTCTAGATTACTTCCGCCTCCGATTGGGCCATCTTTGCAAGTGTCCGCAACCCACTCTACATCGCGTTCTTACATGTAGCATAACTGTCTTATAATCTAACCGTCCATCTAGTGGTCCCATCATGTTTCGGTCACTATATTCATGAGCTGCACCAACTAAACTCTCCCAACGATGTTAGCATTGGCTACCAAACATGATTAAAACAGAGGCCCATGGTTTGGTTTTCCTTTTCCAAAATATAGCCAGAAAGTAAAGGATACTATCAATTGCACAATGGTGGACACCCCACTATCCGTTGATCTATGCATTTCAGTTATCTTTCTAGACCGTCCATATAGTGGACCACCACTTGGTAGGCCATGGCACAAAACTCGCCAGGATTAGAAATTCTCACATGTTCGATTCATTGGTTTAACTTTTCATGACCAATTAAATTTTAGACTAGCAATATAGAATAAAAAGATCATCAGATTGAAGGGCCAGACACAGTCAAAGAATTATAGACTTGGTTAGTGACTCATCTAATACCAACGTAGTGTACCATCGGTGCTCTGTTAGCCCCTCCATTATGTGTGTTTTATTCATACCATTCGTTCATTTTGCAAGCTTAATTTTGAGCATAAGCCACAATGTTTGTTTCATCCAGTCTGTCCATAAGGTTACAAAGACCTAAATGAAGAGAAAAAAAATAATTTCATATTAATCTAAAACTTGCGTGACCCCAAAAAGGATTTCAACTGTAGACATTCAATCCCCACTACTTTTTTCAGTGTGGTCCACCTAATGGTTAGATCTGCCTTATTTTTCATCTCAAGCCTTAAGACTATCTCACCAAATGAATGAAAGGTTTGGAGATAACACATACCTGTGATCAGACCCACGGAACTTGCTGACGTCAATGAAGCATCTATACAGGTGGTGTGAGGTACATCCGATTCTATCACAGTGGGCTCCACAAATCCACTCGCTGGACTGAGTCTGTCGACAGGCAATCCGCGTCCGAATGATTGACAGTGACGTAACAAATGGTACAAGAGTACCTTAGTGAGATAGCGACAGCAAATCCAACTGTTATTATACACGTTTTACATTACTCGCCCCGCGGAAACGCGTGTTCCATGCTTCTTACATGGAGACATCATGGTCTTCCTGCTTTCTACAGCTGTACAATGATTTGAAATAATCGACGACCGTTACACGCAGAACCTACAATAAAAAAAATAATTTATGACTCACTTAATGTTTAAATATATTTTTTTTTGTTGGAATCTATATTTTAATAATTTTATTATAATCATTTCGTCAAATATAATATATGTGATTTAATACGAGATATTAAATCTGATTTAATTAATTAAATTAAGGACCAATAAATACACTAATGAGTTATTTGGCACCTTGGATTTAGAAGTAAACAGGTTTATTTCAAATCTAAGTAGCTATATTTTGTATTTGGCAACCTTTTATTTGGAGTTATTTCAAATATAATATTTTCGTGTGATTCTAATGTAATCTCAATTAAGTGCACTTAAAAATAATAATAATAATAATAAAATAAAATTAAAGGTAGAGGAGTCGCACACATAATAAAGTTGTTTCCAGATTACTAATTCGTTTACATGTGGCATGCTGATGATACTTAAAATAATATAATTATTGGTTACTAAAATCACATTAATGAAATGATCAGAACTATCTAATCATTGGACATCTAAATGGATAATTTTAAAAATGTTGATGAGTTGCTTATTCATGATATTTACATTTGTGGCCCACCTAAGGTTTGAAATTTTCTCATTTTTGGGCAAAGCATATATTTTTATAGACTTATTATAGTCATTCTATCATATATCTCACACACTAATTTATAATATAAAAGTTAATTTAATTACTTAAATCTAGTCTCATGAATATATTATAGAATTTTAATGCATTTCAAATACAAGCTCCAAAGTAAAAAAAATAATAATAATAATGCATTCTAGTACATTTCAACAAAACATAATTGAGGATTTGAAATCACCTTAATTACATTGCGATTTGTATTCCAATGCATTCCAAATCCAATCTCTCAAATTATAATTAATAAAGAACTTCAAGGCATTATAAACACAAGCCTTCAAATGAAAAGTTTGGATTCTAATATATTTCAATTACAAGCTACCAAACATAATTAAAGATTCAAAAATTACCTTGATTCTAATATCAAGATAATTTAGAATCCAATGCATTTCAAATCAAAAGCTCCCAAGCAAGCCCTAAGGGCTGAGGAGCAAATAGCAAATTTTAAAATGTGAAATAATGATTTCTCCTGTACATCCATGGAATCCTTTTATAGTCAGGCTACATTAGATATGGTCACAAATTACATCAGAATGAAAAGGGCAAAATTTAAAAAAAAAAAAAAAAAAGAAGTCAAAATTGTTATTTAACTAAGAAAATTCTTTGATACGGACACATAAAGCAAGCTATCATTGGGCCACGTCAGAGGTCATTCTACTAAAGTATTTTATAACACTTGGTTACGTGCATTGGCATCCACAGCACCAAGCTCTTTGGGCCCACCAAGTTCGTTATTATTTTATTTAAAAAAATCTTTTTCAGTAACAAAAATAAGTTTAATCTACGGCTGAGATAAGCCACAACAACGCAAACAAAAGGGAGGGGGATAGAAACCATGAGTTTGTGTGGGGCCCACCATGATGTGTTTGTTCCATCAACCCCATTTGACATCTTTGCCTCATCAGGGGGGGATTTAGGTGTGATTCCACATTGTTCTCCATGTTATGGCTCACCTGAGTTTTGGAATAGGATGACTTTTCATCCAACGGTGAACATATAAGAAGGATCAACTGGTGAATGGGAGTAGATATAAGGTGGGACCCACAGTGATTAGGTGTTTTGCCTGAAGCAGATTCGTTACTACCCGTGCATGTCCCTTCCTAGGAACGGACAGGGGCTTTGAGGGGCCCCCGTGATTTATGGTTTTTATCTACACCGTTCATCCATATTGCCATATTATTTTAGGGTATTGAATACTCAAGTGACCACAGTGGGAATTAAATACTCACCATTGAAAACTTTTTGAGGGTCATGCAACTTTTTATTATCAAGTTTATATTTGTGTTTTCCCTTCATCTAAGTGCAACGGGTTGGATGGAAATTAACCGTTACTATGGTTCTTAGGAAGGTTTCAATGGTAAGTGTCATTAGCACCGCTGCTTACTGTGGTGTGGTTCACTTGAGCCTTAGATCTACTTCACTTTTGGGCTTTTATACTAAAGTGATATGGTAAAATGGATAAACGGTGTGGATAGAACCCATACATTACGGTAACCCCTCAGACAGGCTGAGCGGATTAGCTGTTACCCGTGTAATACCTTGGTGGGTGTTACTCTTACTGTGTGGGGTCCACCTTAATAAATTTGTTTAATATCCACGCTCTCGATCTAGCTCATTTAAGTACGTTATTCCAAAAATTAAGAAGATCCAAATCTCTGGTGGACCACACCACACAACGGTAAAAAGTCGTGAATGATTATTAAAAGCTTTTTGTAGGCTAGGGTCTTTACTCTTGCTCGGGACCGTGGCAGACTCTCAGGAGTTTCAACTCACGGTATAGGGTTCGAGTAGGTGGTGAAAAAACGGATGGACCGAGTGGATATGTAACATATCATCAAGGTGAGCCTTACCGTAAGGGTAACACCCCACTAAGCTTTACCTGGGTAACACCTAATACGCGCCCGGAACAGGCGGGGTAGTAACCAACAACGGAAACGGACTGGCTACTCCCCCAGACACCAGCCAATGGCTGATGGTCGGTGTTATGTGGGCCCCACCATGATGTATGTGTTTCATCCATGCTGTCCATATATTTTTACAAATCATTTTACGGTATGAGTCATAAAAGTTTTGGACCAAGCTGATCTTTGCTTTTTCTCTTCATCTATGCCTGTATGACCTTATCAACAGATTGGATGTCAAATAAACAGTATAATTGCCCTTAGGAGGATTTTAATGGTGGATATCCAATCACTATTGTTTTCATGTGGTGTGATCCACCTGAGATTTATATCCCTCTCATTTCTGGGATCAGGCCATAAAATGATATGTAAAAATGGATGAAACACATATTTCATGGTGGGGCCCACAGAGCACCAACCACCAGCCACGGAGCCGGGGCTGGGGGAGTAGCCAATCTGTTTCCGTACCCAATAGGGCTTGATCCAAAGTTCATGTGACCCAAAGAAATTTTCAACGGTAGACATTCAATTCACATTGTTTCATGTGGTGTGGTTTACTTGAGATATGCTTCATTTTTAAGCTTAAGCCCTAAAATTAATAGATGCACCACAAAATATATAAATCACCATGGACCCGCATATGAGTTACTCAGTACGCAATCCTCTCCTCGACCTAGCTAGCAATGGATGGTCATGTAAGGTGCTATGTGTGGCTATTATGATATATGACTTTTATCCAAGCCTTTGATATGGTTCCCTTTTAAGATAAATAACCGTGGACCACATCACATGAAACAATGGTTACGATGACTCCACCGTTGAAACCTTTGTAGTGATGGGATTTTCCTCCTCAGGTCAGAGGAGATGTGGTGCGGTTCGGATGCCACAAATAGTGGAATCATCACGCTGCTCGACTGGTCAAGTGGACTGCTCGACCGGTCTAGTGAACAGTGCTCGACCAGTCGAGGATCACTCGACTCAAAGTCCAGCGAGCTTAGTGAACAGTGTTCGACCAGTCGAGGGTCGGCTTGACCAGTAGAGTAAACAGTGCTCCACCAGTCGAGGGCCGGCTCGACCAGTCGAGTGAATAGTGCTCGACCAGTAGAGGACTCTACTCGACTAGTCGAGTTTACACAAATTTGAGTCCGGATCTTGTGCGGATTGTGGAAATTGGAGGCGGTTTCGCAAGAGGTGCGAAAGGGGGTTTCCAAATCTATAAATATGGGTGCTTAGGGCCTTTCTAGGTAATGCAAGATGGTTTCTTAAAGCTTTGCAAGGGTTTGCTAAAGGGTTTAGGGTTATCAAAGGTGAGAGAGAGATAGAGAAAAGAGAGAGAGGAAGCTTGTGGAAGGGAATCGACGTCTCAGCGCTTCTGCGTCCTCGTAATCGGTGAGATCTCTCTGTTTTTCTTTTATTCTCTTATTGTTTATCCACTCCTGCATGAGTGAAGAAGGTTGTAATGTTCTACTTCATAGTGGATTGTTGATCTGGACTACGTCCCGTGGTTTTTACCTTTTTAATGATTTTCCACGTAAAAATCTCTTGTGTCATGTGGTTTGTGCTTTGATTTATTTCATTGCTTTATTATCCCATAATTCTTGTGTTTTTGGGAGGCTAGATCTTAAGGTTTTGTGCAAGGCCCCCAACAAAGTGCTATCAGAGCCAAGTTCATTGAATGAAGTGGGATCGGTTCTGAATTATGAAAGGTGGCTCATCAAGGATGATCAGCCTCAATGGTTCTAACTAGATCATATGAAAGACTAAGATGGATGACTTGTTTTATTGTAAGGACTTATATTCTTCAATTTTAGGTAAATCAGCAAAATCTAAGGATATGTCTGATGATGATTGGAAGAAGTTGGACCGGAAGGCGGTGGGGTTTATTAGACAATGGCTGGATGATTCCGTATTCCATCATGTGTCTACGGAGACCTCAGCAGGGCTGTATGAGAGGAAGACAGCCGGTAATAAGATTTTCTTGATACGACGACTTGTGAATCTTAAGTTCAAAGATGGTGGTTCTATGGCCGAGCACATGAATGAGGTTAGTAATATATATATTGAACTAGCTCTCCGCTATGAAGATGGTCCTGGATGATGAATTGCAGGCTTTGCTATTGCTTAGTTCATTGCCTGACAGTTGGGAGACATTGGTGGTATCTCTAAGTAACTCCGCGCCAGACAGAAAGGTATCCATGGAACAGGTAACCAGTTACCTCTTCAATGAGGAGACAAGGAGGAAGTCTAAGGGGTCTACTCAGCAAGAGGCCCTTGTGACATAAGAACGGGAGAGAGGAAAGAACAAGAAGGGCGGGAAGGCCCGAGATAAATCAAGAGACAAGTCAAGTACCAGGAAAGATGTTGAATCCTAGAATTGTGGTAAGAAGGGTCACTATAAGTATGAATGTCGTAAAAATAAGAACGACAAGAAAGGAAAAGGAAAGGAGAAGGAATATGAATCAGATTCCACTGTGGTCGCTTCAGATGACGACGTTTTAGTTATTCTTTCTATAGATCATGATGTTTGTTAGGACATCGACTGAGTGATTGACTCGGGAGCCTCATTTCATGTGACTCCAAGCAGAGATTTCATGGGACCGTGAAGATGGGAAATTCTGGCATATCGAAGATCGTAGGGGTCGGTGATATTTGTGTGAAGACTAATGTGGGCTTTGTATTGGTTCTCAGGGATGTGAGGCACATTTCAGACCTTCGCCTCAACTTGATGTCAACGGAAAGGTTGGATGATGATGGCTATGAAAGTCGGTTTGCTGGTGAGTGCTGAAAACTCATTAAGGGTTCGTTGATCGCAATCAGAGGAAAGAAGTATTGCACCCTTTACAAGGCAAGTGTTAGTGTATGCAAGGGTGGGTTGAACGCAGTGGAAGATTCAGCTATTGACATGTGGCACAAGCGTCTAAGCCACATGAGTGAAAAATGACTTCAACTACTAGCGAGGAAGCAACTCCTTCCAGACGTGATAGGTATACCTCTCAAAACCGGTATCGATTATTTATTAGGAAAATGACATAGTTTCATTTATTAAATCTACTTCTCATTTTAATAAAGTGCATGCATTAAATTTAGTTTATTCTGATGTTTGTGGTCCTATGAGGATAAAAACTTGGGTGGGGTATTATATTTTGTCACTTTTATAGATGATGCATCAGGAGGGTTTGGACTTATGCTTTGAAATCAAAGGACGAGGTCTTTGGTATGTTTAAATTGTTTCATGCTATGGTCGAGAGAGAGATAGGTAGATCATTGAAGTGCATCCACACTGACAATGGTGGTGAATACATTGAAGACTTTCATGAGTAGGTATACAGCCTGAACAGACGGTTCCCAAGACCCCCCAGCATAATGGTGTGGCTGAGCGAATGAATCGCACCATTGTAGAGAGAATGAGATGCATGTTATCTCATGCGAAGTTACCCAAGACGTTCTGGGGAGAAGCAATGCACACGACAGTGTATCTGATAAACAGGTCTTCATCATCCCCGTTGAATGGAGAAGTACCTGAGAAGGTGTGGACTGGACAGGATCCATCGTACAGTCATCTCAGGGTGTTTGGATGCAGGGCATCCGTTCACGTACCAAAGGACGAGAGGTCCAACCTCGATATGAAGATCAGGCAGTGTGTGTGTTCTTGAGGTACAGTGATGAAAAGTTTGGTTACAGATTGTGGGATCCAACCGAGAAGAAGCTCATCAGGAGCAGATATGTGGTTTTCTTTGAAGATCAGTGTATAAAAGACATTGGTAAGTTAGAGAAGAACCAACCTACTTCAGGTGAGCTAGAGGACATGGATCCGGTTATTCCTCCCGTGATGCCTGATGACGAGGGAGTACAACAAGGTGCAGAAGACGAGGAAGTTCTTTCAGAAGATGGATCAGGGGAGCAGCCCCCACTTGATCCACTTGTTGAGCCACAGGTGAGGAGGTCATCTAGAGACAGACAACCATCCAAGAGGTACTCGCCCATGAGTACATTATGCTGATTAATGAGGGAGAGCCAAAAGATTATTCTGAGGCCCTAGCTGACGAGCATAAGGGGGAGTGGTTGACAGCTATGCAAGAGGAGATGAGATATTTGCATAAGAACCACACCTATGATATGATGAAGTGGATACTGCGGTATCTAAGAGGCTCATTTAGGTTGAGTCTATGCTATAGTGATGGAAAACCTGTGTTAGAGGGCTACACAGATACAGATATGGCAGGTGACATAGACTCCAGGAAGTCTACATCGGAGTTTATGTTCACGTTTGCAAGGGGAGCAGTCTCTTGGCAGAGCAAGTTACAGACGGTCGTAGCATTGTCGACAACAGAGGCTGAGTACATCGAAGTCAATGGCAAAGAGCATATAGTGCGTAGGTTGAGGAAGAGCTTGTATGGGCTGAAATAAGTTCCACGACAATGGTACAAGAAGTTCGACTCGTTTATGTTGAAGCATGGGTATGATAGCACGGATTCGGACCATTGTGTGTTCATGCGCAAGTTCTTAGATGGTGAATTCCTCCTAAGTCAGAAAAGAGGAGATTTGATGGGGTTTTCTTCCTTAGGTCAGAGGAGATGTGGTGTGGATCGGATGCCACAAACAGTGGAATCACCGTCCTGCTCAACCGGTCGAGTGAACAGTGCTCGACTCAAAGTTCAGCGAGCTCAGTGAATAGTTCTCGACCAGTCGAGTGATAGTGCTCGACCAGTTGAGGGCCGGCTCAACCAGTCGAGGACTCTGCTCGACTAGTCGAGTTTACGCAGATTTGAGTCCGGATCTTGTACGGACTGCAGAAATTGGAGGCGGTTTTGCAAGAGGTGCGAAAGGGGGTTTTCGAATCTATAAATATGGGTGCTTAGGGCCTTTCTAGGTAATGCAAGTGGGGGTTTCCTAAAGCTTTGCAAGGGTTTGCTAAAGGGTTTAGGGTTATCAAAGGTGAGAGAGAGATAGAGAAAAGAGAGAGAGGAAGTTTGTGGAAGGGAGTCGACGTCTCAGCGCTTCTACGTCCTCGTAATCGGTGAGATCTCTCCGTTTTTCTTTTAGTCTCTTATTGTTTATCCACTCCTGCGTGAGTGAAGAAGGTTGTAACGTTCTACTTCATAGTGGATTGTTGATCTAAACTAGATCCCGTGGTTTTTACCTCTTTAAAGGTTTTTCACATAAAAATCTCTTGTGTCATGTGGTTTGTGCTTTGATTTATTTCATTGCTTTATTATCCCATAATTCCTGTGTTTTTGAGAGGCTAGATCCTAAGGTTTTGTGCAAGGCCCCCAACACGTAGGGCCCACCATGATGTTAATTTGTCATTCAACCAGTTGATAAGGTCACATGGAGATGGATGAAGGGAAAGCATAAATTTTAACTTGATCCAAAACTTTTGTGGCCCCTAAGAGGTTTTAGGCCATATGCATTCAATCCTTCCTATTTCCTGTGGTGTGGTCCACTTGTGCATTCGATCTATCTCAATTTTGAGCTTATAACTTAAAATGTTTTTCAAATGGATAAATGGATGAATGGAGTCCGGCCGGTGACAGCTTAATGGGAGTTACCCTTATCGTGGGACCCACCTTGATGATGTTTTGAATATCCACTTCGTCCATCCATTTCTCCAGCACAATTTAGGACGGAGTCCAAAAAATTATGCAGATATAAATATCAGGTGGACCACACCACAGAAAACAGTGGTGATTGTGTGCTTTACCATTAAAAGTCCAAAGGGCACATCGTAAGGTTTTCTTAACGTTTAATTTATTGGGAATCCAACCTATTGATAATGTCAAGAATATCTGGATGAAGGGAAAAATACAAGTATAATCTTGATTCAAAACTTTTGTGGCCCACAAAAAGTTTTTAATGGTCATTCATCACTTTTTCTAGTGGTATGGTCCACCTGAAACTTGGATCTTCTTAATGTTTGGGATCTGTCCTAAAATGAGATGGAAAAACATACAGACAGTGTAGATATACAAAAAAATATATGAAGGTGGGCCCACACGGTTAGGGTAACACCCACTAAGCTGTTACCCAGGTAACTGCTAATCCGCTCTCAATCCTAGCTAGACTTCCTCCAGATGGATGGTTAGGATAATCGGATAGGGTTTAAATGTGCAGCACAGATTATGTAAACCGTACATTGGTGGGTATCGCCGTGGATGAGCCAACATGCAAAACTATTTAGACCATTTGACCAGTTTATTTGGTATATTTGATTTTTTATTTTAAAAGTTCCTCAGTAGGACAAAGATCTGACCGTTCAAATTACCCCCGAAGTGAGATTTTAACATGTCTAACATTGATTTCACACTTTGAATTAAGACGGTCCATTTAATGGTGATTGATTTGATGGTTGGAACTGCCCTGAATATCATATCACTCACCATTTTTCATTAGACTAGCGACGACTCCTTCCCAGACACAGCAGACCACCCGAATCATGGGCCTCATTGCAGAGAGGGAGAGAGAGCGGATTACGTGAGACCCAGGCCTCACCCAAGATGGTGCGGCCTTTACCGTGGGCCCCACCTTGATGCATGTATTATGTATCCACGCCGTCCATTCGTTTTTTCAGATCATTCTAGGGTATTATACCAAAAATGAAGCAGATCCAATTATCAGGCGGACCATTCCATAAGAAAAACTGGTGATTGACCATCCGGCCATTAAATACTTCTTAGGGTGCACATTAATATTAAAGTAGTTTTTCTTTACCATCCAATCTGTTGATAATGTCACGTAAGCATGAATGAAGGGAAACAACAAATATCAGGTTGATTCAAAACTCTTGTGGCCAATTAATGGTCAATCACCACTGTCTCTTATGGTATGGTCCACCTGGTAATTTGATCTGTTTAGTTTTTGGGATAATACTCTAAAATGACCTCTAAAAACGGATGAACGGCGTGGATACATAATAAATACATCAAGGTGGCCCCTCGGTAACCCCACGGTAAGGGCCTCACCGGGTTGGGTGAGGCCGGGGTCTCACCTAATCCGCTCTCCATTGCGTACGAAAGAGTGTACGCAAAATGCCTGTCCCTCCACCCACGGGAAGCTCATGTGGTCAGAAGTTATGCGCGGCCCAGAGATGCCCTTGATAAATCCACTCCGTTCATCAGCTTTTCAAGCTCACATTGGGTAGAAATAAAAAGAGATCAGGTAGTTCCAATATTCAAGTGGACCACATCACACGAAACAATAAGGATTGAATGACCACTATGGAAAACTTTGTTAGGGCCACGGAAGTTTTGGATGAAGATGATATTTGTGTTACAGTTTATCTCAATGGTTGGCTATAGATATCACCTATCGTACATAGGAAAAAAAATGACTTATGGGCTTGAACCTGTTAGCAGCTAGGAAAAAAAAAAAAAAACAAAAAGACTGGTGATCAGCTTGAACCCCTTAGTTAATTAGTCCAACTAACCCAGCGCCAAATCCACAACCATCATCTCCCGTCATTTATAATGGACAATAGCATGTCATGGAATTGCAATAGGCAGAGGTCCAGACAATCCTAAGATTTCTTCTAAGAATTTTTTTTTTTTTTTTAGACAACAGTTAAGCAAAACCAGCCGCTCAGTGGCAATTCGATTGCCGCTCTAGGATAAACCAACTATTTCATCCTCCCCAAGGGGTAAAATTACATGTTTTACCATCTATCAAAACAAATCTATGCTGCCACATGCCTTAGCTGTTCAAATCATGCCACTTGACTTGTTTTCCCTCCCAATTTACTATAAATTACAAGATTATTAGGCCAGCCTCTGTAAATAGAGGCTCACCTCTCTCATTTCAGGGGACTATACACACAATATATATTTGAGGCACTAGAAACTTTACACAACACTTAGCACTTGCTACACGTGAGAGACTTGAAAGACTTGAGAGAAGTGTGGGATTGAAAGTGGAGTTAAGAGTTTGCCCTGCCCCTCCGTTCAAACCTTCCAATCTAGTTCATATTAGCATCTAAGCCATCTTTACTGTTCAAAATCTACAGAGTAGGGTTACGATCCAAGTGTTGGGGACCTTGCATAAAACCTTAGGATCTAGCCGCCCGAAACAAGCCAGAATTATTGAATAATAATGCAATGAACTAAATCAAAATATAAACCACACCACACCAGAGATTTTTACTTGGAAAACCCTCAAAGAGGTAAAAACCACGGGACCTCGTCCAGATCAACAATCCACTATAAAGCAGAACGTTACAACCGATCACAAGCACACACCGCTTGGATCAAACTTTCTTCACTCATGCAGGAGTGGATAAACAATAAGAGAAACAAAGAAAAATGGAGAGATCTCACCGATCACAAGGACATAGAAGCGCTGAGATAGGTTGCACAGTAGATAACCTTCACGAGCATAATCTCCCTTCTATAAGCTTCCTCTCTCTCTCTCTCTCTCTCTCTCTCTCTCTCTCTCTCTCTCTCTCTTTTCTCTCTCTCCCTCACCTTTGATAGCCCTAAACCTTTTAGTAAATCCCTTGTAAAGCTTTAGGAAACCCTCTTACATTCCCTAGAAAGTCCTATGTACCTCCTATTTATAGTTTTAGGAAACTCATTTCCGCATCCTAGTTGCCAAAGGACTTGCGACACGAAATCCGCGCAAAATCGCGGAACGAATTTGTGTAACCTCGACTGGTCGAACTGGGTCTACGACCAGTTGAGAGCCACCTACGACCGGTCGAACACCTCATTCGACTAGTTGAGCACCCCAAAGAAAATTAGTCCACAGTCACTGGAATTTGAGTCGTGCCACGACTCGTCTCTACGACTGGTCGACCATCAGCCTTCGACCGGTCGAGCAGGGCTTACGACCGGTCGACGACGGGTAAAAAAAATTCATTAAATCTCCCCCTTTTTGACCCAGGAGGGATCCACCTTCTTCAAGTTAGTCTGATTTCTACAAACCTCAAACTTGCCCTTGAGCAAAGCCTTGGTCATCATGTCTGACCCATTATCGTCCGTATGGACCTTCTCAAGCTATAACACCTTTTGTTCCAAAGTATCCCTGATCCAGTGATACCGTATCTCTATGTGCTTCGACTTGGAATGCTGACTTGGATTCTTGCTCAAGTGTATAGCACTCTGACTATCGAAATAGATCACGTGTTCCTCCTGCTTCAGGCTAAGTTCCTATAGGAACCTTTTCATCCAAAACATCTCTTTACAAACCTCTGTGACTGTAATGTACTCGGCTTCTGTCGTCGACAATACTATGACATTCTGTAGCTTGCTCTGCCAAGAAACCGCTCCCCCTGCAAACGTGAACATGAACCCTGATGTAGATTTCCTGGAGTCTATGTCGCCTGCCATATCTGCATCTGTGTAGCCCTCTAACACAAGTTTACCATCACCATAGCATAGGCTCAACCTGGATAAGCCTCTTAGATACCGTAGTATCCATTTCACCGCTGCCCAATGCTCTTTGCCAGGGTTAGAAAGATACTGGCTGACAACACCAACTGCATATGATATGTTTAGGCGTGTACACACCATAACATACATCAAAATTTCTACAGCTGACGCGTAGGGTATCTTCTGCATCTCTTCCACCTTTGCCTTCGTCTTGGGATAATGCCGGTAGCTCAATCTGAAGTGACCATCCAGTAGAGTACTGACCGGCTTCATTGCATTCATATTGAACCGCTGTAGGACTTTCTTAATATACCGCTCTTGTGACAGCCAAAGTTTCCTACTGCTTCTGTCACGGGTTATCTCCATTCCTAGGATCTGTCTAGCCGGGCCCAAGTCTTTCATCGCAAAAGACTTGCTCAACTCCTGTTTCAGCTTGTCAATCTTCTTGATGTCTTTTTCCATGATGAGCATGTCATCAACGTATAAGAGTAGGACTAAGAAATCACCATCTGAGAACTTACGCGTGAACACACAGTGGTCCGACTCCGTTCTGTCATACCCATGTTTTAACATAAACAAGTTGAACTTCTTGTACCATTGCCATGGAGCTTGTTTCAACCCATACAAGCTCTTCCTCAGCCTACACACCATATGCTCCTTGCCCTTGACTTCGAACCCCTCGGGTTGGTGCATGTAAATCTCTTCTTCCAGGTCACCATGGAGGAAAGTAGTTTTAACATCTAACTGCTCTATCTCCAGATCCATGCTAGCCGCCAACCCAAGCAACATCCGTATGGATGTCATCTTCACCACTGGTGAGAATATCTCCTCGAAGTCTATGCCTTTCCTCTGACCAAACCCTTTCACCACAAGTCTGGCCTTGAACCTCGTCTGTGAATTCTTCTGCTCAACCTTCTTTCTGAACACCCACTTATTACTCAGTGCTTTCTTACCCTTAGGCAGTTTCACCATATCATAGGTGTGGTTCTTATGCAAGGATTCCATCTCCTCTTGCATAGCTTTCAACCACTCCTCCTTATGCTCATCGGCTAGGGCCTCAGAATAATCTTATGGCTCTCCTCCATCAGTGAGCATAATGTACTCATGCGGCGAGTACCTTTTGGACGGCTGTTTATCCCTAGATGACCTCCTCACCTGTGGCTCAGCAGGTGGATCAAGTGGGGGCTGCTCCCCTGGTCCATTTTCTAAAGGAACTCCCTCGTCCTCTGCACCTTGCTGTACTCCCCCGTCATCAGGCACCATGGGAGGAGTAACTGGATCCATGTCCTATAGCTCACCTGAACTAGGCTGGTTCTTCTCCAGCTTACCAATGTCTTCTATACACTGATCTTCAAAGAAAACCACATCTCTGCTCCTGACGAGCTTCCTTTCGGTCGGATCCCACAATCTGTAACCGAATTTTTCATGACTGCACCCTAAGAACACACACTACCTGATCTTCATATCGAGCTTGGACCTCTCGTCTTTTGGTACGTGAACGGATGCCCTGCATCCAAACACCCTGAGATGAGTACTATACGATGGATCATGTCCAGTCCACACCTTCTCAGGTACTTCTCCATTCAACGGGACTGATGGAGACCTGTTTATCAAATACATCGCCGTGTGCATCGTTTCTACCTAGAACGTCTTGGGCAATTTAGCATAGGATAACATGCATCTGATTCTCTCAACAATGGTGTAATTCATTCGCTCAGCTACACCATTATGCTGGGGGGTCTTGGGAACTGTCTATTCATGCCGTATACCCAGGGACTTGCAGTACTCATGAAAGTTGCCAATGTATTCACCACCATTGTCAGTGCGGATGCACTTCAATGATCTACCTGTCTCTCTCTCGACCATAGCATGAAACAGTTTAAACACACCAAAGACCTCGTCCTTGGATTTCAAAGTATAAACCCAAACCCTCCTAGATGCATCATCTATAAAAGTGACAAAATACAATGCCCCACTTAAGGTTTTTGTCCTCATAGGACCACAAACATCAGAATAAATCAAATCTAATACATGCACTTTATTAATATGAGAAGCAGTTTTAATGAATGAAACTCTATGTTGTTTCCCTGATAAACAATCAAGACAGGTTTTGAGAGGCATACCTGTCATGTCTGGAAGGAGCTGCTTCCTCGCTAGTAGCTAAAGATCATTTTCACTCATATGGCCTAGACACCTGTGCCACATGTCAATAACTGAATCTTCCACTGCATTCAACCCACCCTTGTACACACTGACACTTACCTCGTAGAGGGTGTAACACTTCTTTCCTCTAGCTGTGATCAACGAACTCTTGATGAGCTTCTAGCGCCCACCAACAAACTGGCTTTCATAGCCATCATCATCCAACCTTCCTGTCAACATCAAGTTGAGGCGAAGGTCTAGGATATGTCTCACATCCCTGAGAACTAATGTGCAGCCCACATCGGTCTTCACACAAATATCACCGACCCGTACAATCTTCGATACGCCATAATTTTTCATCTTCACGGTCCCATAGTCACCTGACTTGTAGCTTGTGAAGAAGTCCCTGCGTGGAGTCGCATGAAAAGAAGCTCCCGAGTCTATCATCCAGTCGGTGTCCTGACTCGTAACCGTGAGACATACATCATGATCTACAGAAAGAATAACTACAACGTCGCCATCTGAAGCGACCGCAGTGGAATCTGATTGATCTTCCTTCCATTTTCCTTTCTTGTCGTTTTTCTTACC
Source organism: Magnolia officinalis (assembly GCA_021015155.1). Taxonomy (NCBI): domain Eukaryota; kingdom Viridiplantae; phylum Streptophyta; class Magnoliopsida; order Magnoliales; family Magnoliaceae; genus Magnolia; species Magnolia officinalis. The sequence goes on from JAJHSJ010000007.1 coordinate 19,023,671, forward strand.
ATGACATTCATGCTTATAGTCGCCCTTCTTGCCACAATTCCAGCAATCAACATCCTTTCTGTTACTCGACTTCCCTCTTGATTTATCTCGGGCCTTCCTGCTCTTCCTGTTCTTTCCTCTCTACATTTCCTGTGTCACAAGGGCCTCTTGCTGAGTATACCCCTGAGACTTCCTCCTTATCTCCTTATTGAAGAGACAACTGGTTACCTGTTCCATGGATATCTTTCCGTCTGGCGCGGAGTTACTCAGAGATACCACCAATGTCTCCCAACTGTCAGGCAATGAGCTAAGCAATAGCAAAGCCTGCAATTTATCATCCATGACCATCTTCATAGAGTTGGTTCACTATATTACTGACCTCATTCATGTGCTCGGCCACAGAACCACCATCTTTGAACTTGAGATTCACAAGTCTCCTTATAAGAAAATTTTTATTACCGGCTGTCTTCCTCTCATACAACCCTTGTAATTTCAGCCATAGGATAACGGCTAAGGTTTCTGTAGACACATGGTGGAACACAGAATCATCCAACCATTGTCTAATAAACCCCACTGCCTTTTGGTCCATCTTCTTCCAATCATCATCAGTCATATACTTGGATTTTGCTGATATGCCTAAAATTGGAGAATATAGGTCCTTGCAATAAAGGAAGTCCTCCATCTTAGCCTTCCATATGGTTCAGTTAGAACCATTGAGGTTGATCATCCTTGATGAGTCACCTTCCATAATTCAAAACCGATCCTACCCGTTCAATGAACTTAGCTCTGATACCACTTTGTTGGGGGCCTTGCACAAAACCTTAGGATCTAGCCGACCGAAACAAACCAAAATTATGGAATAATAATGTAATAAACTAAATCAAAATATAAACCACATCACACCAGGGATTTTTAAGTGGAAAACCCTCAAAGAGGTAAAAACTACGGGACCTCGTCCAGATCAACAATCCACTATAAAGCAGAACGTTACAACCGATCACAAGCACACACCGCTTGGATCAAACCTTCTTTACTCACGCAGGAGTGGATAAACAATAAGAGAAACATAGAAAAACGGAGAGATCTCACCGATCACGAGGACATAGAAGCGTTGAGATAGGTTGCACAGTAGATAACCTCCACGAGCATAATCTCCCTTCTATAAGCTTCCTCTCTCTCTTTTCTCTCTCTCCCTCACCTTTGCTAGCCCTAAACCCTTTAACAAATCCCTTGTAACGCTTTAGGAAACCCTCTTACATTCCCTAGAAAGCCTTAGGTACCTCCTATTTATAGTTTTAGGAAACTCCTTTCCGCATCCCAGTTGCGAAAGGACTTGCGACATGAAATCCGCGCAAAATCGTGGAACGAATCTGTGTAACCTCGACTGGTCTAACCGAGTCTACGACCGGTCGAGAACCACCTACGATTATCGGTCGAGCACCTCATTTGACTGGTCGAGCACCCCAGAGAAAATTAGTCCATAGTCACTGGACTTTGAGTCGTGCCACGACTCGTCTCTACGACTGGTTGACCACCAGCCTTCGACCGGTCAAGCAAGGCTCACGACCGGTCGACGACGGGTAAAAAAAAACCCATCACCAAGATCTATAATCATCTTCTCCTTCGAGGAGTGTCTTAACTCTCATTTCTTTCTCCTACATCTTCATGTGCACAGACGGCAATCCAGTCGTTCTTCTTATTTCTTTTCTGTCAATTCTTTGCCTATTTCCCTTATCATACACCCATTGCTTATAGTTTAAATAATTTTCGATTGTATGCTCTACACCTTACTGAGCATTCAGATCCTAATGTATCAGAAGTCAAGTCTTACTTAAATCTTTTTATTTCTTTAATCATTTACATAGTGCATCGACTTATCTCTTACTAGTAGTTACTATTTCCTTAAACTCACCCTAGGTTGAGATATTGCAATCTTCTTAGCAATGATTTAAGCCAATAGTTTTATATATATATATATATATATATATATATATATATATATATATATGTGTGTGTGTGTGTGTGTGTGTGTGTGTGTGTGTGTGTGTGTGTGTTACATCATTTGCATGGTGTATTTACTTTCCTCTTATTCCGTTTCTTTATAGCGACTATCTCTTCCAAATCCACCTTAGTTGAGACACTGCGATCACTTTAATGGTGCTTTGGGAGAGTAGGAGCTCACTAGCTGGTTTCTAATATCATTAGTAACCAAGCTAGTTTAGTAATATAAGGTTTTTTAGAACTCCAATTATTATTATTATTATTATTTTTAAATCCTAGATCTCATAAAGTAGAGACCGCACATAAACACGAGTAATTCATGATGCCTAACTCCTTCATTCACTATCATCAAAGTTCATACCAACAAGATCCGGTCGCATACCTTATCCAGGAGTCATCTTAAGTTGAAGAATCTCTGATTCTTAAACCCAATGTGATTTTATGGGTTTAGTCGACCATAGACTTTAGGCCTTTCTCAGCTAATGAAGACTCAAAGTCTCTCAAACGCACTATTATGAATCCACATCACATCCACCCAAAATTAAGCAATAACTCGGAACACATTCAGGCGTAAATGCGCCTGTGTTGCAAGATGATATAAACATTATGTTTATATTTAGGAATGTTTAAACCATAGATGTTTTTGTTTATCATTTCTTGTTGTGTGTATTTACACCCAACTTGTCATGACCAACTCCAGTAAAGAAGATGTCGTAATATGTCAACCCACTTGCATGAAAGCCAAAAGAGCGTAAGAAGAGGAAGATCGTAAGGATCCAAAGGATATATTTGTTAGAGGCGTGTGTCACACCAAGAATTTCAGAGCATCCAAAGACAAACACACAACCAAAACCCTAGAGGCAGTCATTTTTTCAGTAACACATGACCAAAAGATACAAGCTGCATATATGTAAAGCACCTAGATTGCTCGTGTAACTAGGCTTAAAGCTAAGGCAATGATATACAAGATACATGGCTAGATTTAATTGGCCACACAGCCTTAAACTCTTAAGCAGTGCACCAAGAAGAGAAAGTTGTCTGAAAAAAGAAACACAAGTACATGACAATGTAATGGTTGGTTGGTCTCTTCTCAAGATAGAAGTGTAACAAGTTAAAGCCGCTAACATATCAAACTATCAATCCCGAAAATTAAAGGACCATACACATAGCCACCACTTAACCCAAAATCTATAAAAGCAACAAAGAATAAGACCTTCGGGCCCTTGCCAATCCAAACACAACAAACCTCTTATTTTGCTTAACATTGGCTATCAAATCTTTTGTCCAATGTGGACACATATTTTAGCATATTTAAGCCTACTTTAGCCTCTCTACTCTTATCCAACGCTTTAGTTCAACAAGTCTGGATTAATTAGTATAACTCAGTTAGCCTCTCCTCTTTTGTTCAGTGCATTGTTGTAGCAAGTCGGAATTAGAATAGTTTCATGTGCATGTTGAGGGTTAAATATTGCATATTAGACCTCAGTTATTGCATGGTTTTACGAACATGACAGTGTTTAACATCTTATTTTAATCGTGTTTATGTTGCAAGGTGAATTTACGAGCTTGGACTGAAAAGGATGCTAAAGGCATGAATTTAACGCTCAGAATTCACCAAAGCAAGGGACAGACCCCAGGGGATGTAGATCAAAGGATTTACATGGTAGAGATCCTAGAAAATCACACCACTTACGTTAAACGGGCCTGAAAATTGTCTAGAATGCAAGATCACAGGGTTCTCACCATCTATTCGGCTCAAAACTTTATATCTGGCTTGAGGACCCTAAATTAACCATACATGTCAAATTTCAATTCTTGGATCCCTGTGGAAGTGGCCCAACAGACAGATCTGCCCTTAAACCGTCAATTTTGTGCCCACTTGATCTCTAGATATTTTTCAAACTTAGGCTCGACCCCTTAAATTAGCTGAAAAAATGGATGGATGGATTAGATTTCTCTAAATATCACGGTGGGACCCACTTACATGGATGAGTGTGCACAGCACACGTGCACTGGACGCAAAGTTGGGTCAAACCGACTTTGACCCGTATCTTCTTCAAAAACGGAAATTCCGTTTTCTGCTGCTGCGAACCCGGACGCACGTCCTCCGTGCGGACAATGTGGGCCCACCATCATGGACCATCTCTTAGATCCACACAGTCCATCAGGTAGCCCGAACGAATCCGTCCCAACACAGTCCATCAGGTAAGTGGTTTCACATGCAATCGTCGGCCGAAAGAGGCCCTGTTTACTACGTTACAACTGACAACGCCCATTTTTTAGGCGATGTGGCCCATCGGCATTACAAAGTGGACAGATCTAGACCGTTCATTGGACACAAATCTCACCCAAGTCCCGGAAACCCACTACTTTACAGCTATGGGACATCGGGAAACAGTGTTCCATTCGACCCAATCGAGTCCCGCACAAGGCTGATCTGAAGCAGCGCTCAGAATTTCATCAGCGTTCCCTGCTGATTTGGATCATCTTCCGGAATTTCATCTCAGCAAATCTTGCTGATCTGGACCACTCAAAACGAAGTAATGGAGGGACCGACCTTGCCCAAGAAGACCACAAGGAAGAGCGGAAACTAGATGAGGCGGTTTTGCCGCGTTAAACGCGCTACTACGCGGTTGCAAAGCTGTGCGCAATTAGCTTGATCGGACCACCGATTTAGTGGGCCAGGGGTCAACTCACGGTGATCAGAGACGCTCAATAGATGAACCCAATGCAGTTAGGGGTTGGGGCCAAATTGCTTCTCAAACAGGGGATTAATGAGCTAATTTAGCATCAAACAACACGCACTCGTCATACTCTCGCTGTGCAAAACAGAGACCGACTGCTGTAAACGGCTATTCCATCGCCTCTTGCTGCGTATGGATTTCACTAGCCGACCTATGGATGGCATTGTTATAAGAAGGAGAGAGAAAGAAGTGGGGAGATCATCCTATCTTGGGGACGTCGGCACAAGAGAGAGAGATAGTTAGAGTTATTATTATTATTATTTTATTTTTAAAAAAATTTTTTTTGTTATATTTCTGTTTAAGAGAATTAGCCTAATCATGTCAGGCTAAACCTCTTAGCTAAGGCTGGGTGATTTCTACGGCCTGAATTCATGATTGAATTGATGTTGATTCTGGTTTGATTAATAGGAATGCTTTCAATTTTTAATGGTTTGTTGTGACTGAAATTACAATAGATCTGTGATGGCTTTGAATGTTTCCTTTCCCTTATTATGATTATGCAGTTAGAAAGCCCTGTTGTTTACCATCGCTCCTTAGACATGGTTGAATGATGGAATCCTTCCTAACGTTCATACATCTCTCAGATTGGCTGTGGATTAGTTTAATTCTGTTATTTACTTTGTCTCATGAGCATAGTTTTGTGATGGAATTTATTCTAATTTACATCCACCTTATCTCTTGAAAACTATATCAAAAGAAGTTCAGATTTGATTTTCATGGTTATATCTTCCAACTAGATGAAGATGGAACTCGAAGTCCAGTTGAGTTCATGAATCAAGCATAGATTTCTCTGATCTCTATAAGTGGATCCTTAGCACCCTAGTTTCTCACCTTTGATTTCTACAAATTTTAGTTTCCTATTTTACCATTATTCCCTCATATATATTCACTTGATTTAGATTTCATCTTATTCTAGTTCTAAGTCTGGTTACTTTCAGAATACGTACAAGGTTCAGTCCCTGTGGATTCAAACTCGATCTTACTGAGTTTATTACTACATCACAACCCTATACATGGGGTGTGAACAATGCGACCTCATTGTTGGATCCCAAATCTCTAACTCATTACTTAGTGATTTTCTAGGCCAAAGCTTGTTGGCTAAATTACGACAGTTTGAGTTTATAAGATTGTCTCACAACCAGAGCTGGGAATGGAACAACTCGACTCAATAAACTTGACTTGTCCAACTCGTTCAGACCTGACTCGACCCAAACTGAGTGGGAGAGTCGATTTGAACTGAGTAGACTTCGTCCAATCCGAACTCAAACCGAGTTGAGTTCAAGTAACCCAGTAACTCAACTTAACTCGACCTGAAATCCAACTTGGTATGAACTTGACTCGATCCGAAACTCGACTCACACATAAAAAAAATCTCAGATTTGACTTTTCAGATATGAGACGTCGTGGATCTGATGGAAAGAGTGCAATTACGGTAGGTGCACCTAGCTTCTTAGTTGCGATTTCAGCCCACAGATACCCATTGCACCCGACCCAACTTGGTGCCAACTCAACTTAACTAAGTGCTTGTGATCAGGTTGGACTTAGTCCAAATTAGTTCAGGCCAAACTTGGACTCGTATCAGGTCAGGCATGTTGGACTCAATACCAAGTCGGGTCAAGTTCGGGTCAGGTCTATTTCAAAATCGGGTCGAGTCGGGTCAGCCCTAACTCGGTCCGACTCAACTCGATGCCCGGCTCTACTCACGACCATCCAGGTTCAGAGGACCATTAACCATCCTGCTTCATTTACTTTTTAGGGTCTGTTTGGATCGCCCGGATCTGACGTATTGTATTGTTTTAAGTTAAATAAATACGATATACTGCATTTGAATTGGATTTGAAATCCGATTCAGTACGTGCATGGCATGCGAATACATCGTTGAATCAGATAGAGGGTGGACACGCGGTTGTGATTGTCTTTCAGCAAAACATCGGGCAGTGCAACGATGTAATTGCACTGCACCGCCACCCATAGCAGAGAAGACATCATATCTCTTTGGTGCTTCGCGCGTGGTTTATTTCATGTTTCTGATGTGTGGAGAAAGCTGAGGACCTGTTTAGCACAGTTATCTTTTTGAGATTGTCTTTCTTTTCCTTTTGTGACACCCTATAAACACTGCTCTCCTCTCTCTCTCTTTCTCTCTCTCTCTCTCTCTCTCTCTCTCTCTCTCTCTCTCTATATATATATATATATATATATATATATATATATGTCCATTTTCATTTTTTGGAGCATACAGGTACTTCGTACCGTAATCTGTATTTTTCGTATTGTATGTGCTGAGTTACCTGTAAAACTGTGATTTCTTTACTTCATCTGGTAATCGGGTTTGTTTATTTTGCTATCATTCTCAATCGACCATAGATGCATGCGAAGCTACTGTCAACTTTATTGTGTATTTTTGACACGTTATAATGGCATCTGAGGCGTTGAAAACGTTGGCCCTATTTTGGAGATGATGTTATGGTGTAATCTGGATGGTGGATTGAGTCATACTGTATGTTAATCTATATACATTGATTGACAGTTTGGATTAAATCCATACACGGTGAAGGGGCCCACATAGACATGACCTGGTGATTGACTATTTGGATGAAATCCATACACGGTTATTGGAAACACATATTCCATTTGATTGACGGTTTGGATGAAATCCATACACGGTGGTGGGGCCCACATAGACATGACCTGGTGATGAATGGTGTAATGAATGCATGTGGTGACGACAAGGTCCACATAGAAGATTTCCAAACCAAACATTGACCGTGCATACATCCCCTGAATACATATGCAAAGTCAGTCCTTCCCAAACAATCAGATCGAACTGTTGGGGGCCTTGCACAAAACCTTAGGATCTAGCCCTCCAGAACAAATCAAAATTATGGATAATAAAGCAATGAAAACAATCAATGCATCAATCACACACCACACAAGAGATTTTTACGTGGAAAACCCTCAAAGAGGTAAAAACCATGGGACCTCGTCCAGATCAACAATCCACTATAAAGCAGAACGTTACAACCTTCTTCACTCACGCAGGAGTGGATAAACAATAAGAGAAATAGATAAAACGGAGAGATCTAACCGATTACGATGACAAAGAAGCGTTGAGATATAGATTGCACAGTAGATAACCTCCACGAGCAGAACATCCCTTCTATAAGCTTCCTCTCTCTCTTTCTCCCTCTCTCTCACCTTTGATAGCCCTAAACCCTTTAGCAAATCCCTTGTAAAGCTTTAGGAAACCCTCTTGTCATACCCTAGAAAGCCCTAAGAACCCCTTTTTTTAGTTTTAGGAAACTCTTTTCTGCATCTCAGTTGTGAAAGGACTTGCGAAACGAAATCCGAGCAAAATCGCGGAACGAATCTGCGTAAGCTCGACTGGTCAAACTGAGCCTTCGACCGGTCGAGAGCCACCTTCGACCGGTTGAGCATCTCGGTCGACTGGTCGAGCACCCCGGAGAAAAATAGTCCACAGTCGCTGGACTTTGAGTCGTACCACTACTCGACTCCATCGACTGGTCGAGGCCAGCCTTCGACCGGTCGAGCGAGGCTCACGACCGGTCAACGACGGGTCAAAAAACCTATCAAATCTCCCCCTTTTTGACCCAGGAGGGATCCACCTTCTTCATGCCAGTCAGGTTTCTACAAACCTCAAACTTACCCTTGAGCAAAGCCTTGGTCATCATGTCTGACCCATTATCGTCCGTGTGGACCTTCTCAAGCTGTAACACCTTCTGTTCCGAAGTATCCCTAATTCAGTGATACCGAATCTCTATGTGCTTCGACTTGGAATGCTGACTTGGATTCTTGCTCAAGTGTATAGCACTCTGACTATCGAAATAGACCACATGCTCCTTCTTCAGGCTAAGTTCCTATAGGAACCTTTTCATCTAAAGCATCTCTTTACATGCTTCTGTGAATGCAATGTATTCGACCTTTATCGTCGACAATGCTACGACCTTCTGTAACTTGCTCTGCCAAGAAATCGCTCGCCCTGCAAACGTGAACATGAACCCCTATGTAAACTTCCTAGAGTCTATGTCACCTGCCATATTTGCATCTGTGTAGCCCTCTAACACAGATTTACCGTCATCATAGCATAGGCTCAACCTAAATGAGCCTCTTAGATACCGCAGTATCCACTTCACCGCTGCCCAATGCTCTTTGCCAGGATTGGCAAGATACCGACTGACAACACCAACCGCATATGCTATGTCTAGGCGTGTACACATCATAACATACATCAAACTTCCTACCGCTGACGCGTAGGGTATCCTCTTCATCTCTTCCACCTCTGCCTTCATCTTGGGACACTGTCTGTCACTCAATCTGAAGTGACCATCCAGTGGAGTACTGACCGGCTTCGCTGCATTTATATTGAACCGCTGTAGGACTTTCTCAATATACCACTCTTATGACAGCCAAAGCTTCCTGCTACTTCTATCACGGGTTATCTCCATTCCTAGGATCTGTCTAGCCGGGCCCAAGTCTTTCATCGCAAAAGACTTGCCCAACTCCTATTTCAGCTTGTCGATCTTCTTGATGTCTTTTTCCATGATGAGCATGTCATTAACGTATAATAACAAAACTAAAAAATCACCATCTGAGAACTTGCGTGTGAACACATAGTGGTCCGACTCCGTTCTGTCATACCCATGTTTCAACATAAACAAGTCGAACTTCTTGTACCATTGCCGTGGAGCTTGTTTCAGTCCATACAAGCTCTTCCTCAGCCTACACACCATATGCTCTTTGCCCTTGACTTCGAACCCCTCTGATTGGTGCATGTAGATCTCTTCTTCCAGGTCACCATGGAGAAATGCAGTTTTAACATCTAACTGCTCTATCTCCAGATCCATGCTAGCCGCCAACCCAAGTAACATCCGTATGAATGTCATCTTCACCACTGATGAGAATATCTCCTCGAAGTCTATGCCTTTCCTCTGACCAAACCCTTTCACCACCAGTCTGGCCTTGAACCTCGTCTATGAATTCTTCTACTCGATCTTCTTTCTGAACACACACTTGTTGCTCAAAGCTTTCTTGCCCTTAGGCAATTTCACCATATCATAGGTGTGGTTCTTATGCAAGGATTCCATCTCCTCTTGCATAGCTTTCAACCGCTTCCCCTTATGCTCGTCGGGTAGGACCTCAGAATAATCTTCTGGCTCTCCCCCATCAGTGAGCATAATGTACTCATGCGGTGAGTACCTCTTGGACGGCTATCTGTTCCTAGATGACCTCCTCATCACCTGTGGCTCAACAGGTGGATCAAGTGGGGGCTGCTCCCCTGGTCCATCTTATGAAGGAACTCCCTCATCCTCTGCACCTTGCTGTACTCCCCCGTCATCAGGCACCACGGGAGGAGTAACCGGATCTATGTCCTCTAGCTCACTTGAACTAGGTTGGTTCTTCTTTGGCTTACCAATGTCTTCTATGCACTGATCTTCAAAGAAAACCACATCTCTGCTCCTGACGAGCTTCCTCTCGGTCGGATCCCACAATCTGTAACTGAATTTTTCATCATTGTACTCTAAGAACACACACCGCCTGATCTTTATATCGAGCTTGGACCTCTCGTCCTTAGGTACGTGAACGGATGTCCTGCATCCAAACACCCTGAGATGACTGTACGATGGATCTTGTCCAATCCACACCTTCTCACGTACTTCTCTATTCAACGGGGATGATGGAGACATATTATCAAATACACCGCCGTGTGTATTGCTTCTCCCCAGAATGTCTTGGGCAATTTTGCATGGTATAACATGCATCTGATTCTCTCAACAATGGTGCGATTCATTCGCTCAGCTACACCATTATGCTGAGGGGTCTTGGAAACCGTTTGTTTATGCCGTATACCCAGAGACTTGCAGTACTCGTGAAAGTCGCCAATGTATTCACCACCATTGTCAGTGCGAATGCACTTCAATGGTCTACTTGTCTCTCTCTCGACCATACCATGAAACAATTTAAACACACCAAAGACCTCGTCCTTGGATTTCAAAGCATAAGCCCAAACCCTCCTAGATGCGTCATCTATAAAAGTAACAAAATACAATGCCCCACCTAAGGTTTTTGTCCTCATAGGACCACAAACATTAGAATAAACCAAATCTAATGCATGCACTTTATTAACATGAGAAGCAGTTTTAACGAATGAAACTCTATGTTGTTTCCCTGATAAACAATCAAGACAGGTTTTGATAGGTGTACTTGTCACGTCTAGAAGGAGCTTCTTCCTTGTTAGTAGCTGAAGCCCTTTTTCACTCATGTGGCCTAGACGCCTGTGCCACATGTCAATAGCTGAATCTTCCGTTGCGTTCAACCTGCCCTTGCACATACTGATGCTTGCCTTGTAAAGGGTGCAACACTTCTTTCCTCTGGCCACGATCAATGAACCCTTAATGAGTTTACATCGCCCACCAGCAAACCGGCTTTCATAGCCATCATCATCCAACCATTCCGTCGACATCAAGTTAAGGCGAAGGTCCGGGATATGCCTCATATCCCTGAGAACCAATGTGCAGCCCACATTGGTCTTCACAAAAATATCACTAACTCCCACGATTTTTGATACGCCAGAATTTCTCATCTTCACAGTCCCATAGTCACCTGACTTATAACTTATGAAGGAGTCCCTGTGTGGAGTCGCATGAAAAGAAGCTCCTGAGTTTATCACCCAGTCGGTGTCCTGACTCGTAGCCGTGAGACATACATCATGATCTACTGAAAAAATAACTACCATGTCACCATCTGAAGCGACCACTGTAGAATCTGATTCATCTTCCTTCCCTTTTTCTTTCTTGTTGTTCTTCTTACCACGACATTCATGCTTGTATTGGCCCTTCTTACCACAATTTCAGCAATCAACAACTTTCCTGTTACTCGACTTGCCTCTTGATTTATCTCGGGCCTTCCCGCCCTTCCTGTTCTTTCCTCTCCCCCGTTCCTGTGTCACAAGAGCCTCTTACTGAGCAGATCCCTGAGACTTCCTCCTTGTCTCCTCATTGAAGAGACAACTGGTTACCTGTTCCATGAATATCTTTCCGTCTGGCGCGGAGTTACTTAGAGACACCACCAATGTCTCCCAACTGTCAGGCAATGAACTAAGTAATAGTAAAGCCTGCAATTCATCATCCAGGACCATCTTCATAGAGGTAAGTTGGTTCACTATTTTGCTAACCTCATTCATGTGCTCAGCCACAGAACCACCATTCTTTAACTTGAGATTCACAAGTCGCCTTATCAGAAAATTTTTATTACCGGCTGCCTTCCTCTCATACATCCCTTGTAATTTCAGCCATAGGCTAACGGTTGAGGTTTCCGTATACACATGGTGGAACACTGAATTATCTAACCATTGTCTAAAAAACCTCACCGCCTTCCGGTCCATCTTCTTCCAATCATCATCAGTCATATCCTTGGATTTTGCTGATATGCCTAAAATTGAAGATTATAGGTCCTTGCAATAAAGCAAGTCCTCCATCTTAGCCTTCCATATGGTTCAGTTAGAACCATTGAGGCTGATCATCCTTGATGAGCCACCTTCCATAATTCAAAACCGATCCTACCTGTTCAATGAACTTAGCTTTGATACCACTTTGTTGGGGGCCTTGCACAAAACATTAGGATCTAGCCCTCCAGAACAAACCAGGATTATGGATAATAAAGCAATGAAAACAATCAATGCATCAATCACACACCACACAAGAGATTTTTACGTGGAAAACCCTCAAAGAGGTAAAAACCACGGGACCTCGTCCAGATCAACAATCCACTATAAAGCAGAACGTTACAACCTTCTTCACTCACGCAGGAGTGGATAAACAATAAGAGAAATAGAGAAAACGGAGAGATCTAACCGATTACGAGGACATAGAAGCGCACAGTAGATAACCTCCACGAGCAGAACCTCCCTTCTATAAGCTTCCTCTCTCTCTTTCTCCCTCTCTCTCACCTTTGATAGCCCTATACCCTTTAGCAAATCCCTTGTAAAGCTTTAGGAAATCCTCTTGTCATACCCTAGAAAGCTCTAGGAATCCCTTTTTATAGTTCTAGGAAACTCCTTTCCGCATCCCAGTTGCGAAAGGACTTGCGAAACGAAATCTGGGCAAAATTGCGGAACGAATCTGCGTAAGCTCGACTGGTCGAACTCAGCCTTCGACCAGTCGAGAGCCACCTTTGACCGGTCGAGCACCTCGGTCAACTAGTCGAGCACCCCGGAGAAAAATAGTCCACAGTTGCTGGACTTTGAGTCGTGCCACGACTCAACTCCTTCGACCGGTCGAGGCTAGCCTTCGACTGGTCGAGCGAGGCTCACGACCGGTCGACGACGGGTCAAATAACCCATCACGAACTTGGAAAGGGCACTCGATACAGTGTACATCCGGCATTGTACATCTGCCGTATTGTATTTACAATGCAATACAATCCTATACGTGAATCCAAACAGAGCCTTAATGAAATCGGTACTTCGCCTTATATTTTCTATTTTTTCTTTAAATGTTTATTTTGTTAGTGAATGCAATAAGGCTATCATTATTGTGTTAAAAGTTCTTATTTTCAAGGCAAAAAGAATTCATCCAATAGACTAATCCTCCCGTTCACATATTGCAAAATTTCTTATCAATTGGTAGTTTACTAGTTAGGCCAATTTCCAACAAATCATCCTAATAATCCAGCTATTTCAGCGCTTGAGGTCACTAGATAATTGATTCAATTCGAGTCCGTTCCGGTACAACTCGAACACGCCTAGCATATACATACATATACACCATCATCACTATACATGTGGCCGTGTGTCCAAAAAGAGCCCAACAGTGTGGCCCACCAAATTGTATTAGATGTTTTGCTCGTGTGAAATACTCATGATTAAAACAGGCCGGATACTCTATACGTGTGACTAGACTCTAAGGCCTGCCTTGACACGCGCATGGCATCCAATCCGTCCATCATGTGCACAATCCCAAAACTTAGGAGTGACTCTTTGGAGTGACTGCTGATGATGGTGGGGCCCATCTTATGAACGGATTAGATGTCATACCGAAAACTCGGTGGCCCATGCTCAATTTAGAAGATTTTAATGGTGGGCATCCCCATCCCAACTCATCCCTGTGGTGTGGGCCATCTATGTTCTGCATCAAGCTGAATTTTGGTATACAGGAAGAATTTGAAACGGGATTGGGTGTGGTCCCTACATCACAGTGGACCCCACGCATTGTTGTAGAACAAGCTTGTTCTACAATGGTTGTAGAGGATCGGGCAACATCAACAGATAATCAGAAACAGTCAACCATAATTCAATGTTCTCAGATTCTATACTTAAAAGGGTGGGCCCCACCCAATCACCATTTTCGCACTAGCACTCAAGCAAGATTCCGAATCAAGTTGAGTAGCTCCATAGCAACACGACAGCACCTGCTCCACGCCATCCCCCGTGGAAGTCGTTCCCCACGTGGAGGTAGGTGTCATAGTGATAAATCTCCATCTCAGCCAGAAAATTCCTGAGGAGATCATTATCAAAATTTTAGGTATTTTTCACCGAAAATAAAATATTTAAAATATTTTATTATAATTAATCAGTAATTTAAAGGTTTTGCTAACTTTTCTGCCTTCATGGGAAGTTATCAAATTTCCCAAAGCTTTTGAATAACACATGAAATGTCCAGTCATCAATCAGGCCGTTCATTCAAATAGTACCATTGTAAGCAAACGGACTGTAACTCTGGAATTATAGACACTACAAGGTGAGATCTATGGGATAAATGGTTCAAGATGATGATTGGACCCTTCTCCACTTAATCTTAACGGTTCATTTTTCAAAAGTTTGATCGAATGCTTAGGATCATTCAATTGGCATGGTTTTTACACCATGGAATGTCCCTCATTTGCATGAAACAATGGATGGTTCAAATTGATGATTGGTCCTCCCTTGTATGAATCAAGAGCTTTGGGACTTTGCTAACCTTGCCAAGTTGGGAGGTCAACAAAACCCATAATTTAAAATTCTTAAATATATACTTATATTTAAAATTACGCTGTGAAATTTTAAATTCTGCCCATATTTTTGAAAATCTTGTTATAATATCATTTCTTGTATTTTTTGAACATTATCACAAGATTTTCAAAATCTCGGCAATATTTGTCACACTGTAGGGACCGTAATGGGTCCAGTAGGGGTGGACGTGATGAGGTTGAGCACTGTCTTCCTCAAATGGATAATTACTCCGAATCCATGGAGCTTTTTTGGACTCCTCGCAGAGATGCCATGAATCCACTAGGAGCAATAGAAAATATAAATAAATTCTAATAAAATTTGAAACAAATTAGTTGATAATAAAAAATGAGTTTACAATCTCTTGAATAATGACATGAACCTTAGGAAGAAGTTTCAGAATCAAACCACAACTCAAACTCCCTAAAATGATGACTTACTATAAATAGTAAACTTATTACTTATAGATGGGCATGATTTCTACTAGACTTAATGCTTTTCGTCCAAAAATAGTAAGTGTCCTATATGGCCTAACCACTTTGTTCTCCTAATGTTCTAAGCACTTTTCATGTTAGACACAATTCCTAAAACTCAATGGATCAAAAGATATTATCGAACTAAAACTTACTATAAATAGTAAAAATGGAAATAAAATGGAATTTCTACCGTCCACCCGATAAAATCTCACAAATTTGGAGTGGACAACCCGGTGTAGCAGGTTGGTTGGCTAAAGTAGCTTATCCTACCCAAAAATCATGTATGGTATATTGAACAACTCATTCCGGTTCATGAGATAAGTCTGTTTTGAGGTTCTGAAGGTCTGGATCACTTTCGCCTTCGATCAGGCCTTCTTTAGTCCATCTTGGCCATGAAATTGTTCACGACCCACTCTACATCAAGTCAGCCAGCGGGCTAACTAGGTCAATGTGTTTCTGAGGTGGGTTTGAGCCAACCTAATGATAGTGGGTCGTGCTTTGGGTCAGACAGTGTCAGGAAATTAATGGGTTGGGCTTTGTTGATCCCTATCCAACTCTACCCATCGATGTAGTTTATCAATGGGCTGGGCCAGCTGACCCGGCCTGGTCCAAAATCCGAAACAAACTTAATAAATGGTAAGTATAGATACATGATGTGTGTAAGTCATATTCCGTCCTTAGCATATGATCGTGCCCGGTTGTGTCAGATTGTTTGAGCCTGTCGTAATTAGAATTAACTCGGTCGGGTCCTGTCAGGCTTGGGCTTGATAAATTTTAATTGGATTGGCGATAGGGTAATGTGTTGTGGGCAGGTTCTAGCTAGAATTCTTGGTTCATTTAGTAAATGGTTTGTAGAATGGGTGACTTGAATTCATCAGTCGCGACCCCCGTCCAGGAGGATTGGTTGCCACAGTGGCGAACTCTTCTTGTCTGAGATTCCTCAATTCATGCTGCTTGGTCACAGGGCTGGAAATCTGTAACTCTGTAACTCAAAGAAGTGGAAATTGAAGGATTTTCATGTGAGTTGAATAGGGTCGACACACAAAATGCCTGGTTTTACATACCAATGCTGAGTCTGTATCTATGTAACCAGCTGCAGGAGAAAAAAAAAGCTTCTGTGACCTTTTTTTTTTTCTTGTATTAAATGAATATGAAGAAAATATAGATATAAGACCAAGCATGCTTTTTGGTATGGAATGTTTGGCATTTGAAGAACAGCAGGTTTATAAGATGAGTATAGTTGAAATGAAGACATTGAGATAGATAAGCTGCTTGATGACAAAGATAGCTAGAACTAGAACCATCAGTGAGAAACCAATAGGTAATAAGATGATGAAAAAGTAGTCTCAGATAGTTTGGTCATGTGCAACCAGGGATAAAGAACCACACTAGTTACGAGTGAATTAGTATAAGTTGAAGGCTTTAAAAAGGCAAGGAAAAAGTAATTTTTAAAAAAAAAAAAAGAAAAAACAGACTTATATTAATGACTTATTATTTAACTCAAGGTCTAGCCATCCATGGTATAGAATGGTAAAATTAATATGATTCATGTAGGCAAGTTGATTGGGATAAGGCTTAGATGATAATGATGAAGAAATGAATATGGTGAAGGAACCTAAGGAGAATGGCTAGGCCGATGTATCCAACAGGAGGAGAAAATTTCCTTGGCAATTATGCCATGACCATCTGCTTGACTAACGCATGTGTGCTCACAAGTGTGTGAAATCCAATGCAGTCATTTGTTAGCACAAGATGTGAAAATTCTCTTACTAAATCGACTCATAATGCCAGCTACACAATCAGAAAGGAGATCAAAACTCAGGTGTTCCACAACACAAGAAACAATTGGGATTGAATGCCCACCCTTGAAACCTTACTTGAGGCCACAAGTTTTGGATCAAGCTCTGTTGGGATGAAAGGTTTCAATGATAGACATATCTATCCTCACTATTTCCTTATGGTGGGGTCCACTTGTGATTTCAGGAATCCCCTGCACGGGGGTTTGCAGGCAATCCATGTCCCACCTAAATGAGGAAACCATTAATTACTAAGAGAAACACCGATAGTTTTTCAATGTAAGTATTGTTGATTGAGTAAATTTAATCTTGATCCAGAGAAGTTTTCATTTTGGTTTGACTGGTGTCACGGTGGGTTCAACCAAATTAGGAGTGGATTCTCCGGTTGCACATTGTACACTTTCACACATTTTCAATTTGATTGGATGTGTGTGAGTCGGTTTGGCTCGATCTGAACAAGGTCTCACGCTTTGGCCCATAGAATGTGTAAGTGCCGGTTTTATTTTCTAATTTTGTACGTAAGTATATAAATAGCATTTTAATCGCAATTAAAGTTTAGAATATTAGAAAGCTTAAGAGTCAAAAGGGTTTTGAAGGTTCTACCGTAAGTTATTCCATCTCTTGTAACCTTCTTCTAATTATAGTGGATTAATCATCACTTTGTGCCACGGTTTTTTCCTACATGAGTTTTTCGCAAAAAATTCATGTATTCTCTATGTTTTCTTGAATTTTTCTTTCTTTAATGTTGTTTTTTTATTTGAAGTTGCTTCCACGCTCAACAAGTTTGAATCCTTGGATTGACCATGTGAGCCACGTTTACGGAATCATTTCCTGTGACCATTGGAACTTGACCACATTAAAGGAAAAGCTTTCACAACTGTCCAATCATATGTTGTGATGGTTTGAAACTTGACCACATTAAGTTAAAAGCTTTTGTGGCTGTCTAGTGATGTTATCAATGGACTCAAGAATCACATGACATGCATACAACATGATGTAGAGCGGGTCGTGGACAGTTTCATGGCCAAGATGGATCAGAAAAGGCCTGGTCGACGACAGAAGTGATCCGGACCGTCGGACCTTAGATCGGGCTTACCTCGCAATCCGGAATGAGTTACCTGACGTAAAATATATGATTTTGGGGTAGAACGAGCTACTTTAGCCAACCAACCCTACTATGCCGGGTTGCGACGCTCGGAATTGCGAAAAACCCCTGGATCAACGGTCGTTTCCCTGCTTTAATTTCGTTTTTACTATAAATAGTAAGTTTTAGTTTGATTATAACTCTTCATCCGTCGGGCTTTAGGAGTTGCGCCCAACGTAAAAAGAGCTTAGAATAATTAGGAGAACGGTTTGGTGAAGCCAAATAGGACACTTACTATTTTTGGCCAAAAACCTTGCAGTCTAGTAGACATCACGACCATCTATAAATAGTAAGTTTACTATTTATAATAAGTCGCGGATTCTAGGAGTTCTAGTTGTAGTTTGATTATGATTTCTTTCTCATTGCTTGGTACCCCTATTTAAAGGGTTGTGAACTCGTTTTTAGTGATCAATTAATCACTTCCGAATTTCTTAGAATTTATTTTTATTTTCTACTTTCTTTCCTCGTGGATTCGAGAAGTCTCTGTGAGGAGTCCAGAGAAGCTCCGTGGATTCGGAGTAGTTATCCTCATCACGTTCACCCCTGCGTCACAACACAATCGTTATGTTCTCTCCCGTACGTTCACGAGCCACTAAGGAAAACTCATGATGGTTGGAGGATGCTAACCTTCCAAATACTGGCGCTCTCTTTTACGATCCTATGATTTGGCAGCGGGTTAGATGGTTATGGTCACTTGACAACAATAGTTCGTTGGAGAAATGAAAAATGGACTGTTCATATTCATCACTCGACTTTTGATCCATACCGTCCATTTTCTATGTAGTTGATTAGGTGTAAAACTTCCTTTGATATGTATAAATTGTTTGAACCAAAGGTCCATTCTACCAGCAAATGACAAAATTACCCTCATTATAGGAGTTTTGTTTTGCCTACACAAGGAACCATCATTTTCTAATCGCAATTAAGATTTACAATGTGAGAAAACTTGAAAACCAAAGGATTTTGAAGGAAAAGTTAGGATTTCTACCGTAAGTTATTCCATCTCTTTTAAACTTTTTTTAATTATAGTAGATTGATCGTTATGTTGTCCCCCGATTTCTTTCTGAATAGATTTTTCATGAGTTTATTCACGTGTTTTCTGTGTTTGCTTGGATTTTTCTTTCCCTGTTTTTTTTTTTTTTTTTTTTTTTTTGATATGAGTTTGCTTCAGCGCTCAATAATTTTAAACCCTTGGATTGACCATGTGGGCCACGTTTAAGTTCAGAATCATTTACTGTGACCATTGGAACTTGACCACATTAAAGGAAAAGCTTTCACGGTTGTCCAATCATATGTTGTGACGGTTGGAACTTGACCACATTAGGTAAAAGCTTTTGTGGTTGTCCAGTGATGTTATCAATGGACTCATGAATCACATGACACACATACAACACAATTGTTATGTTCTCTCCCGCATGTTCACGGGCGACTAAGGAAAACTCATGATGGTTGGAGGATGCTAACCTTCCAAATACTGGCGCTCTCTTTTCCAATCCTTCGATTTGGCAGCGGGTTAGATAGTTATGGTCACTTGACAACAATAGTTCATTGGAGAAATGAAAAATGGACTGTTCATATTCATCACTCGACTTTTTACCGTCCATTTTCTATGTAGTTGATTAGGTGTAAAACTTCCTTTGATATGTCTAAATTGTTTGAACCAAAGGTTCGTTCTACCAGCAAATGACAAAATTACCCTCATTATATGAGTTTCGTTTTGCCTACACAGGGAACCATCATTTTCTAATCGCAATTAAGATTTACAATGTGAGAAAACTTGAAAACCAAAGGATTTTGAAGGAAAAGTTAGGATTTCTACCATAAGTTATTCCATCTCTTTTAAACTTTTTCTAATTATAGTAGATTGATCATTACGTTGTCCCCCGATTTCTTTCTGAATAGATTTTTCATGAGTTTATTCACGTGTTTTCTATGTTTGTTTAGATTTTTCTTTCCTTGTTATTTTTTTTTTATTTGATCTGAGGTTGCTTCTGCGCCCAATAATTTTAATCCTTAGATTGACCATGTGAGCCACGTTTAAGTTCAGAATCATTTACAGTGACCATTGGAACTTGACCACATTAAAGGAAAAGCTTTCACGACTGTCCAATCATATGTTGTGACGGTTGGAACTTGACCACATTAGATAAAAGTTTTTGTGGCTGTCCAAAGATGTTATCAATGGACTCATGAATCACATGACACGCATACAACACAATCGTTATGTTCTCTCCCGTACGTTCACAGGCCACTAAGGAAAACTCATGAGGGTTGGAGGATGCTAACCTTCCAAATACTGGCGCTCTCTTTTCCAATCCTTCGATTTGGCAGCGGGTTAGATGGTTATGGTCACTTGACAACAATATTTCGTTCGAGAAATGAAAAATGGACTGTTCATATTCATCACTCGACTTTTGATCCATACCGTCCATTTTCTATGTAGTTGATTAGGTGTAAAACTTCCTTTGATTGTCTAAATTGTTTGAACCAAAGGTCCGTTCTACCAGCAAATGACAAAATTACCCTCATTATAGGAGTTTCGTTTTGCCTACATAGGGAACCATCATTTTCTAATCACAATTAAGATTTACAATGTGAGAAAACTTGAAAACCAAAGGATTTTGAAGGAAAAGTTAGGATTTCTACCATAAGTTATTCCATCTCTTTTAAACTTTTTCTAATTATAGTAGATTGATCGTTACGTTGTCCCCCGATTTCTTTCTGAATAGATTTTTCATGAGTTTATTCACGTGTTTTCTATGTTTGTTTGGATTTTTCTTTCCTTGTTAATTTTTTTTTTATTTGATCTGAGGTTGCTTCTGCGCCCAATAATTTTGAATCCTTAGATTGACCATGTGAGCTACATTTAAGTTCAGAATCATTTACAGTGACCATTGGAACTTGACCACATTAAAGGAAAAGCTTTCACGACTGTCCAATCATATGTTGTGACGGTTGGAACTTGACCACATTAGATAAAAGTTTTTGTGGCTGTCCAAAGATGTTATCAATGGACTCATGAATCACATGACATGCATACAACACAATCGTTATGTTCTCTCCCGTACGTTCACAGGCCACTAAGGAAAACTCATGAGGGTTGGAGGATGCTAACCTTCCAAATACTGGCGCTCTCTTTTCCAATCCTTCGATTTGGCAGCGGGTTAGATGGTTATGGTCACTTGACAACAATATTTCGTTCGAGAAATGAAAAATGGACTGTTCATATTCATCACTCGACTTTTGATCCATACCGTCCATTTTCTATGTAGTTGATTAGGTGTAAAACTTCCTTTGATATGTCTAAATTGTTTGAACCAAAGGTCCGTTCTACCAGCAAATGACAAAATTACCCTCATTATAGGAGTTTCGTTTTGCCTACATAGGGAACCATCATTTTCTAATCGCAATTAAGATTTACAATGTGAGAAAACTTGAAAACCAAAGGATTTTGAAGGAAAAGTTAGGATTTCTACCGTAAGTCATTCCATCTCTTTTAAACTTTTTTTTTAATTATAGTAGAATATTGATCGTTACGTTGTCCCCCGATTTCTTTCTGAATAGATTTTTCATGAGTTTATTCACGTGTTTTCTGTGTTTGCTTGGATTTTTCATTCCATGTTATTTTTTTTATTTGATATGAGGTTGCTTCAGCGCTCAATAATTTTGAACCCATGGATTGACCATGTGAGCCACGCTTAAGTTCAGAATCTTTTACCGTGATCATCGGAACTTGACCACATTAAAGGAAAAGCTTTCATGGCTCTCCAATCATATGTTGTGATGGTTGGAAGAAGACCACATTAGATAAAAGCTTTTGTGGCTATCCAGTGATGTTATCAATGGACTCATGAATCACATGAATCACATGACACGCATACAACACAATCATTATGTTCTCTTTCGTACGTTCACGGGCCACTAAGGAAAACTCATGATGGTTGGAGGATGCTAACCTTCCAAATATTGGCGCTCTCTTTTCCAATCCTTCGATTTGGCAGCGGGTTAGATGGTTATGGTCACTTGACAACAATAGTTTGTTGGAGAAATGAAAAATGGACTGTTCATATTCATCATTCGACTTTTGATCCATACCGTCCATTTTCTATGTAGTTGATCAGGTGTAAAACTTCCTTTGATATGTCTAAATTGTTTGAACCAAAGGTCCATTCTACCAGCAAATGACAAAATTTTCCTCACTATAGGAGTTTTGTTTTGCCTACATAGGGAACCATCATTTTCTAATCGCAATTAAGATTTACAATGTGAGAAAACTTGAAAGCCAAAGGATTTTGAAGAAAAAGTTAGGATTTCTACCGTAAGTTATTCCATCTCTTTTAAACTTTTTCTAATTATAATAGATTGATCGTTACTTTGTCCCCCGATTTCTTTCTGAATAGATTTTTCATGAGGTTATTCACGTGTTTTCTGTATTTGCTTGGATTTTTCTTTCCCTGTTATTTTTTTTATTTGATCTAAGGTTGCTTCCGCACCCAATAATTTTGAACCCTTGGATTGACCATGTGAGCCACGTTTAAGTTCAGAATCATTAATTGTGACTATTGGAACTTGACCACATTAAAGGAAAAGCTTTCAAGGCTGTCCAATCATATGTTGTGATGGTTGGAACTTGACCACATTAGGTAAAAGCTTTTGTGGCTGTCCAATGATGTTATCAATGGACTCATGAATCACATGAATCACACGACATGCATACAACACAATCATTATGTTCTCTTCCCTACGTTCACCGGCCACTAAGAAAAACTCATGATGGTTGGAGGATGCTAACCTTCCAAATACTGGTGCTCTCTTTTCCAATCATTCGATTTGGCAGCGGGTTAGATGGATATGGTCACTTGACAACAATAGTTCGTGGAGAAATGAAAAATGGACTGTTCATATTCACCACTGGACCTTTGATCCATACCGTCCATTTTCTATGTAGTTGATTATGTGTAAAACTTCCTTTGATAGGTCTAAATTGTCTGAACCAAAGGTACTTTCTACCAGCAAATGACAAAATTACCTTCGTCATAGGAGTTTCGTTTTGCCTACGCGGGGAATCCATCATGTATAAATAATATCCAACCCGTCTAGCAGGATCTATCCCCTGTAAACATTGTATGCCAAAAAGTACAGTTTAATCCAATCATTGGGTGGGCCACACCCACTCCAAAACCTCCAAATTTACGTGGTGGATCACCTCATCGTTGGATCAACCTGATTTTTGGGAATTCCAATTTTCATGTAGTGACCACATTGAACGGGTTGGATGACATGTGACTGCATGCATTGAACGGGTTGGATTAAATATAGGAACAATCGGAGGTCTACATGTTTACAGCTAATAACCTTTAGGGGAGGGTAAAATGGTAAGTTTTCAAAGAAAAACCATGCTAGTAGATCGAACATATGGGGAGGCACTTCCAATAATCCAGACTAAAGGGGAGATTGTTTTGCCGGCCTGTGGGGCCCACCTTTATGCATAAATGGTATTTGATCCATCCACAAAGGTCCCTCCACCATAAATATTGGACTCTAGAAAAATCATGATAATCCAATGATTCGGTGGGCCACACCCACCCAAAAACTTTCAAATATTCTACGTTGTGGCAATATGATGGTTGGATTACTCTGATTTTTGGGGTTTTCTACTTTCATGGTTGAGTGACCATGTTAAATGGGTTGGATAAGATATACTTATTATAACGGGCTCACAAATCTTCAACTAGTTAACATAATAGTTTAATAGACAATGCAGGGAATCCACAACAAATCTCCAATATATGAGGGAGGTACTTGCAATAATCCAAATTAGAAGAGATGGTGTTCACAATTAGACTTTAAGTTTCTTGTAATAATCTAGAATTAGGATTTTAAACTACCGTGGCAACATGACCGGATAATTGGATAATTTTATTTAGAGACAATGTCATACAAACGCTTATATTAATTTTGATTTAATTATAAAAAATAATAATTTACTTTTAAGTTATTTCTTAAAGCCTGTCTAAAATTTTAAATGTTGGTTAAAAAAAATGCTTAGTGTGTGACACCAGCAATATTATATTTTTAAAAAGACAATGCTATGCTCAAAGAAAACTCCCAAATACCCTTCCAACAAAACACACCTCCCTCTCTCTCTCTCTCTCTCCGCCAAAGGTCGCGTAAAGTTTTTAATGGTTGTAATCACTCAACCAAGTTAATATCGGGATGTTCTTGGGACGCGGTTTGGCTAGTGACACCACCACTAGTCAGGTGGCTAGTGGTCGGTGCTCTGTGGGCCTCATCATGATGTATGTGTTTTATTCACACCATCCATTCATTTTTTTCCGGATCATTTTAAGGCTTGATACAAAAAATAGGCAAATCTAAATCTCAGGTGGACCACACCATAGGAAAACAGTAGTGATATTGAATGTCCACCATTACAATCCTCCTAAGGTCCACTGTAATGTTTATTCAACCTCCAAAAAAAAAAACCTCCAACTTGAGGCGCAGCTTCAATGGATCCTTGGATCCACCGTGGTGGGTAGGATCCCTGACACATGGGGCCCACTGACGTATGTGTTTTATATCCATATAGTCAGTCTGTTTTGAAAATTCATTTTAGGTCATGATCTCAAAACTATAGCAGATCCAATTCTAAGTGAACTAATTAATACATGGAAACAGTGGTAATTGTCCATTAAAAACTTCTCTTGAGTCACGGAAACTTTTTTTATATCAGGCTTATATTTTTGTATCTATTCATCCAAGTCTTTGTGATCTTACCAATAGGTTGGATGAAAAATAAATATATTGGTAGCCCCCATGAAATTTTTATAGGTGGAGATTCAATCACTTCTGTTTCATATGGAATGGTCTGCCTAAGATTTGGATTTACTTTATGTTTTTGGATCATGCCCTAGAATGAGGTTTCAAAATGTATGAACGGTGTGGATGTAAGGAACGTAGTTCACAGTGACCCCACAGCTAACAATCCACTAGGGATCCCTCTAATCAGCAGATTTGGATGAATTGAAAAACAAATATCAATTTGATCCAAAACTTATGTGCCCCAAGATTTTTTTATGGTGAGCGTTCAACCAACTTTGTTTCTTGTGATGTAATCCACTTGAGATTTCGATGTACCTCAGTTTTGGGCTCACACGGTATAAATAATTTTGAAGGGATAAGAGTTGGATATATTTCATTTTTGGGCTCATACAGTAAAACCGTCGACTAAAAGGGATTCACTTTTTTTTTTTTTTTTAAGGTTTTATTTTTTTTCAAAAGAGATAAACTTGGATTTACCTTATTTTTGGCCTCATGCCATAAAATATATGGTCCTTAAAAATGAACATAGAGGGATGAAACATGCATATTATGATGGGCCCATCGAGCACCGACCACTAGCCATTGTCCCCTGCTAGGTCGTCCCCACACGAAGTATCTTTCTAAAATGATGCCCCGTGATCACAGCTATTTTTAAAGTGAAATACTTTGATATTCTGGCAGAGTGAAATGGATGAAAGCCGGCAAAACATTACCGATAACTTACACATATAGAATACAAGCTATTCATACTGGACCATCCAAATTATGGGTACCAGTTTAGATGTATCGTGAATAAATAAAACTAATCCTATTTCGTTGTAGAACTTTTAAATTTCTGCTAATTTATTGGACGGTCAAAAATGAGAAAATCCAATGGTCTTATTTCAGTAAATAAGTGTCCACAAATTGAAGCTTAGGATTATTCAACCAATCTAATTTTTAGATCGTAGCTTCAAGACAGATGTTTCCATAATTTAGTCGGTTTAATTTAAATTAATATTTTCCACGTATATCATTCTAAGTGCCTGCGTATCAAGCCTCATTCGTAGCCAGAGTATCAAATAACTCCCCCGTTTAAAAACCGATCGCGATTGGGGTTGCGACATAACAGGCAAAAGCTACAAAGCCTTCTTGAAAGATCACGTCTGTAGCCCCACGTTGCTTTGACTAGAGGGAGATATAGTTTAAAGTGGGAGCCGGCGTGGGGCACACCTTGATGTATGTGTTTCATATCCACGCCGTCCATCTGTTTTTTCAGATCATTCTATAACTTTTGCCTAAAACTGAAGTGGATCCAATCTCAGATGGACCACACCACACGAAACAATGGTGATTGACCATTAAAAACTTCTTGTGGACCAAAAAAGTTTGGGATCTTGTGTTTTACCTTCATCCAGGTCTGTCTGACCTTATCAAAAGGTTGGATGGCAAATAAATATTATAATGGGCCCGAGGAAGTATTTAATTGGTAGGAGTTCAATCACCATTATTTCTTGTGGTGTAGTCCACCAGAGATTCAGAGATCAGCTTCAGTTTTTGGCCAACCTCGTAGAATGAGGGGGAAGAACGGATGGACAGCGTGGATATGCACCACATACATCAAGGTGGGCCCCACTGTCAGTTCGGTCAGCCCCCGACTTGACTAAATCCACTCCCCGTTTGAAATTAGAGTGAAGAGTCTACGTCGCCCGACCTTTGAAGCTTGGCCATTCATCTTAACCAGACGGTGGCCGACTCTTATTATCCAAGTCAAGTCTAACATCCACCGACTCGTTTGAGAACTCATCATTAGTCTATTTACAATCACAACGTCGCGTCAAAACTTCTATTTTTTTTTACCGTATGCCTGGCTGGTGTATCACACCAGTTTTTTTTTTTTTTTTTTTTTCGGTTAGCTTGTTAGTACACACCCGTGTCAGTACACACGCCATGTTAGCGACCCCCACTAGGGATCGATACCAAGACCTCAAGGGTTGAAACGAGGTATCTCTACTCAGTCTGCTAGTTGAGCCATGGATGTGAGTGTATATAGCTATGTATTGACGTCCGCAAGTTCTGTGAGTCTCATCATGAGGTATCCAAACCGTCCATTCATTTGGACAGCACATATTAAGGATTGACCCAAAAGGTAAATAGATCTAAATATCAAGTGGACCACACTACAAAAAACAGCGAGGGATTGAACGTGTACCATTGAAAACCTTTTGGAGATCACAGAAGTTTTGGATCAATATGGAATTTGTTTTTACTATTCATCGTTCTATTTTTGCCCTTACTAACAGATTGGATAGAAAATAAAAATTATGGTGGGCCCTACCAATTTTTAAACGGTGAAAATCGTTTTCCTTGCTGCTATTTTTGGTAACTTTGATAAAATAAATACATCATTGTGGGGCATGTAACTTTGATCCCATTTGAACTGTTCATACAACTCGGAGCTCTGGGAGCGTCGGCGCTCGTCTTCGCACGACACCTATCTACACCAGCCATATAGCTGATGTGTGGTACACCAGCCAATCCGCTTCCAAACTATTGGAGGTGATGGAGATTTCGTAATCTCCAACAGTGGATAGGCTCACCATGCAAAATCATAGCCATCGGAGTATCTAACCCGTCTATTTTGTGGCCACCCACACGTCTGACAGTTGTGTCGTCGGTCAGAACTGTCGGCATAGTGGTAAGGGGTCCGCCCATCAAGTGGCCAGCTTATGTGGTTGAGAGTCTTGAGACGTGGTTTTTAGTGTAAGATGTCAAACACGGGGCTGACTATGGTGAGCAATTTGCATCAGACACTTGCAAGACGTGCATGCATGTCAAATTCAGACCGCCCAAATGGTGGGCCCTATCTTGTTTGGACCATAATCCGAAACTCAAAGTTCAACGGGGACGTGTTCCTGCTGGTCAACTGGTTTGAGTCGTTCCTTAGTTAGGTTAAGATAGTTGGCTGTACACAGATTAGAAATAAATGATATGTTTAAATGAAATGGGTGAGGCTTGGGTTGAATCCTAGTTAGCCTGGCTCTCCCAAATAGCTCAAAGGGGAGTTTGAAAAAGGATATTTAAAGCCTGTTTTTTTAACCGAGTTGGTTAGCTGGGTTGGAGCCGAGGATGAGATGGGGTCCCATTCAAACACATGACATCGACTGCCGTTTCAACCAAAACGGTGTTTTGGCCTTTAATGCCTTTCCATAGGATGGGACGGACAATTAATATAAGGGAAGCATAGATACATACACGTAATGTATATTTATGCTTCTATGTACCTTCAAATCAGGCAAAGTGGGGCATGCTTTTAAATCCATATTCATTCTTAAACTTGAGTTTAATAGCATGGCTCAAACCCAACCAGATTACAATTAAATGTCGTTTTGGGCTTGGGCTTGAGCTTGATAGATTTTAAGTGAATCTGGTCGGTGTTGATCCCCTTTATTGTGATTTATCTTAATAGCTCATTAAAATAGATTACATGTGATTTATACAAAATTTACTTGGTGTGTCTAGAGATTTGAAAAGATTTCTTAACAAACAACAACTGGAACATATTAGACGATGCCACATCAATGCGTAAGTGGCCGCTGAAGAAGCAATCGTGAACAAACGGTTACTAGACAGAGAAAAAAATGAGAAACATGGAAATTCAAGTAGTGGCGAATGGTTGTGGTAACCGTTAAAATGTGAGAAAGATCCAGATGACCCGATTAAAGATATAAATGGTAGAATTTATCTTTCCATTATCTTTTCAATTACCAATTACATTTTATAGTGTAATCATTTACTTTTCTTATTAAGTAAATTACATTTCTTAGTATAATCTTTTACTTTTCAGCCGTTGTTTATAGTCTGCAGTGTAATTTGTAGGGTTAATCAAGTGGCTGGCTGTAATTTGAGTTTACGCTTGTACATTAGATTTTATTTTTTTTCTTACACACTCCACACACTCACGCCGTAGTGAGATTTCACTACTTATGAATAATCGAACCCTTGACCGTGTGTTGAAACTCCTGAGAGTCTACCACCGAAGCAAGAGTAAGGATCCTTATACACTAGATTCAATTCATCACTCGAAAATGTGTTTTGCAGCTTCTCTTCGCAATCGACTGTAAGAATCATTTTATCAATATCGAAAAGTCCTTTCGTACAAAAAGTAAAGGTGTAACCTATCATTAGAAGACGAACCCCACCCTCTGCATATTGTCTGATCATGTTTACACATTGAGCGAGTGGCTGAATAGGCAACTGATCCCATCAAATTTCGATTATACACTATGTGTTTGCCTATCTTTTCACTTGGGGTCATAGTTGTTCGGTTTAAATTGAAACCGTAATTTTTATTCCAGCACACTCACACACGTATATCCAAAAATTGAATAAACAATGCGCGAACAGTCAGGTCAAAGGTTAGGTTCAGTTCAAAATCCTTAGCCTCATTGGAAAATAGATCGAGCTATGGCGAATGTTAAGAACCTAACTGATATGATAAAGGAATAATGGAACATGTCAAATTAGGCTATTAAAACCTTAAATCGTAACATTCCATAATACTCTTCAGCCGATGTCTGCATAGGAGATGGAATTGGCTTTTATACTAGTTCTTAAGAAACTAGCCAATATGTCAAAAGCCCCATAAGGAATGTGTCAAATTAAGCTATTAAACTTTTAGAATCGCAACCGTTAATCACAATCTAATCCAAATCTGACCACTTTCCACCTCTAATAATTTGAATTCCATCTTGCCGTGTCCTCATGCGGGGAACATGCAAGAGGTAGAGATCCGAATCCATTAGGGTTAATTTGGAGTCAGACTTAGATCCATACTAGAAAGGTGCATGGCTTTTTTTAAGTTCTTAACGATTATAAATAAATAAAAGGTAATTTAAAAGTTTCCATATTTATCCACCTTAATCGTAGCTAATACAACTTGATTTCTAATCGGGTCTGTATTGTTGGACGTTTAATCGGATCTGATTATTGATGGGCACCAACTCTGGACCAATGAAAACGGATCGGATCTTGAGTATTGCAAATCAAGTGTCCGGTGCATAAAGCCCATGTCTTTGCACTATTTCCATTTGGGTTTTCACTTCTCACAAGTGGGTCCCCTGGTCTGTTAATCCAAACCATTGACCCGTTGCATCCCACCTGGATGGATCACCACCCTTCTTTTTTTTTTTTCTTTTTTTTTACACACGCACACACACCTCACACACTCACGCGGTGGTGAGATTTCACCACCTATGAATACTCGAACACTTGAACGGGTGTTGAAACTCCTGAGAGTCTACCACCGGAGCAAGAGTAAGGATCCGATGAATCACCACCCTAAAATCTCCAAGATCGGAAGATCTTGGCCACCGACAGTGGGTCTTTTTTCAGCTGAATGCAGATCATTGATGCATGTGTTCTTGACTGTCTATCAGTAGGCAACAATTAAAAAATCAGGAGAGATATTAAAGAATGGTGTCTCGACACGTGGCAAATGCAACCCACGTTCATTACCTACTCAAATAAAAGACTTCATAGTCAACCATGCAACATGTGAGAGCTTTATTTCTTTTCATTTTTTTATTTTTTTTAATCGTACACATTGCCGTGGAACCACCATGGTCTGTGTTCGGTAACCAAGCTGTAGAATAAGGCGGGACCACCGTGTAAGTTGGGCGGCAGAAAATTAGGCAGTTTCAACTATGATGTGGACCACTTATATGAATTTGGACTTTTATGGTTCTCAATTGCTTTTTATAGGATGGCCACATCCCATCATCATGATGGGCTTTTTTTTTAATGTGCTCATTGGATGGTGTACACACAAAGCTGTGGGCTGCCAATAGGTATGAGAGGTAGGGGTGCAACTCAGGCAGGTTGGGTTACCATGATGTATCTGTTTATCCTTGTCCACTTTCTATCATACAAGATCTGAACTGTATGCATATATAATCTAATGGAAAGCTCGGATCACACTCGTGTTACATATTGATGCATGTATCCTACGTGTGAACGTTTGCACCTTCCACGTGTGGAATTAGTGAATGTAGCGCAGTCATGGGCCACCGTGATGTATTTGTTTATCCGCACCATCAATCCCCTTTCTAATCTTGAGCCTAAAAATGAGTCAGGTCCAGTGCTCTAGTGGACCACACAAGAGACTACTCCTGAATTCTATATTGGACATGTAAGGCAACTTGCATTTAATGTTTTGTGCATGCAACCTAAGGTTACTATTTGGTGTGGTCTACTAGAGCATTGGATCTTCCTAATTTTTGGGCTTATACTTTAACATAGAGTTGGGCATCAGACCGAGTCGGATCGGATTCGATTCAACTCGATTCGGTCCGAAATCTACGTGGGTGGACCCGAACTCGATCCGATCCAGGACCGAGTGTGGAACATCTGACTCGAACCGATCTGATGCATGGTTGGACTGACCCGAACCGAGTCCAACTTGGTCAGGAAAACTGAGTGAGATCGGGTTGGGTACGATTCAAATCAATTTTTTTAACGATGAAGATCATTATCCTCGCTGCTATTTTTGGTGTGGTCCATTTGAGCTTTAGATATAATTCATTTTTTTTCATATCCTCTGAAATAATCATGAAAATGGATAAACAATATGGATATAATCAATACATCAGTGTGGGGCCATATAATTGTGATTTCATTTGAGCCATTGGTACAACTTGGAACTCGAGGCGCGTCTCCCTTGTCTTTGTATGACATTTAGTACACCTTACCTGCTGCCTAGGTTGTACAGTCGGATTACATGACGACAGGTTGAGCGAGGGCTACTGAAGTAACGTCACCAAGTTCTGTGGGGCTCACTACGTTGTATGTGTTGTATCCACACTGTCCATCCATTTCGAGATATCATTTTAGGGCATGAGCCAAAAAATGATGCGGAGTAAAAGCTGTAGTGGATCCCACCACAGAAAACAGTGGGGAGAATGATTCCCACCGTTGAAACTATCCTAAGGCCCACTGCAATGTTTACTTGAAATCCAACCTGTTCAAAAGTTGAAAAAGACATAAATAAGGGAAAACACAAATATCAGGTTGATCTAAAACTTTTGTGACCTTTAGAAGTTTTTAATGGTGGGCATCACTGTCCCCACTGCTTTCTGTCCTGGGGTCCATTGGAGCTTTGGATTTAATTCATTCTTTCGATATTGCCTTGAAATGATCTCTCCAAATGGATGGAAGGTGTGGATATAAAACATACATTATAATGGGGCCCATGGAACTTGGTTATGTCACTCTAATAGAGACTCTCCCAGTCTACCATGTTGACGTGCACAGCCCGTAATACACTGTTGCCACGGCATGTAACACAGTGGTGACTGGTGAGTAAACTCTGTTGGGGCCCACCGTGAATACACGTGGTGTATCCACGCCGTCCATTCGTTTTTTCAGATCATTTTAGCGGTTGAACCCAAAATCGATGCATATCCAAAGCTCAAGTAGACCACACCATAAGAATAATTGAAAAAGTAGAAGTATTGATTTTCACTCCGGACCGGGCTGAATCGGTCCGAATTGACCATGACCCTATCTCAATCTGAAAAACAATCGAATCCAAATGATCCTACTCAATCCGCACCGATTCAGGCTGTCGGTTCAATTCAGAACGGGTCGGATTCACCGGATCGGATCATATATGCCCAGCAATATTTTAACATGATCTTAAAAAAATAACGAACGAAGAGGCTAAATAGATACATCATGGTGAGCCCTCCAAAAAATCCGGACGGTACGCTAAAAGGTCAGACGGCAAGTCAGATGCATCCGCTTCCTTATTGTCACCCCACATTCCCTACTGTTTTGTGTATTATAGTTCACATGAGTTTTAGATCTGCCTGATTTTTGGTCTCCTGTAATACTGTATTCTTTACAAACTGATAAACAGAGTAGATTTATAATAGTCATCTTCATGTGCGACACATAGCTTCCAACCACATGACAGACAATTTGCGGTTAGGGCCCAACTGAGGACCACTTAAGATTGATAAGATCTTTGAGTATGACCACTTGTATGTGCCTGTTTCAGATAAACGGTGGCAAGAGTAACTGGTGTCTTTGCATCATTCATTTGGGTTTTTAGCTCTCACAGTAGGGCTATTTCTAATCCATACTACTTTCTTGAATGGATCATTATCCTATAATGTCCAAGATCCAAAGATCGCCGCCAGTATTAGGTCCTTTTCTTCAGCTGAAATGCAGATTGTTGCCATATTTGTTTTCTTAATTGTCTATTTGCAGGCCATAAATTAAAATGTCACAACCAAATGAGGAATTCATAGTTTTAAAACTGGGTAACTTCACTAGAAACTTGGCCAAGTCAACTCGACTAATGTACAAGATTTCCACTTGAAACTCGTTAGGGAGCTCGATTGAGTTATGACTTGGTCAGCCTTGTCGAGTCAGCTCACTGACTCAGTGGAGTCAAACCAAATAACTTGCTTGAGTAGTGTTCATTTTTAAACTGATACCAATATACCATGCAAGTGATTGCATCCGGCCTCAAACTATGCATGGAGCGAGGCCTTAATAGGGTGGAAGTGGAAAGCGACTCATCAGCGGTGGTGGAGCTGTTCTCGAAAGACACTCAAGTCCCATGGAACATCATGTACTGGAAAAGGTGATTTGATATCATCAAGGGCACAGCCAGAATCACAATCAAGTACATCCCAAGAGAAGCTAACAGAGTGGCGGATAGTATGGCCCAGATTGGTAGCACTTCTCAGCAGGACATGGTTCTATCTGAGCTGGCAGCCCTTGTTGGAAACAGCAAACCTAAACAGACGAACGTTTCAGCTGAATCTTCTAGGCTCCACCGTTTCAAGCTCTTGAATTCCCAAGTTCTGTTACATGTACCTAATGAATGCTAGATGCATTTAGATAGGATATTTTTGTAATTTCACAAGGACTCCAAATGCCTATAAATTGGCTTCCCTATGTCCGATTATAGCAATGAAAAATAACAAGAGTAAAAATTCCAGCACCAGCTTCTCTCTTTCAGTGTGATTGGCTGAAGCCAGCAACATCCTTCCTATTGTGCATGGTACAACAACATTTGAGAAATCCTCTCTTCCTGTTTAGGCAAAGCCAATAAGCCAGCCTACAAACAGGTATCAGAGCGAGACGATCCTGTGGGACTAGGTATAGTTTGAAGGTTCAGATCGTGTGATCAAGGTGTTGCCACTGCTACGTCAAGAAAAAGGCGTTATTGATCCATGGTGTGAAGAAGTGATGGCGTCCTCGATCCAGCCGTAGATTCCAAAGTTATCTAAGGATTACTATGAAAACTGGTGCATCTAGATGAAGGCTTTGTTCGGATCTCAGGATTTCTGGGATATCGTCAGTGATGGATATGTAGAACCCACAACGGAGCAAGAAGCATCCTATTCTGCCGAACAAAAGACGGCTCTCAAAGATCAAAGGAAAAATGACAAAAAAGCTTTATTTTTTATATATCAAGGGTTGGATGACTCCACCTTTGAACGAATCGCCGAAGCTACGACATGCAAGCAAGCATGGGAGAGTCTCAGCACCATATTCAAGGGTGTTGATTGTGTCAGGAGGGTTCAACTCCAAACCCTTAGAGCCAAGTTTTAAGTTGCACATATGAAGGAAGGTGAGTCCATTTCAGACTACTTTTCAAAATTGCTTGTTATAGTTAACAATTTAAAAAGAAATGGTGAAAAGTTTGAAGATATTCGGGTATTAGAAAAAATACTCCGATCTTTCACAACCAAATTCGAGCATGTGGTTGTGGCCCTTGAAGAATCGAAGGACTTGAAAAACTTGTCCACCGAAGAGTTGATGGGATCGTTGCAAGTGCATGAGCAACGAATGCAGAAAAATAACGCATCGACGTTGGAACATGCCTTAGAGTCTAAGCTGACTCTAAATGACCAAAGTAGTGGTCATACAAATCGTGGAGGTCGCAGCACCAACACTAATGCAAGAGGAAGGGCACGTGGATATCATCTGAACCATCCACAAAATCAATAGAAATTTACTAATTTCTGTGGAAGAGGGAATGGTAGAGGCCGATCCGTACGCGATGACATATATGCAGGAACTGAGGAAGTAAATTTATTATGTCTATATACTGATCACGAGCCTCTTACGTTTGAAGAGGTCGTGAATGAAGAATGTTGGAGAAAGGCTATGGAAGAAGAGATCCATGCTATCGAGAAGAATTACACATGAGAGCTGATGTCACTCCCTAAAGGCCAGAGGAGACCATTAGTTTCAAATGGGTGTACAAGATCAAGCGAAATGCTGATGGTGAGATCGATCGCTGCAAGGCAAGACTCTTAGTGTTAAGGGTCGAATATTGCATATTAGACCCCAATTACTACATAGATTTGCGAACATGACACTTCTTAATGGAGTATTTTTATTGTGTTTTGTTGCAGGATTCAATCAGGAGCGTTGACTGAAAACTGATAGTAAAAGCGGGGATTTGGCACTCTGATATCACAAAAGCAAGGGACGGACTCCTGGGGATTGGGATCGACGATTTTACACAGCCGAGATCCGAAAAAAATTGAGAAACTGAAGCTCAAGTGGCCTGAAAGTCAGCCAGAATGCAAAATCACAGGGTCTCCACCATCTGTTCGGCTCGAAACTTTATAGGTGGCTTGAGGACCATAATTTAACCGTACACGTCGAAATTGAGCTCTCGGATCTCCATGAAAGTGGCCTAATGGATAGATCAGCCCATAAATCCTCTATTTGGGGCCCGCCTGATAGCTGGATGTGTTTTACTTTTGGTATCAACCCCTTAACTAAAGAGACAAAATAGATGGACGGCGCGGATTTCATATAAACATCTCAGTGGACCCCATGTGTACATCGCATGTACATGGGGTGCACATGCGCTGGACGTGCACCGCACGCCAGTTAGTCAGTCAGCGTAAGCTGACCCAACTCGTCTCCTTCTTACGCAGGGACAACGGACGGACGCTGTCTGTCCGTTTTCGGCTAGTGGGCCCCACCCATCCTCCGTATCCACGATCGGAACCGTTCATCTGTCACGTGAGGCAGCAACAAATCATGCCTAGGTGACCAAATTCGAAGAAACAGCGGAGAATGGTTTTCAACTGTTCAAACGTCTGATAGACGGTAGAGAAAGAGATTCTCTGGACCGCACCAAATCCAAGCAAAAACACCCGTTTCTGACCGGTTTCTCGAACTGAAACCAATGGACAGAATGGATTTTTCATGCAATCACTGATCATGGGTCCCACTTCATCACAGCGTAACAATGACGCGAGCTCTGTTCGCAGACAGAGCCTGCGGACCGATCTGCTGGGCCACCAACGGACATCATGGGCTTGATCTTGACCGTCCATTATGATCAGAAGGGACGTCTAACCCTCGCCTAGGTGGCGTTTTGCTCCATGAAGACACTGCATGTACATGAGTACTCAATCGGATGATCGATGGCGGAAAGAAAACTTCTGTGGGCCACACCGAATATGAAAAAAAAAACCATCCATTTCAGGCTGAAATAACGAGAGGAATTTGGTGGACGGTTTGGATATATCAAAAGGCAATCGAAGTGGGGCCCATCGAGAGTCCAGCATCGATCCGGTTGCGAGATCTGTTTATGCACGTCCGGGATTTGCAGGGAGTTGTGTGTCACGATTGCTGATCAGTTGAGTGATCTGGACCGTTCAGTCGACGCACCAGATGGTCAAGATCCTAACCAAGGAGAAAAACTATTTTTTTTAATGCACATCTTGCCAAAAACAGGATCCAACCGCAGATGTTTTCTGTTTCGCTGCCGCTGCGCATGCGGTTTGTAATTGTTGGCTGCGTAACTCCTTCTCTCCGACTCCAGCAT
Organism: Magnolia officinalis; assembly: GCA_021015155.1. NCBI lineage: Eukaryota > Viridiplantae > Streptophyta > Magnoliopsida > Magnoliales > Magnoliaceae > Magnolia > Magnolia officinalis. Next base: position 19,060,481 of record JAJHSJ010000007.1, read on the forward strand.
TGACTCCACTCTGCCTGGCTGCCTATAAAAAGAGAAGAGGAGAAAGAGAGAAGGGATCTACGGTTAGAAGAATTGGAGCTTGAGACAGCATCTTGGGCTATACGTGGGCAGAGGCAGGAGGAGAGTAGAGTTAGTTTATTTTTTTCTTTCTTTTATTCTTTTCCTTTTTGTTTATTTTAAGAAGAGTTTCAACCCATCCATGACGGGTTAAACCTCTTAGCTAGGGCTAAGAGGTGAAGCTTGTAGTGAGATGGGATTTCACTTTATGCCTTTAATTTACTTCCAATTTGTGAACTGAATTGGTATTAGTTTGATTATTTAAGGGAATACTTTTAGTTTTTAATGGTCTGTTGTGACTAAAATTACAATGGATCTGCGATAGCTTTAAGTATTTCTTCTTCCTTTTGATGTTTATGACGTCAGGAAGCCCTGTTGTTCACTATCGTCTCCTGGGCATGGTTGGATGTCGGTACCCTTCCTAACCTTCATAAGCATCTGATTGGTTGTCAATTAGTTTAATTCTGTTGTTCACCTTGTCTCCTGGGCATGGTTTGGTGATAGAATCCATTCTAATTCATATACTTTTCATACCTTGACAACTATATCAAAGGATGTTCAGTTTGATTTTCATGGTTTCACCCTTCAACTGGATGAAGATAGAACTCTAAGTCCAGTTGAATTCTTGGAACAGGCATAAGATCTCCCTGATCTCTACAAGTGGATCCTCTGAATCCCTAGTGTTTTTCCCTGAATTTTCTTAAGTTTAGTTAATTATTTCACCATTATTCCTTAAATTGATTTAGATTTCATCTTTGGTCTAGTTCTAATTCTAGTTGGTTTCAGATCACGTACAGGTTTCAGTCCCTATGGATTCGACCTCGGTCTTACCGAGTTATTACTACATCACATCACACCCTATACTTGGGGATTGAACACTTAGTAAAGGGCTACAAACAAAAGTATGGGGTGGACTATGAAGAAGTCTTCGCCCCTGTTGCTCGCCTTAACACTGTGAGGATAATTATCTTCCTTACAGCCCATCACAGTTGGATGATCTACCAACTAGATGTGAAATTTGCATTTCTGAATGAAATTCTGGAAGAAAAGGTCTATGTTAACCAGCCTGAAGGTTTTGTTATGCAAGGGGAGGAACACGAGGTGTATCGACTGAAGAAAGCCCTCTATGGGTTGAAGCAAGCTCCACGTGCTTGGAATGCACGTATCGATAACTATCTTCAAGAGAACGGCTTCGCCCAATGTCCATATGAGCATGCAGTTTACATCAAGAAGAATGCTCATGGCGATATGCTTAAAGCATACCTGTATGTTGATGATTTGCTGTTTACAGGAAACAGCCGACCGATGTTTAATGAATTCAAGAAAGCCATGTTGAAAGAGTTCGAGATGACTGACGGGGGTCTGATATCCTTTTTCCTGGGCATTGAAGTGAAGCAACAACATGGTGGCATGTATATATCTCAGAAGAAGTATGCCAAAGAATTGCTTGTAAAGTTCATGATGGTCGATTGCAATGTCGTAAGGTATCTCACAATTAAAAGGCCGGATATCGTCTACAGTGTTGGACTTCTAAGCAAGTACATGGAAGCGCCAAAAGAATCACACTGGCTAGCCGCAAAAAGAATCCTCAGGTACGTCAAAGGAACTATGGAATTCGGTTTCTTTTATCTATACGATGATGAGGCAATTCTGTATGGATACTCCGATAGTGATTGGGGAGGTGACCAAGATGAAAGGAAAACCACCACTGGATATGTATTCTATCTCGGGTCAACTGCCTTCACATGGAACTCAAAGAAGCAAAATGTGGTTGCTTTGTCCAGATGTGAAGTAGAGTATGTGGCAGCTTCATCCACAGTCTGTGAAGCAATATGGTTGAAGAACGTGCTAAAGGAACTGAAACATCCACAGAAGGAATCCACCATTATATACGTGGATAACAAATCGGCAATTGAACTTGCCAAAAATCCGGTACACATGGAAGGAGCAAGCACATTGATACAAGGTATCATTTCCTGAGAGATCAAGTAAAGCAGAAATCAGTAATGCTAGAGTACTGTCATACTACTGAACAAGTGGTTGATATCTTCATCAAAGCATTGCTGACTGATACATTCAAGAAATTTAGATCGATGCTTGGAATGAAGCCTGTTTTGGTTTGAAGGGGAGTGTTGGAAACAGCAAACTTAAACAGACTAACGTTTCAGCTGAATCTTCTAGGCTCTACTGTTTCAAGCTCTTGAATTCCCAAGTTCTGTTACACGTACCTAATAAATGCTAGATGCATTTAGATAGGATATTTTTGTAATTTCACAAGACTCCAAATGCTTATAAAATGGCTTCCCTGTGTCCGATTATAGCAATGAAAAATAACAAGAGTAAAAATTCCAGCAGCAGCTTCTCTCTTTCAGTGTGACTGGCTGAAGCCAGCAACATCCTTCCTGTTGTGCATGGTACAACAGCATTTGAGAAATCCTGTCTTCCTGTCTAGGCAAAGCCATAAGCCAGCCTACAGCCCTCCCCCGTACTTCCCGATGGGAGTTAGTGCTCGACCGGTCTGGTCTGCAAGCGATCAGGGTCAGTAAAACAATTCTGTGAGGGCAAGAGGGTATTTCGGAGACCTGTTTGTAGTACTTGTTTGGCTGCGGGTTCTGAGGTACTACTTGTGTGGATGAATAAGGTTGCTGCTGGTTGTATGTTGGGGCGATTGGTTGTGGTCTGAATTGTCAGCTGGAATTGCTGAAGGTTGATTTGGCCAGATGTTTTGAAAATAAAATAAAATTTGCGTGGCCAGTTGCTGGGGAGGAGCGACATTCATAGCAGTCGGTGGAAGTTGTTTCGTGCAGGTGCTAAGTAGTTTGTTCGGGAGATTTCTGGTTGTTTGGCAGTCGTAGCTCAGGCAACTGTTTCAATGCGAGTGGAGTTTGGGGTGGCAGTTGCGGACGGGCTGCTATCCTCTTCTCGTGGTCTGTCTCCTATCATGTTCTTGTTGGAGTTTGGGGTGACAGGCAGTCTGCCTTCTATCCTGTTCCTGCAGGCACAACGCTCAGGCTGAGGGGGTTCAGAGATGCAGGGATTTCTTTCAACTCTAAGAAGTTCTTGTCATTGTTTTTGCAGGCAAGGTTTCGGCAGCTAGCAGTGATTTTGAATGTACCCTGATCTATGGAGGAGGGATGGTTCCTTCCTGTGCTTCTGAATGCTCCCCGATCTGTGGAGCAGGGTATGTCTCCAAGCAGTATGGAGAGGTTGGTTTGGAGTATTCTTTCTTTTCCATTTTGTGGTTTCTATTTAGGCGATATGAAAGGTGAAGCCCATTGTTTTTGTGGAGCCCACCGGAAAGTTTGGCTGTACATCCATCAAAGATATAGGTGTGTGACCCCTTCTTTTGAAAAGGAAAAAAAAAAAAAAAAAATGATTTGCACCCTGTATTCAAATTTTTATAAAACATTTCAATAATTTAATTATTTGAATCAAGATCTTCTGCTTTCCATGAACAGTAAAAAATTTATCTATTGCAATATGGTTGGGCCACATCATCACCTACTGCAATCAATGCAGCAGTGCTGACAACCTTAGTGATAATGTGGACCAACCATAACATAAAGAAAAACAAGAAATACCTGTTTATGGCAAGCAGAAAATCTGAATTGTAATTATTATTTACTAATCGATCGTATCATCCAACATCATTGTCAAGTTGGTATGGACATCAAGTTGAATTTTTGGATTTTTGAACTACCGAAAATTGTGAAATTGGATGGTTTCATACCATTTGAATCAAAATATTACAATTCCAATGGCTACATGTGATGGAGATTTTTGGGCCAATATGCACAAAAAATAGTGGACCTAAAAAATAGTAAAAAAAAGTCAACCCCAAGTCAAAGTGGGATATTACATCTTTAAAGAGGTGGGTCCCACCCCTCTCTCTCACCGCTCCCTTCCGGATCAAATTGAGTAGCTCCATAGAGACACGTCAGCACCTGCTTCCACGTCATCCCATGAGACAAATGGAGGTGGAGAAAGCAGCAGCCCCTCTGCCATGCTGGCAAGCAATCCCGGCATGTTGAAAATCGCCTCCTCATCCATGTACAACACATTCTCCGGTGAGGAAATATTTACACTCTTCGTTGGGTCTGCTTCATTCCTTCTATTGATTTCAGATTTCAAAGGATGAAATGCTTTGGCAGCAGATTTCAAAGGACGGAATGCTTCTGCGGCCTCAGCCGCAGTTTTCTGAATGTCTTTAACACTGCTAGAACCAGGAACGGGCAGAAGCCAAACAGAGTCGGCGAAATTGAGACAGGCGGATCGACCTCTAAGGGCGAGGGCGGCTACATCATGGGCACGTGCAGCCATCTCAGCTGTCGGGAAAGTCCCAAGCCATATCCGCGTCTTCTTGTACGGTTCCCGCATCTCGCACACCCACTTCCCTCCATTCCTCTGCCGGACACCCTTGTAGATGGGATGTCGCGTCTCACGGAATTTCATCCGTCCTGCCCGCCGTTTAGGAGGACTGGTCTCGATGGTGGCGATCATCTCCTCATCCGAGATACCTTGATGGGTTCCACTGCTGGACGGTGATGAGTTCTCCAGTGGGCCATATGGTCGGAAATTGGAGCTGTAGCTGGAGGCCTCCATAGGGAAATTAGTGAGAGTAGAAAGAAGCTGAAGTGTCGAGATCATGGGATGTGTTACTGTTCTCGTGAAAAAAAAGAGGAAGTGGAAAGGATTTTATATGAGGCGAGAAGTGCAGAAGATGCTTCGTATGCATACACAGGAGATGGCCGAGTCTACTTAGCCAGCTGTGTGAACGAAGGTTGTCTGATTCTTTCGATTTATGGCTCTAAAGCAATAAAGGAAGCAGTTAACTTGAAATAATTTCGACAAGGTGTTTTTGGTCGGTTCTGGACAGATTTTCTTTGACTTTGTCCATGTTTCTGCGAGGAAGTGACGATTATGTTAGAGAAATGGTTTGACGGTGTACGTTCGAGCGGCAAACTTTCGGCGCACGTGCTAGCGTCCAAGCCGTACGTTTGTCTAGGTGGGACAAGTGGACGGGACTGATTTTTGGGAGAGTTCATGTTGGTAGGGAGTCTACCGCACATGTGGATCACATCTCGCACACGCGTGACGCAAACCTCATGGAGTAAAGAAGAAGGCAGGTCTCTACGAGGGTGCCCTTACGTTGGAAGATAAGTGGCTCACAGAGATGTCCGTGTCTTTGGGGCGATGTATACATGGAATGCCTTTTTGGGATGAAGTGACTTCCTCTCAGCCGTCTGATATTTATTACCAAAAACGCGTTGTGCGTGGCTCTCTGAAAAGGAAGGGGACTTGGTAAGACTTACAAGAGAAGGCACTTAAGTAGGCCATTCTGGCTATCTTAGTGGTGTTGCAAACATGGGAAATACCGTGTGATAGAAAAGGGGGTTCATGGGATTTGCTCTAATTGGTCCACCTAAGGTGTGGACCTATCGCCAACTGGTCAGAACATTGCACGAGATGAGACCGGCATGATGACATCACTTACGTTGGTTAGATGGTCCACCTTAACGTGGAATGGTGGACATCGCTCAACCTTATCGTAACAAACAATATGTGTGTGACCGCCCTAACGGTTTAGATCATTGGATCGGAGCAATTTCCAGGCGGGGAGATTAGGGAGCAGATTAGGTTTTACCTGGGTGATGAGTTCTCACCTTGATGTATTTGTTGTATATTCATGCCATCCATCTGTTTTTCTATCTCATTTTAGGATTCAATCTCAAACCTTAAGAAGATAACAATCTCAGGCGGACCACACCACTAGAAACAGTGATGAATGACTATAAGAACAGTTTGTGGACCACAAAAGTCTTAGATCAAGTTGATCTTTGTATTTGAGCCTTCATCCAAGTATTCTTGACGTTATCAACAGGTTGGATGGCAAATAAAACATTACCCAAACCTTACAATGGGTCATTTGGAGTTTCTAATGGTGAGGTACTCAATCACAGCCATTTCCTGTGGCGTGGTCCCCCTTAGATTAAGATCTAATTAAATTTTGGAAACACATCCTAAAACGGGCTGGAGAAACCGATGGGCAGTGTGGATATAATAAAAATCATCAAGGTGTGCTCCACAGTACTGGTAACACCCACCAGGTAACACCTAATTATATGCTCGCGGAGATTAGGGCTTACATGATTAATGGTCCCATTTCATCCATATGCCGTTGTTATACTTTATTTCTGGCCATTTTGTAAAAGCCAACAGGAGAGCAACATGTGACATTGTCTGAGAAGTAAGAGATGGATGAAAAAGTCTTCAAGATACTTAGAATGCTTTTTACGAAATTATACTTGACGTAAGTTTAATTTTACACATTAGTGAATGGTCGAGGGAGTGATATGGTTGAATTACTCAAAAATCTAATAAACGAAGAGAGAACGCAGTCGAATAGTTTAAGGTACAAAAGGTGACCGAGAGAAGCAAAGCTTGTATGACAGAATGAGAAGAATAATCGGGAAAGAGAAACGTAACAAATAGAAGGATTTAGAGAAAGGCTTTTCAACTGCTAGCTATAACCGTTGTAGTAATAGAAGAATGATATGGAAGAATAAGCTATATAGTAGAACTTTATAAATAATAGAGGAATTCAACGAGCAAAATATCCAATCTAAAATCTAATAAAAAACAATTAATCTATTAATTTATCTTTTATCTCAACTTATCATAGGAGTAGCGATAATCCAACCGTGATAATCCTTTATTTAATATTATGTAACTCTTTCAAGAGATGCATTCTCGCGGTTGCTCCAAGTGATCGATATAGACTATTGTAGCTTTTTTACTTAGTAAAAATAACTTAGAAGGGAATAGGAGAAAACTAATTTTTGTTGTAGTACTTCATATATGAAAACGAAATCCATACACATATTTATAGTATATAAATAAATAAATAAAAACTAAGGGACATGACTCTTCAACAAAGAGACATGAACATTTTCAACTAAGGGACATGTAACTCTTTAACAAAGAAACATGAGTCTTTTCACAAAAGTGCATTAATTCAACACCACCCCTTAATGCACTTTCTGAATTACTCCCAACATATCTCGAAGATGACAAAAACTTTTTTTAGGGAGTGCCTTGGTGAATATGTCAGCCATTTGTTCTTTCGTCTTGCAATACGTCAACTTGATCTCGCCACTCTCAATAACTTCACGAATGAAGTGATGCTTGATAGCAATATACTTCGTCTTGTTATGATATACTGGATTTTTTGCAATTGAAATGGTTGACATGTTGTCCCAATATATAGTAGTTCCTTCATTTTGCTTTTCGCCAATATCTTCAAGAATTCTTCGTAAGTATGTGAAAGAAGAAATAGAAGCAGAAAAGCACTTAACATGTGGAAGAAGAAGAAACAGAAGCAAAAAATTATGAAGAAGATTGTGGACCCATAACTCCATTCTCTTCACCGGATGATACTCCATCTGCATCATCAAGTTCTCCATCGACAAGTTCAAGTATTTCATTTGAATCACCCCCGAGAAAAATGACGAGTCTGAGAGATGTCTACGAGCGTTGCAATTTTTCGGTTGTAGAACCGGAAAGCTTTGAAGTTGCAGCTCGAGAAGACAATTGGGTGAAAGCTATGGAAGAGGAAATTTGCATGATTGAGAAGAACTCTACTTGAGAGTTAGTTGATCGTCCAAGCGGCAAAGATGTTGTTGGAGTAAAATGGGTTTACAAGTCTAAACTTAATTAAGATGGCTCAATCCAAAATATAAGGCAAGGCTCGTTGTAAAAGGTTTTACACAACAACCAGGCATTGATTATAATGAAACATTTACACCGGTTGCTCGATTGGAGACTATACGAACCCTCATTACACTTGCAGCTCAAATGAAGTGATCCATTTCGACAGATGGTAAACCATCTACCAGATTCTTCTGATCCATCAACTTCAACCCACGAAAGCTCAAATGCCCCAGCTTTTATGCCAAAGCCAAGATTCATCAAGTGTCTCGACTTTCCATGCACAATCGATCAAATATCGTAACTTAATAAGAAAATTACGATTTTTCTCCATTCACATTAGCAATTACTTGATTTGTGTCATTCTTGTCATATATAATGCAAGAATCATTTTCGAAGAATATACAGTGCCCATTTTGAACAAGTTGCCCAACACTTAGCAAGTTTTGATCCAAGTCAGGAACAAGTAAAACATCTTTTATATACTTGACCCCTTTCTTGGTTTCAATGGCAATTGTCTCGTTTCCATTTGCTTCCACAATAGCACTATTTCTCATACGGACTTGAGATCTGACGGATGAGTCGATATTTGTGAATATCCGATCATCACCTGTCATATGATTGTTACATCCACTGCCCAAGTACCATATGTCTTCAGTTTGAGTGAGTGAGTATTAACATGCAAAAAACATGTTTTCTTCAACTTTTTCTTCAGAGAAGTTTGCAGCATACTGATATCCTTGAAACGACAATCCTTCTTTACGTGTCCAAACTTTTTACAATTAAAACACTGAGGTTTGCCTCAATTCCAACACTCACTTTCAATATGGCTAGACTTTTTGCAAAAATAGCAGGTAAGATTTGAATTTTTACCTTTGTTTCGATTTTGCCATTTCTCTTGCATCGATTTTCCACCTTTTTGTAATTGCCTTCATTCTTTCCCGGGACCAACTTGTGTCTTCTCGGAAGAACTTTGTGAACCATTTGAAAGTTTTGTTTGAAATGCACTTTCAACTGATTTTTCTTCACGTCTCAACAATCTTTGCTCATGTGATTCTAAAGAGCCCATTAACTCAACCAATGATAAGGTTGAAAGGTCCTTAAATTCCTCTATTGCAGCAACAGCAACATCGTATTTTGCAGGGAGGCTTATTAAAAGCTTTTGAACCACCTTTTCATCAGAAATAGAATCTCCATATATCATAATCTGATTCACCACTTCAATCACTCATGAAAGATAATCTTTCATCTTTTCCGAGTCTTTCATTTTCAGATTTTCATATGCCCTCCGTAGAGTTTTGTAACTTGATGGCAATCACTTTAGACGTATCTTTGAACTCCCTGTTGTAAAGTGTCTCAAGCTTGCTTTGAAGTTTGAGATGGAATGATTCTATAGAAGATAGAATCAGAGACACTTTCTTAGATGAAGAAGAGGGCCTTCGCATCTTTCTTCTTATTCTCCTTCAGTTGTTCTTGTTGTACGGCTAAGAGAGATGTGAGATCGGTGTGTAATTGGATAACCAGTTTCAACAATCTCCCATAGCCCTTGAGATTGGAATAAGGTCTTCATTTTGATGCTCCAATGATCAAAGTTCTCCCCTCCAAAAATGGGAATTGCGAGATGAATCGTTGCATCATTCGTTGCCATCGATTCTACTTCTTTAGAAGTTTCTAACACCCAGTCAAGACCCGAAACGTGGCTCTGATACCACTTTGTAGGCTATTGTAACCTTTTTACTTAGTAAAAATAACTTAGAAGGGAATAGGAGAAAACTAATTTTTGTTGTAGTACTTCTTCATATATGAAAATGAAATCCATACACATATTTATAGTATTAAAATAAAAAAATAAAAATAAAATAAAACTAAGGGACATGACTCTTCAACAAAGAAAGAGATATATACCTTTTCAACTAAGGGACATGTGACTCTTCAACAAAGAGACATGACCTTTTCAACTAAGGGACATGTGAGTCTTCAACAAAGAGACATGAACATTTTCACAAAAGTGCATTAATTCAACAATCGATTGTCAGTTTTTCCTTCTGTTTGATTTCACTAGTATTATGAAAGTCCTTTCTTGTGAAAGTCATAAAGTAATCCATCTTCAGAGGAGGAACCCCACCCTCCGATTATCACCTGATCAATATAAATTATGCAAGCGGCTGAATAAGCGATCGATCTTCTCAAAATCTAATCGTACATGTTCATATTGGACATATCTATTTATTTCGACACTTTGCGATCGAAGTTGATAGGTTCGGATCGAGTCACTTTATCGATTCCAGCACGCCCACTCATATTACACGTGACAAAAAACAAACTTAAGTGTCAACATTTCTGGCACCCCCTGTGAGACAAGATAAACTACCTGGTTGTCATCAGTTTTTATTTTGCACTAACTGTACAAAAAAAAAAAAAAAAAAAAAATTTGGCACACAAGTATATATACTTATCAATGTAATAATATGACGCGGACACAAGCGCATTCAAGGTGTACCAACGAAGAAAGCGTCAACCACAAGTGTCGTCCTTGTGGATAGGCGACTATTGAGGAGCTGAAGACCTTTCACATGTGATTGGACATATAGAAGACCCCACTCAGGGAAGACACATGTGAAGGAAGATACCGAGCTGTACAAGTCATTGCCAGTGCCACATGCTCCGTGGCAGGACATTAGTATGAACTTCGTGCTTGGGCTTCCCAAGACTATAAAAAAGCATGATTTCCGTTTTTGTCGTTGTGGACCGTTTTTCTAAAATGGCGCATTTCCTCCCATGTTCGAAGACGTCGGATGCGTCTCATGTTGCTCGTCTCTTTTTTGATGGTGTGGTGCATCTCCATGGATTACCTAAAACCATAGTGCCTGATCGTGATGTTCGATTTACTAGCTATTTTTGGAAGACACTGTGGCACATTATGGAAATCGTTTGCAATTTTCTACTGCTTACCACCCACAAACAGATGGTCAAACTGAAGTGGTAAACCGTAGCCTTGGAAATCTTCTACGTTGTCTAGTGGGTGAACATATTAAGACTTGGAACCTAATTTTACCAACTGCTGAACTTGCTTATAATGGGTCAGTTAATAGATCTACAGGGTTGAGTCCTTTTGAAATTATAAGTGGTTATAAACCTAGAATGCCCATAGATCTCTTACCCATGTCTGTTACCCAAAGGTCTTCTGAGTCAGCCGATGCATTTGCACGCCATATTCATGATTTGCATACACATATTAGACAGCGGTTAAATAAGAGCAATGATGATTATAAGTTTCAGCTGATTCTCATCGTAGAATGCAAGAATTTCAAGAAGGAGACTATATAATGGTGCGAATAAAGCCAGAGCGATTCCCTCAAGGATCTGCTAAAAAATTACAAACGCGTAGTGTTGGACCATTCAAGATATTACAAAAGGTTGGGTCCAACGCGTATCGGATTGACCTTCCACCTGAAATGAGCATTAATCCAACTTTTAATGTAGAAGATCTAGTCCGTACTCATACTCCCATTGTTGATACATCGTCCCTTTCATGGCCTTTTTCTGAGTTTGCTACTCAACCCCTTCCACCACTTCCTCCACCCATTACCCATAAAGAAGAAATTTAGGGAATCTTGGATGACGAGATAGTATCCACGAGAGATGGAGGTTTCCAAAAGTATCTTGTCAAGTGGAAGAACAAACCATCGTTTGAATCTACGTGGCTGTCGGGCGACGCATTGTAGGGTATTGATCCAGATCTGCTAGAGCGCTACAAAAGTTTCAACTCGTCGGAATCGAGTTTTTCTCACCCGAGGGAAATTGATGAGGACACAAGCGCATTCAAGGTGTACCAACGAAGAAAGCGTCAACCACAAGTGCCGTCCTTGTGAATAGGCGACTATTGAGGAGCTGAAGACCTTTCACATGTGATTGGACATATAAAAGACCCCACTCAGGGAAGACACATGTGAAGGAAGATTGGAGAAAGAAGACCGAGCGCCTGAACTTTCCCGCACTTATGTTATTTACGCGTTTTTGCTTAGTTAGGGGTCTTTTAGTAATTTTATGTCTTTATTAGGGGTCTTTTAGTAATGTTATGTCTTTACTTGCTTATTCTAGGGGTATTTTAGTACTTTTATGTCTTTATTTGCTTATTTAAGTGGGTTAAAGCCCTACATACGAATTTGAACTATTGATTAATGAAAAAAGCAAACCTTTGGTTGCCTCCTTCCTCTCTTCTCTCTAATGGTGCTTCTTCTCGTCCCTTGATCTTCCTCTTCTAATTTCTTTTGTGCCCCTCCAACTTCTTCAAGGTAATTATTTTCTTCTTTCTATTTTTAGTTTTGGCTATCCTTCTTCGATCAAAATCTTGAGAACCGATCTAAACCCTAAACCCCCAAATTCTCAAATCCTTAATCCGAGAAACTTCTTGGTTCTTCGGACTAGTGATCTTCATTGATCGATTGGGTGTGACCATGCAAGATCGGGAGGTCTCATCCCTTGCCAGATCCAACCTAAGTAATAATTGAATGTCATACTCCATGGTTGTGATGATGGCCCGCTCCATTGCATGTTTCCTTTATGATTTTCTCAATTATGATGATTACTACCAAAGTTTTAGATCATTTATTCCTTTTATTTCGCTGTTTAATTATGTTCATGAGCATGCATCATAATTAGGGCTGTCTTGCGTCAAATTTGGTATCAAAGCATAGGCTTGCATGGTTTTTGTCTAGATCGAGTTACCAAATTAGGGTTTTGATTTTTAGGTTTAATTTTGGAAAGTTCCAGATTTAGAAAGTTTTCAATTTTAGAAACTTTCCAGATTTTCAGATTTAGAAAGTTTCCAGATTTAGAAAGTTTCCAAATTTAGAAACTTTCCAGATTTAGAAAGTTTTCAATTTTAGAAACTTTCCAGATTTAGAAAGTCTCCAGATTTAGAAACTTTCCAGATTTAGAAAGTTTCCAGATTTAGAAAGTTTTCAATTTTAGAAAATTCCTAATCTGAAAATTTTCCATATTTGAGTTGTTTCCTGTTTCAACTTAATTGTGTTAGTTCATAGTAGTTTTGCATTCATCGCATTCATCTTGAAAGTCATAACACCTAGTAGTCTAGTTGGGTAGAGTTTGGTTCAAGTCTTCATTGTATGCCCACGAGAAGAGGTAGAGGTTTCGGACTTCATATACCATGAATAACGAGCAGTTATCTGAGCAACTCGCTCAATTGATACAAAAGATAACCGCCCTAGAAGCAGGTCAAAAGCGTGAGTTTGCCCACCTTGAGAACCAAATTACCACTACCATGACTAAGGTCGAGCAACTAGAGGCGTCCCAAAAGGAAAACCCCGTTGTAGGGTATGATGCGCACTCCCAAGTGGGAGGAATCATTGAAGAACGCGCTGCCACACGTGGTGGTAGTAAGGATAGAGATCGTGGTAATGGTGGTAGTATGGTGCGAGAGGCACAAGCCACATGTGATCATCAAGACCGCTATGATCCAGATGAGCGTGCGATGAAAAGTGTGAGAGTTGAGGTTCCGAGTTTTGATGGGCGCTTGGATCCCAGGGCATTCCTTGACTGGGTTGCTGATATGGACCACTACTTTGAGTGGTATGGCATGTCGAAAAACTGTCAAATGCGGTTTGCTAAGATGAAGCTTGTGGGTCAAGCCAAGCTCTTCTGGACCAACACCGAGCGTAGGATAGAGAGAGTTGGTAGAGCCCCTATCACACATTGGTATGAGATGAAAGAGAAGTTGAAGGAGAAGTACCTTCATCTCTCATACCGTCAGAAGCTCCTTGATCAATGGCAATCCTTACGCCAAGGGTCAATGTCTGTCGCTGACTACATCGCTAAATTTGAAGAGTATATGGTCCGATGTGATATCCGAGAAGACCCTCTAGTAACGTTCTCGCATTTCAAGACGGGCTTTTGTGCGGATCTTCAGTGCAAGCTTATGACTCGGCCCTTAACAGACTTGGATGAAGCTTATCAAGTCGTGCAGGAGTTAGAGCAATATCTGAAGGCTCCTGTCATTCGTCGTTTTGAGTCCCGAGACTCCAGTGCTAGATCTAGTTCCCAGGGAACTAGACCTAATATTGGTAGTCAACTTAGGGCACAGGCGACCATTCCGCCTAGGTCTAGGGAGGACAAGGGCAAAAGGGTTCTTGGTGCCGGTCCTAGTAACATGAGCCAAGTGAGGTGCTATGAGTGTGGCAATCTTGGTCACATGTCTAATCAGTGTCCTACGAAGAGCCGTGGGAGAACCTTAATTATAGGCGAGTCCCACGAGGGTAGAGATGACCAGGGTGACTATGAAGTTGAAGAGTACCACCCTGAATGAGGACTTATTGATGAAAGAAGATGGAGAAGCAACGCTTGCAGTAGTCAGGCATATGCTAGCTCAGTCTAGAAGTAGTGTTGACTGGCGTCGAAGCATGTTGAGGATCAAATATTGCATATTAGACCCCATTTATTACCGGATTTATGAACATGCCACTGTTTTAAAGCCTAATTTAATCGTGTTTGTGATGCAGGTACATTTGCAAGTGTGAGCTACAAAAAGGTGTTGAAAGTGTATATTTGATGCTCTGAAATCACCACAGTAAGGGACGGACCCCAGGGGACCAAGAACGATGAATTTACATGCCCGAGATTAGAGAAAATCAAGCCGTTCACGTTACAGAGGTCACACAGTCATCCAGAATGCAAGATCACGGGGTTTCCACCATCCGTTCAGCCCGAAACTTCATATACGGCCTGAAGACCATAAATTAACCGTACACATTAAAATTCATTCATTGGATCACTGAGGAAGTGGTGCAACAGACAAATCAGCCCCTTAATTCATTAAGTGGGGCCCACCTGATATCCGAAAATGCTTCAAGTTTGGTATCAACCCTTAAAATGATGTGACAAGGTGGATGGACGGAGCGGATTTGAAACATACATCACGATGGACCTCACATATCCAGTGCGTGTGCACCATGTACACGGCACTGGCCGAGCACCGAACCGACTGAGGCGGGTCAGCGCCTGCTGACCCGCATCTCCCTCAAAACGGAAACAGCCGTTTCCAGCGTCCATGTAACGAATGGACTCTGTCCGTTTTGCGGAAGACGGTGGGCCACCTTCATGGACCATATTTCCAATCCAAGCCGTCCATCATGTAGCCTGAATGAATCTGTCCGAACCCATGGAAATTCAGGGCAAACGGTGATCAGGTGAGCTGCCAAGGTTCAACCAAAGTTAAGCTCTACACTACTATGTTGCAGTGAAGCTGACTATTTGAAGGATGTAGCCGACACCATCGAGACTCCTCTGGACGATCCAAGCCGTCCATCATGAAAAGGGTCCATCAACGATTAAAATCCTGGGAAGATTAGATGTTGGGGTGCATGAACTGACACACGGTTCTCAGCCAAAGGAGAGCATCTGCACTGCAAGATAAAGGGACAGCAACTGTTTAGAGGAGTTATGGGCCACTGTGAGTGGATGTCCGAACGAACCACACCGTCCATATGCTTGACCACTCAGAACCATCTAAAGGGATGGTTTCCCTTTTAGATTTGCAGCGTTTAACACGCATGAATCCAGGAAACTTCCGTCCGTTCTGGTTACACAACTGGCAGAGAATGTGGCTGGCTGCGTATCTGGCATCACACGCGAGTTAACGTGGAGGGAATTCACGGAAGCAGTACACGTCGATCTTGGTAGGCCAGGAATCAGCGACCGATGATCCAAACTGTTCAGAAGAAAGGACCGATTGCAAGAGATAATGAGAACCAAATTGTTGTTTGAAAAAAAACAAAGATTCGACTGCTGCTTGAGCACCGCATTTTGGGACTATCAGAGACAGAAATCTGACCCATCAAAGGATCAACTTATGGCTAACAACGTGAATGGTGCGGATTGAAAGATCACTTGCTGATGAACAAGGAAAACATGCGGTGTTTTGGCTGACGGAAGGGCTATGCAACAAGGCTACGTGAGTTGCTATTACAGGGAGTTCATTGCCTATTGCTGGGAGGACTTCTCTCCACCGACCGGACAACTGTGCTATAAAGGGAAGGAGTGAAGGAAAGATGAGGATCTCATCTACGGCTGTGGAGTCTGAAAGAGAGAGGGAGAGAGACAGGGAAGAGAGAGAGAGAGAGAATTGTTTTGTCTTTCTCTTGTTGTTTCTTTGCCATTGAACAGATCTAGCCAAACATGGTTGGCTAAACCCCTTAGCTAGGGCTAAGGGGTGAAACTTGTGGCGTGATGGGAACTTCTACGGGTTTGATTTAGATTAACTGATTGATTTTAGTTGGATTTAAGAAATTCTTTTAGTCGTTAATGGTTTGTTATGATTTAAATTACAGCAGACCTGTGATGGCTTGAATAATTCCTTTCCTTTTGTTTTGATGCTAGGAAACCTTGTTGTTCGCCATCGTCTCCTGGACATGGTTGGATGACAGATCCTTTCCTGACCATCATCTCTCTGATTGGTTGTGGGGTAGTTTAATTCTGTTGTGTACTTTGTCTCATGGGCATGGTTTTGTGATGGAATCCATACTAATCTGCATCCTTCTTATCTCTTGAAAACTAGATCAAGAGTAGTTCAATTATGCTTTAGTGACATATCTTCCAACTGGATGAAGATGGGACTCGAAGTCCAGTTGAGTTCTTGAATCAAACGTAGATCTCCCTGATCTCTACAAGTGGATCCCCTGAATCCCTAGTTCCCTTCTCTGAATTCTCTTAAATTTTAGATAATTATTTCACCATTATTTCTCAATTCACAATTGGTTTAGATTTCATCATAGATTTGGTTATTTTCAGATAACGTACAGGTTTCAATCCCTGTGGATTCGACCTCGGTCTTACCGAGTTTTTACTACATCACAACCCTATACTTGGGGAGTGAACAAGTTTTTGGCGCCGTTGCCGGGGATTGACGGCTACGTTTCCTGAAGATAACTGGTTTTAGGATAGTTTGAGATTAGGACTTTTTTTGATTCTTAGGTTTTATTTTTAGAATTTCCTAATTCAGGTTTTTCTTAAATTTTTAGAAATTTTATATTTAAAGTAACTTTCTTTTTTTTGGTTTTCCCTTTTTAGAAACTAACCCAACTTTCTTATTTTGTAGGATTCTGAGATAGGTTTCTAAATTGGTAATTTCTCTTATCCTTGCTATTTCTAGATTAGGATTCCTTTTTAGCAAGTTTCTAATTCTAACTCTTTTAGAATTTAATTTTGTTTCCTATTTTATTTTTAGAAACTTTCTGTTTAAAGACTTTCTGTTTAGAAACTAACTTTCCTGTTTTGTAGGCCTTTCAGAAATTTCTAATTCGGTAAGATCTTTCTAAATTCTACTTTCTATTTTTAGAATTTCTGTTATTCACTTACTTTCTAGTTTAGGAACTTTCCTCTTTTGTTTTAGAAATTTATACTCTCTTAGGAATTTCTCTTTTTCTAAATTAGAAACTAGTTTACTGCTATTTCTCTTCTTAGGATTTTCTAATTTTAGGTTAGAATTTCTCTACTTTCTATTTTTAGAATTTTCTATTTCTAGGCTTTCATTTATTTTA
The DNA here is from genome assembly GCA_021015155.1 of Magnolia officinalis. Lineage (NCBI taxonomy): Eukaryota > Viridiplantae > Streptophyta > Magnoliopsida > Magnoliales > Magnoliaceae > Magnolia > Magnolia officinalis. The sequence goes on from JAJHSJ010000007.1 coordinate 19,077,799, forward strand.
GAAATTCTTTCCTTTTTAGAAATTCACATTACTTTCTATTTTAGGATTAAGATTTCTAATTTAGAACTTTCTAACTCTAGGTTAGAACCTTCCTCTTTTGTTTTTAGAAACTAGGTTAGTTACTTTCCTTTTTAGAGACTCTTTCTAATTTTAGAAACTAACTCATTCTTCCTTTATTTTTTTTATTTTTATTTTTATTTTTATTTTTTTCCTATTTTTAGGAACTAATCTCTTTTTGGTTTCTTTTTGCAGGTTCTTAATTTAGGGACTCCAAATTTGGTAACTTCCTTCCAACCCTCTCTTTCTTTTTAGATTTTTATTTCCATTCTTAGGATTAGGTTTAGAATTTGATTGAGGGCTGTGAGTGTTTCATGCCCAAGTGGGCTCGTGACAACACTCGACGTCTTTTGACTGAAGGAGGATTAGTTGAGGGGTTAACTGTCCATCGCAGGACTAGACACCGCTCGAATTCCCCTGAGTTAATTGAGGATATGGCTGGAAATCAACCTCGTCTACCCCAGCCTAGGGTGGAAGATGTCCAGGATGAGAATGAGGTGCATCAAGCACCCCCGCCTCGTACCTTACGAGATTACTTACAACCGGCGGGGGTGAGTACGCCCTCATGCATGGTTTTTCAGGAGAATGCAGGACATATGGATATCAAGCCAGGGGTGATCCAACTCCTTCCTAAATTTCATGGGCTTGAGTCAGAGAATCCATATCTACATCTGAAAGAATTCGATGAGATCATGACTACCCTATACTTTCCTAACGTGTCTGATGACACGGTCAGGTTAAAACTCTTTCCCTTTTCTTTAAAAGAGAAAGCCAAGACGTGGTTACATTCATTACGTCCTCAATCTATTGGCAGATGGAATGACATGACAAGGGAGTTCATTAAAAAGTTTTTTCCATATCATAAGACGAACACCCTTAGGAAGTCGATCATGAACTTCGCCCAAAGGGAAGATGAAACATTCTTCCTATGTTGGGAGCGGTTCAAAGATTTGTCAGTTCATGCCCACAACATGGTTTTGAAACGTGGCGCATCACGAATTTTTTCTATGATGGACTGACATCTCCCATGCGCCAATTAGTTGAGACAATGTGTAATGGGGAGTTTATGAATAAAGGTGTCGATGAGGTGTGGGACTATTTTGATAAACTTGCTGAGAACACACAAACATGGGACATCTCCCCTAGACCGAGTACTACGCCTAGGCCGACTCATTCCAAAGAAAAAGGTGGAATGTACCTCCTGAAAGAGGATGATGATATTAACGCCAAGGTAGCCAATCTCACTCGAAAACTCGAGGCCATGGAATTAAAGAAGGATAAGGCCAAGGAAATTGTTTGTAGTATTTGTGGTTGCAACATTCACACTACTGAGAATTGCCCAACTATATCTGCCTTTCAAGAGGTATTGAATGAGCAATCCAATGCTGTAAGCAATTACCAAAGACCTTTTAGTGGGCCCACCTCTAACACATACAATCCTGGCTGGAGAAACCATCCAAACTTCAGTTGGAGGGATGGACAAACCGCTACACTCAAGGTTTCCTAAATCAAAATCCAACTCAAGAGAAACCTCAAGAGGATCCGGTTCTGAAACATTTTCAAAAGCAAGAGCTTTTCAATCAGGGTATGCTACAGGCCTTTCAAGACCTTACAAAAGCAATACAAGGACTTAAGGCTGAAAATGCGATTGGGAACAAGGGGAGCTTCCCAGCTCAACCTCTTCCCAATCCTAAATCGCAATATGAAATTAGCGACCCAAGCTCTTCAAATCAGATGGAGCAAGCTAAATCCATCACCACTCTTAGGAGTGGAAAAATCATTGACAAAACCATTCCGGTTAGGGCTGAAAAGTCTAAGGACCCGGAAGTGGATAAAGAAGATGGATCTAGCCATGCCCCACTAGAGTTAGAACCGGAACCTCAAGGAAAGCCGGTTGCTCCATTTTCCCAACGGTTGGTTGCACCAAAACCGCTCTCTAACTCTCAGGATATTCTAGAGGTGTTGAAACAAGTGAAGATCAACATACCTCTACTTGATGCCGTGAAACAAATACCTTCCTATGCCAAATTCTTGAAAGACTTATGTACGACGAAAAGACGGCAGAATATTCAAAAGAAAGTTTTCCTGACTGAGAAAGTGAGTGCCATCCTAAAAGAAGATGTGCCGCAAAAATTCAAAGACCCCGGTAGCCCAACCATATCATGTGTAATTGGGGACTATCGAATTGATCACGCACTTCTTGACTTAGGAGCGAGCGTTAATCTTATTCCCTACTCGGTATACAAACAGTTGGGTTTATGTGAATTAAAACCCACCTTAACTACACTACAACTTGCTGATTGCTCTGTTCGTGTACCAAGAGGAATAATTGAGGATGTGTTGGTCCAGGTTGATCGATTTTACTACCCAGTAGATTTCATCATCCTGGATACCGAACCCATCAACAATACAAGCACTCAGATTCCCGTCATTCTTGGTCGCCCATTCCTTGCCACTTCAAACGCAATTATCAATTGCAGGAATGGTGTCATGAGTATGTCTTTCGGGAATATGACATTAGAAATGAATATCTTTTTCAACACTGGCAGACGGGTAGAGGAAGATGACGATATCCACGATATTAACATGATCGATACTTTCGTGGAAGATAGGACACCCCTTACCTTATCCTCTGATCCTCTAGAGACGTGCCTGGCCCACTCCCATGAGTTTGATGATGACATAATTAGGGAGACGTGTGCCATGCTTGATGCGGTACAGGTACTTGAAGTTAACCGGTGGAGGCCTCAATTTGAAAAGTTACCCCACACTGATGAAGTGCCTCTACCGTCTAACCTCAAGCCACCGAAGCTTGACCTAAAACCTTTGCCCTCTGATTTAAAATATGCATACTTAGGTCAAGATGAGACATACCCGGTGGTGATTTCTGCCCACCTTGAGAAAGAACAAGAGAGTATGCTTATATCTACTCTCCTGGAGCATAAGGGAGCCCTTGGATGGACAATCGCGGACCTCAAGGGAATCGACCCCTCAATTTGTACTCACCGCATATATCTTGAGGATAATGCGAAGACAGCTCGGCAACCACAACGTAGACTAAATCCAAACATGAAGGAAGTGGTTAAGGCCGAGGTTCTTAAACTATTGGATGTGGGTATCATATACCCTATATCCGATAGTCAATGGGTGAGTCCAACTCAGGTGGTTCCTAAGAAGTCCGGGATCACCATCGTAGCCAATGCCAATAATGAACTCGTGCCGACTAGAGTCACTACTGGTTGGAGGATGTGCATTGACTACATGAAATTAAATACCGTCACGAGGAAAGACCACTTTCCTTTGCCCTTCATTGATCAGATCTTGGAAAGGTTAGCTGGTCATTCCTATTACTGTTTCCTTGACGGGTATTCGGGCTATAATCAGATAGAGATCGCCCCTGAAGACCAAGAAAAGACTACGTTTACATGTCCTTACGGCACCTTTGCTTACCGAAGGATGCCGTTTGGACTATGTAATGCTCCTGCCACCTTCCAGCGATGTATGATGAGCATATTTTCTGACATGGTGGGGCAATATTTAGAGGTCTTCATGGACGATTTCTCTGTCTTCGGTCCATCTTTCAGCGAGTGCTTGGAAAGTCTTAAATGTGTGCTGAAAAGATGTGAAGAAAAGAACTTGGTACTTAATTGGGAGAAGTGTCATTTCATGGTTCAGAAGGGAATTGTCCTTGGACACATTATTTCATCCAAAGGAATCGAGGTGGATAAGGCAAAAATCGATCTTATCTCTAACCTACCTCCACCCAAGAACATAAGGGACGTGCGATCCTTCTTAGGACACGCCGGGTTTTACAGAAGATTCATAAAGGACTTTAGTCTCACCTCTCGTCCTCTATGTAATCTACTTCAAAAGGATGCACCATATGAGTGGACTGAACCATGTCAGGAAGCTTTCACTAAGCTCAAGGGTATATTGACTAGTGCACCCATCATACGGCCACCTGACTGGAGCATTCCTTTTGAACTTATGTGCGACGCGTCTGATTATGCTCTTGGGGCAGTTCTAGGCCAGAGAAAAGATAAGAAACCCTACGTTATTCATTACGCGAGTAGGACTCTAAATCCTGCCCAAGTGAACTACTCGACTACGGAAAAGGAACTCTTAGCTGTAGTGTTCGCCTTGGACAAATTTAGGTCCTACTTGATTGGATCCAAGATCATTATTTACACTGATCACGCAGCGCTTAAGTATCTTCTGTCTAAGAATGATGCTAAGCCCCGCCTGATAAGATGGATCCTCCTACTCCAGGAATTTGACCTAGAAATAAAAGATAAAAAGGAGTAGAGAACGTAGTGGCTGACCATCTTTCTCGCCTTAATCCCTCTGATTCCTTTGAGACGACACAGATTAATGACATGTTCCCTGATGAACAATTGTTCAGAGTCTCTCATTCACCTTGGTTCGCTGATATCGCCAATTATCTTGCCACAGATTCCATACCGACACATTGGACTGCGCAAGATAAGAAGAAATTTTTCACCGAGGTGCGCAAATTCTTCTGGGATGATCCATACTTGTTTAAATATTGACCAGACCAAATCTTGAGGAGATGTGTGCCAGACAATGAACATCAGAGTGTCATCTCCTTCTGTCACTCACAGGCCTGTGGTGGTCACTTTTCTGCAAAAAAAACCACGGCCAAAATTCTACAGTGCGGCTTCTATTGGCCCACTATGTTCAGGGACACTCATGAGTTTTGCAAAGCTTGTGAGCGTTGTCAGAAATTGGGAGCATTGTCCCGTCGAAATATGATGCCCTTGAATCCCATTCTTATCATAGAGGCATTTGATTGCTGGGGCATCGATTTCATGGGACCATTCCCCCAATCTTTTGGGAATTTATATATTTTGCTTGTCGTAGACTATGTCACTAAATGGGTCGAAGCGATTCCGTGTCGAACTAATGACCATCGCACGGTCATTAAATTCCTGAAAGAAAACATCCTTTCCCGATTCGGAACACCTCGAGCCATCATTAGTGATGGGGGCTCACACTTTTGTAATAGACTATTCGAGAGTTTAATGAAGAAATACGGTATCTCTCATAAGGTGAGCACCCCATACCATCCACAGACAAGTGGGCAAGTTGAGATTTCCAATAGGGAGATCAAACACATTTTGGAGAAAACGGTTAACCCTGATCGTAAGGATTGGTCAATTCGATTGACCGATGCCTTATGGGCATACCGTACTGCTTTTAAAACCCCTATCGGAATGTCTCCCTTTAGACTCGTCTATGGGAAGGCTTGCCACTTGCCTGTGGAGTTGGAACATAGAGCTTACTGGGCAATCAAAAATCTAAATTTCAATCTGAACAACGCTGGCTCGCTACGCAAACTTCAATTAAATGAACTCGAAGAAATCCAGAACGACGCGTACGAGAACTCGAGAATTTACAAGGACAGGATGAAGGCGTTTCATGACCAACACATTCTACGAAAATCATTCACGCCAGGTCAGGAAGTCCTTTTGTATAATTCTCGATTACATCTCTTTCCAGGTAAGCTTCGATCTCGTTGGACCGGTCCTTACATTGTCGTTACTGCATATCCTCATGGGGCCGTCGAGATAAGAGACCCCGACAATGGCAAGGAGTTTAAAGTAAATGGACATCGCTTAAAGCCATTTGTCGAGAAATTTAATTCAGAGGACATGTCCATGCCTCTGACTGATCCTGTTTACCAGGAATGATCTCCTAGTCTGATGGAGGTATAGGTAGGTTTATTGCTTTCATAGGATTAGGGTAGTTGCTTAGGTCTGGCTGAAGACATTAAACTTAGCGCTCCTGGGAGGCAACCCAGCTTTTCATTCCATTTCATTAGTTCAATGTTTGTGGGTAACATTACTGCAAACCCTCACGAGACTACAACTCGTCCACTAGGGGCAACCTAGGGGTTTAAAGGCTTGTTGCATACGCTAAATGCAATCGAGAGCACTTGCGAAAGTGGTATAGGTAGGAGTTTATTTTTGTTATTTGTGTTTTACTTTCGATTGGTTTCACTCTTGTGCTGACCCGCTCTCATGTTGAGATCTCTACGGAAAAGTCTCTCTCGACTCATTACCCAGGTACTATCTTTCCATCACTTCTCATTTACTTTCGTTGTCCCATGTGCATTGCATGCTTACATCTTTTACATTGAAGACAATGTAGATTTTAGGTTGGGGGTGGGAGATTAAGTTCCCTAATCAGTGTTTTCTTGGTTTTGAGCAAAAATTGTGAAAATTTTTAATTTTTTTGGAATTTCTGTGAATTCGAAGTGATTTTGACGGTCATCTAGGGCACTTAGAATTTCAAGATTTGTGGAGTTGGTAACGTATGACTCTTGGATCCAGTATTTGTTAGATTTCACAATAGGTTCAAACTGTTTATCTAGTATTAGAAGTTTTAAACATTGATTGAGTCATGATTCCACAAGACACATCCTGCTTGCACATTAAGGTTTCAGTTCAATATTGAAGGATTGACTTGGTGATCAGTAAGCATGAAAGGAACCAACCTGGGGAATTTGTCCATCATGTTCAATATGAATAATGAAAGAAAATGAGAAAACCCAGCTACAAGATAGCTGCCTGCAGAAAGGGTTGGGCGACTGGACTTCACCATGGGTTTGCTCCCCATAGGTGTAGAGTCGATTCCCCATGGTTGTCTTTGAATATATATATATATATATATATATATATATATATATATATATATATATATATATATATATATATATATATACAAGATTTCTGGGCGATTGATCTTCACCATAGGTTTGCTCCCTATAGGTGAGGATTTGATTCCTTTCATTGGCATTAATATGAAGAAATCGAGGGATGGAATGTTGATCTATGAGGCAGGTTTTGGTTTAGGTTTGGATTGTTATGGGTTTTCTTATTTATTACCAATGATATCATGAAAGAAAGAAGTAGATCCTAATGTTGATAAGCTGAGATCACACTATACACTCATGGAACTCAATGTGTAGAATTATTCTAGTAATGGATTAATATTTGAACTTGATTATGAAGTCTACCATGCGCTTACCTCCAGGAGAAATTTTATGCCCAACATTCAGGAATCTTAAATTTCTCATATCTGAATCGTTCTTCAAAAAGATCACTCGGTTTCATGGAAATTACCCTGTAACTCTCAACTTATTTTTCGCATATTTTACTCGGGACTAGCAAAATGCTGGTTAGGGGTTGTGTTGAGGGTCAAATATTGCATATTAGACCCCATTTATTACCGGATTTATGAACATGCCACTGTTTTAAAGCCTAATTTAATCGTGTTTGTGATGCAAGGTACATTTGCAAGTGTGGGCTACAAAAAGGTGTTGAAAGTGTATATTTGATGCTCTGAAATCACCACAGTAAGGGACGGACCCCAGGGGACCAAGAACGATGAATTTACATGCCCGAGATTAGAGAAAATCAAGCCGTTCACGTTACAGAGGTCACACAGTCATCCAAAATGCAAGATCACAGGGTTTTCACCATCCGTTCAGCCCGAAACTTCATATACGGCCTGAAGACCATAAATTAACCGTACACATTAAAATTCATTCATTGGATCACTGAGGAAGTGGTGCAACAGACAAATCAGCCCCTTAATTCATTAAGTGGGGCCCACCTGATATCCGGAAATGCTTCAAGTTTGGTATCAACCCTTAAAATGATGTGACAAGGTGGATGGACGGAGCGGATTTCAAACATACATCACGATGGACCTCACATATCCAGTGCGTGTGCACCATGTACACGGCACTGGCCGAGCACCGAACCGACTGAGGCGGGTCAGCGCCTGCTGACCCGCATCTCCCTCAAAACGGAAACAGCCGTTTCCAGCGTCCGTGTAACGAACGGACTCTGTCCGTTTTGTGGAAGACGGTGGGCCACCTTCATGGACCATATTTCCAATCCAAGCCGTCCATCATGTAGCCTGAATGAATCCGTCCGAACCCATGGAAATTCAAGGCAAACGGTGATCAGGTGAGCTGCCAAGGTTCAGCCAAAGTTAAGCTCTACACTGCTACGTTGCAGTGAAGCTGACTGTTTGAAGGATGTAGCCGACACCATCAAGACTCCTCTGGACGATCCAAGCCGTCCATCATGAAAAGGGTCCATCAACGATTAAAATCCTGGGAAGATTAGATGTTGGGGTGCATGAACTGACACACGGTTCTCAGCCAAAGGAGAGCATCTGCACTGCAAGATAAAGGGACAGCAACTGTTTAGAGGAGTTGTGGGCCACTGTGAGTGGATGTCCGAACGAACCACACCGTCCATATGCTTGACCACTCAGAACCGTCTAAAGGGATGGTTTCCCTTTTAGATTTGCAGCGTTTAGCACGCATGAATCCAGGAAACTTCCGTCCATTCTGGTTACACAACTGGCAGAGAATGTGGCTGGCTGCGTAGCTGGCATCACACGCGAGTTAACGTGGAGGGAATTCGCGGAAGCAGTACACGTCGATCTTGGTAGGCCAGGAATCAGCGACCGATGATCCAAACTGTTCAGAAGAAAGGACCGATTGCAAGAGATAATGAGAACCAAATTGTTGTTTGAAAAAAAACAGAGATTCGACTGCTGCTTGAGCACCGCATTTTGGGACTATCAGAGACAGAAATCTGACCCATCAAAGGATCAACTTATGGCTAACAACGTGAATGGTGCGGATTGAAAGATCACTTGCTGATGAACAAGGAAAACATGCGGTGTTTTGGCTAACGGAAGGGCTATGCAACAAGGCTACGTGAGTTGCTATTACAGGGAGTTCATTGCCTATTGCTGGGAGGACTTCTCTCCACCGACCGGACAGCTGTGCTATAAAGGGAAGGAGTGAAGGAAAGATGAGGATCTCATCTACGGCTGTGGAGTCTGACGGAGAGAGGGAGAGAGACAGGGAAGAGAGAGAGAGAATTGTTTTGTCTTTCTCTTGTTGTTTCTTTGCCATTGAACAGATCTAGCCAAACATGGTTGGCTAAACCCCTTAGCTAGGGCTAAGGGGTGAAACTTGTGGCGTGATGGGAACTTCTACGGGTTTGATTTAGATTGAACTGATTGATTTTAGTTGGATTTAAGAAATTCTTTTAGTCGTTAATGGTTTGTTATGATTTAAATTACAGCAGACCTGTGATGGCTTGAATAATTCCTTTCCTTTTGTTTTGATGCTAGGAAACCTTGTTGTTCGCCCTCGTCTCCTGGACATGGTTGGATAACAGATCCTTTCCTGACCATCATCTCTCTGATTGGTTGTGGGGTAGTTTAATTCTGTTGTGTACTTTGTCTCATGGGCATGGTTTTGTGATGGAATCCATACTAATCTGCATCCTTCTTATCTCTTGAAAACTAGATCAAGAGTAGTTCAATTGTGCTTTAGCGACATATCTTCCAACTGGATGAAGATGGGACTCGAAGTCCAGTTGAGTTCTTGAATCAAACGTAGATCTCCCTGATCTCTACAAGTGGATCCCCTGAATCCCTAGTTCCCTTCTCTGAATTCTCCTAAATTTTAGATAATTATTTCACCATTATTTCTCAATTCACAATTGGTTTAGATTTCATCATAGATTTGGTTATTTTCAGATAACGTACAGGTTTCAATCCCTGTGGATTCGACCTCGGTCTTACCGAGTTTTTACTACATCACAACCCTATACTTGGGGAGTGAACAAAGCACTATCTTCTACACTATTGCCAAGTGTGGTGAAAAGAATTGTAAGGTGATAGTGGACAGTGGAAGTTGTCAGAACGTGATTTCCACTAGCACCTTAGATCGCTTAAAACTGAAATCCACACCTTATCCAGACCCGTATAAAGTTTCTTGGGTTGATAAGACATCCCTACTTGTCACCCAGCAATGTCTAGTCCCCATCGAGTTTGGGTCGTACAAAGAGTTCCTGTGGTGTGATGTTTTACCGATGGATGTGGGACAGGTTATCCTAGGTAGACCGTGGCTATTCGATAATGATGTCACGATCTTTGACCGTTCGAATGCGTGTACTTTTATGTATAACGGTAAAAAGATCAAACTTAATCCCATGCCACCTGAGAATACACTAGGGAAGAAGAAGGATGAGAAGGCAAGTGAGCCTAGAGGAATGGGGAAATCCAAACCTAAGTCTCTACATATAATCAGCGCAAGAGAGTTTGAAAAAGAGGCTAAGAAGGATTCTATGATGTATGCCCTTGTGGCTCAAGAGATTACACCTGAGGTTCCATTAGAGTTGCCCCGTGAGGTGACCTCGGTCCTGAAGGAATACAGTGATGTATTTCCTAAAGACTTACCGAATGAGTTGCCACCTATGAGGGACATACAGCATACCATTGATCTTGTCCCAGGGTCTACTTTACCGAACCTTCCTCACTACAGGATGAACCCTGTAGAGCATGCAGAGTTGAAGAAGCAAGTTGATGAGCTTCTGCAAAAGGGTTTCATCCAAGAGAGTATGAGCACATGTGTCGTGCCTACATTGTTGAGGCCAATGAAAGACGGCACATGGCGCATGTGTGTGGATATCACCAAATCCGTATACGCCCAGGAGATGAGTGGAAGACGGCGTTTAAGACGAAAGATGGGCTGTATGAGTAGTTGGTCATGCCCTTCGGCTTGACTAACGCACCCAGTACTTTCATACGGGTGATGACACAAACTTTGAGGCCGTTCATGGAAAAATTTCTAGTGGTGTACTTTGACGATATTCTTATTTATAGTACCACTAAGGAATCACACCTTGAACATTTAAAGAAGGTCTGTAGTGTCCTTAGGAAGGAAAAATTGTACGCTAATCTTAAGAAATGTGCATTCATGTCTAACCAAGTTGTGTTCTTAGGATTTATAGTGTCATCTGAAGGGATGCGCGCAGACCCTGAAAAAGTCAGGGCCATAGTTGAGTGGCCAGAACCAAGGAACATTCATGAGGTGCGAAGCTTTCACGGCCTAGCAACTTTTTATCGTCGGTTCATTAGGGGTTTTAGCACGATCATGGCTCCCATTACCGAGTGCATGAAAAATGGAGAGTTCGTGTGGTCTAAAGCCGCAGTCAAGGCTTTTAAAGAAATTAAGGGCAAGATGGTGGAAGCTCCTGTCATGCGTCTACCTGACTTTTCTAAAGTCTTTGAAGTAGCGTATGATGCGTCTGGTGTCGGTATAGGTGGAGTGTTGAGTCAAGAAGGACACCCGGTGACCTATTTCAGTGAGAAACTGAATGAGGCAAAACAAAAATACTCCACTTACGACAAAGAATTTTATGCGGTAGTGCAATCCCTGAGACATTGGCGACACTATCTCTTACCGCAAGAATTCGTTTTATTTTTCGACCATGAGGCTTTGAGATATTTGCATTCTCAGAAGAAACTCAACCCAAGGCATGCCAAGTGAGTAGTGTTTCTTCAGGAATATTCGTTTGTTTTGAAACACAAGGCCGGGGTTGAAAACAAACCAGCGGATGCCCTTAGTAGGAGAGTGGCGTTGCTCAACTCTTTGAGTGTAGAGGTAGTCGGATTTGAGCAACTGAAAGATGAATACCCCATATGTCCTGATTTTGGGGGTACTTACGCGTCGCTCTCTAATGACCAGCATATTATGGGTGAATATGTTCTTAAAGATGGTTTTCTTTTCAAGGGAGACAAACTTTGTATTCCCCGTATGTCCCTTCGTGAATTCCTCATCTGGGAGCTTCATTCAGGAGGAATAGCTGGCCATTTTGGTCGTGATAAGACCATTGCCCTCATGGAAGATCGTTTCTATTGGCCAAGTCTCAAGCGAGACGTAGCCAAAGTTTTAGGGCAGTGTCGAACATGTCAGCTGGCAAAGCAAAGAAAGCAAAATACCGGGCTGTACACGCCATTGCCAGTGCCACATGCTCCGTGGCAGGACATTAGTATGAACTTCGTGCTTGGGCTTCCCAAGACTATAAAAAAGCACGATTCCGTTTTTGTCGTTGTGGACCGTTTTTCTAAAATGGCGCATTTCCTCCCATGTTCGAAGACGTCGGATGCGTCTCATGTTGCTCGTCTCTTTTTTGATGGTGTGGTGTATCTCCATGGATTACCTAAAACCATAGTGTCTGATCGTGATGTTCGATTTACTAGCTATTTTTGGAAGACACTGTGGCACATTATGGGAACTCGTTTGCAATTTTCTACTGCTTACCATCCACAAACAAATAGTCAAACTGAAGTGGTAAACCGTAGCTTTGAAAATCTTCTACGTTGTCTAGTGGGTGAACATGTTAAGACTTGGGACTAATTTTACCAACTGTTGAACTTGCTTATAATGGGTCAGTTAATAGATCTACAGGGTTGAGTCCTTTTGAAATTGTAAGTGGTTATAAACATAGAATGCCCATAGATCTCTTACCCATGTCTGTTACCCAAAGGTCTTCTGAGTCAGCCGATGCATTTGCACGCCATATTCATGATTTGCATACACATATTAGACAGCGGTTAAATAAGAGCAATGATGATTATAAAGTTTCAGCTGATTCTCATCGTAAAATGCAAGAATTTCAAGAAGGAGACTATATAATGGTGCGAATAAGGCCAGAGCGATTCCCTCAAGGATCTGCTAAAAAATTACAAACGCGTAGTGCTGGACCATTCAAGATATTACAAAAGGTTGGGTCCAACGCGTATCGGATTGACCTTACACCTGAAATGAGCATTAATCCAACTTTTAATGTAGAAGATCTAGTCTGTACCCATACTCCCATTGTTGATACACCGTCCCTTTCATGGCCTTTTTCTGAGTTTGCCACTCAACCCCTTCCACCACTTCCTCCACCCATTACCCATAAAGAAGAAATTTAGAAAATCTTGGATGACGAGATAATATCCACGAGAGATGGAGGTTTTCAAAGGTATCTTGTCAAGTGGAAGAACAAACCATCGTCTGAATCTACGTGGCTGTCGGGCGACACATTGCAGGGTATTGATCCAGATCTGCTAGAGCGCTACAAAAGTTTCAACTCGTTGGAGTCGAGTTTTTCTCACCCGAGGGGAATTGATGCGGACACAAGCACATTCAAGGTGTACCAACGAAGAAAGCGTCAACCACAAGTGCCGTCCTTGTGAATAGGCGACTATTGAGGAGCTGAAGACCTTTCACATGTAATTGGACATATAGAAGACCCCACTCAGGGAAGACACATGTGAAGGAAGATTGGAGAAAGAAAACCGAGCGCCTGAACTTTCCCGCACTTATGTTATTTGCGCGTTTTTGCTTAGTTAGGGGTCTTTTAGTAATTTTATGTCTTTATTAGGGATCTTTTAGTAATGTTATGTCTTTACTTGCTTATTCTAGGGGTATTTTAGTACTTTTATGTCTTTATTTGCTTATTTAAATGGGTTAAAGCCCTACATATGAATTTGAACTATTGATTAATGAAAAAAGCAAACCCTTTGGTTGCCTCCTTCCTCTCTTCTCTCTAATGGTGCTTCTTCTCGTCCCTTGATCTTCTTCTTCTAATTTCTTCTTGTGCCCCTCCAACTTCTTCAAAGTAATTATTTCCTTCTTTCTATTTTTCAGTTTTGGCTATTCCTTCTTCGATCAAAATCTTGAGAACCGATCTAAACCCTAAACCCCCAAATTCTCAAATCCCTAATCCGAGAAACTTCTTGGTTCTTCGGACTAGTGATCTTCATTGATCGATTGGGTGTGACCATGCAAGATCGAGAGGTCTCATCTCTCGCCGGATCCAACCTAAGTAATAATTGAATGTCATACTCCATGGTTGTGATGATGGCCCGCTCCATTGCATGTTTCCTTTATGATTTTCTCAATTATGATGATTACTACCAGAATTTTAGATCATTTATTCCTTTTATTTCCGCTGTTTAATTATGTTCATGAGCAGCATCATAATTAGGGCTGTTCTGCGTCATAATATCTCAGAATCATGAGCCGAATGAGTGATCATAATGCTTCAATAACCACTGCTAATGTTATTGCAGCCAATAAGCCTCTTGCTCATGATAAGGAGTTGAAAATTCAATAGGTGCCTGAGCAAGAAAGTCCACCACCTAGTCCAATGCTCGTTTCACAAAATCCAAATAGACCATCGGCATCCTGGGTTGAATTGATTGAGATTATGTCAACTGGGATGATTGATATGCAACGAGAAATTCAACACATTGCAGAATTGTCGCGAGTTAAGAGTGAACACTTAAGAACTCAGACTGAAGCCTTTAATAGGTGAATGGTCGGTCAGACCGAGAGCATGAATTGGTTGACGACTTTATTTACTGAAAGATCACCTGTTGCACTTCAGCAAATGGTCGATACTAGTTATGTTAGAAATTTGGCACCCGTACCACCAGTTCAGCCAGTGTCATGGATGCTTCCCTTACAGTGAAATATACTACATATTCATATCTCTAATCAAGTCTAGGACGTGCGAAATTTACCAATACTATTAGATTTTAGACATCCTGAACATGTTCCTGTTTAGGATGTACGAAATTCACCGCCACCGATAGATTTCAAGCATCCTAAATGTGAGAATATGAACTTAATTCCATAAGACAGGAATCAAGGTGTAACTATAGAGCAACCTTTGCGTAAAAACCAACTTTTTAATGAAGAACAATATCAGGTTGGTCCGAAAGTACCACCAGTTGTTACACAACAATACTGGATATGTAACCAAATTGTTCAACTGATTCAGGAAGTAGCATGTCAAGTTCTCAACAGAACTACCAGTTTATCATAAGCATATCTTGGTTGGATCAACCAGCAATATCCATTGTCGGTGATATATCAACCTGATTTTATGTTGTTTACAAGTGATATAAGTCAATCGACCATAGAACACATAAGTTGATTTACCATACAGTGTAGAGAGTTGGGGCCAATAACGAGTATTATAAATTACAACTATTTGGTCATTCACTCACTAGGGTAGCTTTCACTTGGTATTCAAATTTGTTACCAAATTCCATACAAAATTGGAAAAATACAAAAAAAAAAAATTTATGCTCAGTTTTTTTTATAAGGAAACAAATTTCTATGACCGATCTTTCTTGTATTCAGCAGTCGTTAAGAGAATCGGTTGAAAATTATATTGTTCGGTTTAATAAAGTAAAAAGCCGATGCAAGGTAGTCATGACTGAACCAAAATTAGTCCAGTTAGCTTAATATGAACTTAAATTCAAGCTTTAAAAGAAATTTATCGGAACAGAATACGCAGATCTTTATGATTTTATCAGGAAGGTGTCTCGATATGATGCCTTGCTTGAAGAGTTAATGTGGCAAAAGAATTCATCAACATGGACATACTATTATGATCCTAATCACGATGTTTAAGTGGCTCACATGCTCGGCTTTAGTTAAAACAGAGGTAACAATTTCCTCTAATCAAAAAGTTCAAAAAACGTACACTTTTAATATTTCTCTTGCTAACAAAATATTTGATATTATGTTAACCGGTAAATTTGACAAGATTCCTGTTAACCATGAGATTTCGATTGTCGAAGAATTGAAGAAAATTAATTACCGTAAATCACATGGAACTTGATCTCATTCCACTAACAAATGTGTTATTTTAGGAATATTATTCAAGACAACATTGATAAAGGGTTGTTGAAGCTTCCTTAAAACGAAAAAGAAGCAATGTTGATCGATATTGATCCATTTCCGTCTAACATCAAGATCAATATGACTACCATTAATCTTCAAAGGTTGGTTCGACCGCGACGAAAGATTGATCTAGAAACTCAAATGGATCAAGCCGAGGAGCTAAATGATGGTAAGAGTAGTACGAGGCCCAAGCCTACGGTCAATCAAACTGAAGCACATTAAAAAACAATAATGTTAAATTATCAGTGCCTATGTGACAAATGTATGAGAGCGACTCAATCAAAGGGGAGATTTTATTGACCGAAATATCAGACGAGACAATCAGTCAATCGAAATTATGAGGAAGGAAATACCTGTTACCCACAAAAGGTTAAACATGTCGGCGATCACTTTGGGCCCGTCCAAGGGCAAATGATGTTTAAACCCCGGCCTATCCGACAAGGAATATGGAAAAGGCTCAGTCATTTAAATTTTCCATTAGTACCAGAAGGGATGACTCGCACTCAAAACGGTGTTGGCAAAGGCAACAAGTAGTAAAGAGAATATGTTTGATCGATATATGGGATGAGATATACCCACCAACCCAATCAAGCCTGGCAATACCGAAGGCAGAGGAAAAATATTAGATATCGGTCAATGCGGCTAAGCTTCATGTGGGGTTTGACTCTGTCGATAACCAGAATGATAAAGAAGGAATAGATATGGGGGGATCGTCCAAATACTTAAACGATGAAGAGTTCTCGAATGATCTTCTAATTGAATAATTACTTGCTAAAGCAAGAACTCTAGAACTAGATTTTCTAAACCGAATGAAGGAATAAAATGAAGTTGTAAATGAACCGAATTCGGAGACACCTGGGAGGGAGCAATATCCAAATTCAATTATACAGTTTGGCTTGTTTTCACTAGTCACATTAGATTGTAATATGGTGTTGACATTATCATTAAGTTTTTAAGCTAAACCATGTCAACCAAGAACAATGAAATTAGCATATGTGGAAGAGTTAGGTCATCTGATAATCAAATAACATGGATCATTTGATTCCAAGGAGGAAGCCAAAAAGTTGTCGACTGTAACGGTTGAACCAGGGTCCCCTTCTGAAAAAATAATTATTAAAATGATGTCTCTCACAATGACCTAATATTTGAAACTATTATATATCTCCATTCACCTGAAAGGTTGTCCAACCACTCAGGTTTTGGTCAATAGCATAGCTGCTATTAATATTCTCTCAAGTAGAATGATGGCTAAATACTCAAACCCGAGTAATCAACTTTCCTAACAAATTCGTAATTCCTCATGAACTTTACAATCAATAACTATAGAGGGAAACCAATTCACCAGATAACAAGTTATAAAAATACTTTTAACCTAAAGCTCTTTGCCCAATTCAAAATTTCTCAACATACTTTGAGACCCTTTTTAAAGAGTTTGGTTCATACGTTCTGCCTCACAATTCTGCTCTAGCATATGCCCCACTGTGTTGTGTTGTACTATTCCCTCATTCTTGTAATACTGATCAAATTCTCTTGAAGTAAATTCTCCACCGTTATCTGTCCTCAAAACTTTCAATTCCCGTCATGTTTATTTTTCAACCATCGCTTTCCATATCTTAAAAGTGATAAATACATCAGATTTATGTTTCAAAATATAAACCTAAATCTTTTGAGAGAAGTCATTTATAAATATGATAAAGTAAGATGATCCTCCTCCAGACACAACAGGTGACATCTCCCACACATCAGAATGCACATAATCAAGCTTCCCTTTACCGACATATTTTCCCATTTTAAATCGCAACCTCAATTGTTTCCTATATATGCAATGCTCACATATATGCAAATCAAAGTTTTTAAAAATGGAAATTAACTTACGATCAAAAAATACCTTCATACGCTACTCTCTCATGTGGCCTAGGCGTGCATGTCATACACATGCTGATGTGGGATTCATATAGATGCTTTAGCTCCACTAGATATAATATTTTTGATCAACCAGGAAATATTACCACGATGTTGTGCTTGCATTACTGTAAGAGCTCCCTTTAAAATCTTTAGTACACCATCATAATCGATGAACTTACAACCAATTGCATCTAGAGCTCTTAGAGAGATCAAATTCTTCTTCAAGTTCGGAACATGCCTCACATCTGGTAGAGTATGCTCCACCCCATCAAACATCTTGATGCGAAATCATAACGCCCCGACAGAAGGCCTTGGCAGTGAAAATCCGAGTGTCACACTATGCAATGCTTGCACGCGGGCAATTTTTCACATGCCTGCAGGCCAGGTTATCCTTCTACACATAGTGAGTATCTAAAGATAAGAAAAGATTAGTGTAGTGTGGCATACTAGAGCGAACATCCACAATATATAGTCAAAATGTACCATCTTCCACCATCCATAGGGAGCTATAGAAACCACAATACGACCAAACTTATAGATGATACTAACCAATGGAAACAGATCGGTTGGCTACTGATTGAGCTCACTATTAGGCTCTCTATCGCCCAGCTCCTCACCAGGCTCATCAAGTGCGCTCTCGTGGAGTCCCTAATCAGAAGCTATTGATGGTGCATCTGCATATATCAAATAGAAGGTGTCAATTGCCATTATAGTAAAAAAAATACCCCCAAGGCTTCAACCACAACATTTTAGCTACATACAGGGTTACACAATACCTATTCCTAAGAATACAATTCATAAGCATATTATCTTTAACATATAAATCCTAAGCAAGTTATTTATAGCATATAAATCCTAAGCATATTATCTCTAAGAATATTAGTGTTAAACATGTTATCTCTAAGCGTATAAATCCACACAAACTTATCTTTTTTAAATGCATAGATGCATGAAATGCATTCATTTTGGGGATGCACATCCAGTTGAAAAGGACATCCATAGTAAATTAGACAACTATTAAAATACACTTAGGTACGCCCGCACTGACTAGCCACCCAGCAAAATTCATGTAAAAGGGACACACATAATAAGTTGATCACTTGGTAAAATACACTCAGGTATGCCCATAGAGATCAATGACCTGGTGAAATTCATGTAAAAGGACACCCATGGTAGACGATAACACGTGTTAATAACTCCAAGTCACCTGGAAAAATATACTGAAGTAGGCCCATAGTGACTTGAGAAATCCCGTGTCTTATGTCCCTTTACCCGATAAAGTCCACATGCCATATGTGCGTGATTAGCCCAACTGTTACTAGTCTGGTTTACAAACAATCCAAGTTACAAGCAATAAAATTTATGGGCAAACTAACTTACGTTAATCCCTTAGGCCAGTGTCCCTTCCCTGAATGATAACAACTAAATAAGTCAAATGTACGAAATAATCCCTTCCATCCAAAGGGTTCTGTAACATCTCCAATTTTCACGGCTGTTGAGGGTCAAATATTACATATTAGACCCCATTTATTACCTGGAGTTACGGGTATGATACTGTTTAACGCCCGATTTTAATTATGTTTTGTTGCAGGATTCAATCAGGAGCGTTGACTGAAAACTGATAGTAAAAGCATGGATTTGGCGCTCTGAAGACACCAAGGCAAGGGACGAACTCCAGAGAACTCATATTGAAGAATTTATACGCTGGGGATCCGAGGAAATCAAGCCGTTTGCATTAAACGGGCCCGAAAACCAGCCAGAGTGCAAGATCACAGGGTCCCCGCCATCCGATTGCCTCGAAACTTCATACGTGACCTGGGGACCATAAATGAACCGTACACGTTAAAATTCATCTGTTGGATCCCTCTGGAAGTGACCCAACGGACGAATCAGCTTATAAAATGATAAAGTGGGGCCCACCTGATATCTGGATCTGCTTCAACTTTGGTCTCGACGTCTAAAATGATATGATAAAAAGGATAGACGGAGAAGATTCCTCACAAACATCTCCATGGGACCCATACATACACAGAATGTGCACAAAATTCTTGTGCGCTGGCGCTACACCGGACAGCCCAAACTGGTCAAACTCGGCTTGACCGAGTCCCTTCTTCAAAAGGGAATACTGCTTCCGCTGGCGTGAAACAGAGATCCGGACAGATTCTAGTGGGCCACCACCTTCAATCAAACGATCAATCCGAACCGTCCATTCGATCCAGAGGTGGGGCGTGACCCTCACCTAGCTTTCATTTTTTACCCACGCACACGAGCACGCGATTTTCACCGTCAAACGGACAACCGACAGTGAAACTAAAAATCAAGTGGGCCACACTGAAATCAAAAAGAATCTCGTCCTTCCTGGACGGTTTTTCGTCCTGAAGATGCTGGACGGCTTGGATTTCTTCAATACAAGTCGAAGTGGACCCCACCAGCTTCGTCAGAGCCTGCGGAAGTCCTTTTTGCTTCGCACGGGTCAGCGAAAGCCGGACGGTTGTTCTGCGTTGTGGGTCCCACTAATGGCTCAGATCAATGATCTGAACCGTCCATTAGAGTCTTACAAGACCTATTACCACTTCCTAGGTGGAAGTTTTTCAATTAACAGCGTAGATCGTGTTTTTATTGTCTAAGGAGAAGATTGACGGTGAACTGAACCAGAGAGTGGGCCCCATTCAAAGCAGGAGAAAAACGGTCATGTTCGACCGGTTTTTCGCATTGATTTCAGTAAACGGGTTGGATTTCTCAAACAATCTCGAACAGGGGCCCCACCATCAGAACAGCGTAAGTTGCTTACGCAGGTGCGTTGCCTTATGCTGCGAAAGGTGTTGTAACACCTGCAGTGTAAAGAGAGTCGGATCTCCGACTCCAGCATGATCTCGACTTCCATCCACCTGACTCTTTGCTGCCTATAAAAGAAGAGGTGAGGAGAGAGAGAGGGGATCGACAGAGGAATTCCAAGGGGAGCTGCGGCTGGTATCTGTCAGAGAAAAGCGTATTTGTGTTAGTTTTTTTTTTTTTTTATTTCTTTTCTGCTCTCTTTCTATGACTTACATGGAGATCAGTTCATCCATGTCAGGCTAAAACCCCTTAGCTAGGGCTAAGGGGTGAAGCTTGTAGCAGGATGGGAGATGTTCCTTTATGCCGTTAATCAAATTTTGATACATGAACTACCTTGATTATGGTTTGATTTATGGAAATATTTTTTAGTTGTTAATGGGCTGTTGTGACTAAAATTACAATGGGTCTGCGATGGCTTTGAATATTTCTGTTTCCTTTTCATGGTTATGACGTCAGGAAGCCCTGTTGTTCACCATCGTCTCCTGGGCATGGTTGGATGTCGGTACCCTTCCTAACTTTCATACATTGCTTGTTTGGTAATTAGTTTAATTCTGTTATTTACTTTGTCTCCTGGGCATGGTTTGGTGATGGAATCCATTCTAATTCATATACCTTTCATCTCTTGCAAACTATATTAAGGCTAGTTCAGTTGAGTTTTGATGCTAGCATAAGATCTCCCTGATCTCTACAAGTGGATCCCCTGAATCCCTAGTTCACTTCCTCTGAATTTTCTTAAGTTTTAGATTAATTATTCCACAATTATTTCTCAATTGTTATTTGATTTAGAATTCATCTTAGTCTAGTTCTAGTTCTAGTTAGTTTCAGACTACGTACAGGTTTCAGTCCCTGTGGATTCGACCTCGGTCTTACCGAGATTATTACTACATCACAACCCTATACTTGGGGAGTGAACAAGTTTTTGCCGCCGTTGCCGGGGACTAACGGCTACGTAATTTGAAATTAATGAGTCTTAGAATTAAGGGTAAGATTAGGATTTTACTAACTTTCTATTTTTCTTAGGTTTTGTACTCTTTTTAGAAACTAACCTAATTATCTTGTTTTGTAGGTTTTCTAACTCAGTAAGCTCTTTCTGACTTCTACTTTCTTTGTTTTCAAATCTCTTCCATTACTCACTTACTTTCTAGTTTAGAATTTTCCTAATTTGTTTAGAGGTTCCTACTTTCCTTTTTAGGATTTCTCTTTTCTAAATTTAGAACTTAGTTAATTGCTATTCTTCTTCTTAGGAATTTTCTACTCTTAGACCTATTATCTTTAGAAACTAACTTGTTTTGTTTTACAGGTTTTAACTTAGGGACTTCAATTTGGTAATCTCCTTCCAACTCTCTCTTTCTTTCTAGATTTTTTATTTTCTTTCTTAGAATTAGGTTTAGAATTTGATTGAGGGCTGCGAGTGTTTCATGCCCAAGTGGGCCCGTGACGACACTCGACGTCTCTTGACTGAAGGAGGATTAGTTGAGGGGTTGACTGTCCATCGCAGGATTAGACACCGCTCAAATTCCCCTGAGTTAATTGAGGTTATGACTGCAAATCAACCTCAAGCACTACCTCACCACAGGGATGAGGAAACACATGATGAGAATGAGGTGCATCAAGCACCCCCGCCTCGTACTTTACGAGATTATTTACAACCGGCGGGGGTGAGTACGCCCTCATGTATGATTTTTCCACATCAAGTCAGGAGTTATCCAACTCCTTCCTAAATTCCATGGGCTTGAATCAGAAAGCCCATACTTACATTTGAAAGAGTTCGATGAGATTATAGCCACCTTATACTTTCCCAATGTATCCGAGGATACAATCAGGCTGAAACTCTTTCCTTTTTCCTTAAAAGAGAAGGCTAAGACACGGCTACATTCACTGCGTCCTCGATCCATTAGCACATGGAATGATATGCAGAGGGAATTCATAAAAAAATTCTTCCCACATCACAAAACAATTACCCTCAGAAAAGCAATCATGAACTTTGCCCAAAAGGAAGATGAAACATTCTTCCAATGTTGGGAAAGGTTTAAGGATCTGGTCAGTTCATGCCCACAACACGGTTTTGAAACGTGGCGCATTACAAATTTTTTCTACGATGGACTGACATCTTCCATGCGTCAAATGGTCGAGACAATGTGCAATGGAGAGTTCATTAATAAAGATGTCGACGAGGTATGGGACTACCTCGACAGTTTGGCTGAAAAAACACAATCTTGGGACTATTACCCAAAATCAAACACCACGTCTAGGCCAACTCAATCTAAGGAGAAAGGTGGATTGTATCTCCTGAAAGAGGAGGATGATCTCAATTATAAAGTGACTAATCTCATAAGAAAATTTGAGGCCATGGAAGGAAAGAAGGATAAGGTCAATGAAATTGTTTGCGGCATCTGTGATTGCAACATTCACACAACTGAAAACTGTCCTACAATACCTGCCTTTCGAGGAGTGTTGAATGAACAAGCCAATGCCGTGAACAACTATCAAAGACCTTTTACTGGACCCAACTCCAATACATACAATCCTGGTTGGAAAAATCATCCAAACTTTAGTTGGAGAAATGGACAAACGGCTACCCCCCAAGGTTTTTTCCAAAATCCAAATCAGGGAAAACCTCAAGAAGAACCGGTTCAAAATTCCATACAAGAGCTGGCTCAGGCGATACGAGGATTTACAGATTTCATGCAAAAGATAGATTCTCGTATGACGGTTATAGAAAAGGGGATGCTTCCTGCACAACCGCTCCCCAATCCTAAACCGCAGTACGAGATAAATGATCCCAGCTCCTCAAATCAAATGGGGCACGCTAAATCCATCACCATTCTTAGGAGTGGGAAGATCATTGATAAAACCCTTCCGGTTAGGCCTGAAAAGCCTCAAGAACCAGAAGAGGACAAAAATGATGGATCTAGTGAAACCCCACAAAATTTAGAACCGGAACTTCTAGAGAAGCCAGTTGCTCCGTTCCCCCAACGGTTAGTTGCACCAAAACGTCTTTCTAACTCTCAGGATATTATAGAGGTGTTGAAACAAGTGAAAGTCAACATTCCTCTGCTTGATGTCGTAAAACAGATTCCTTCATACGCAAAATTTCTGAAAGACCTATGTACGACCAAAAAACGGCAGAGTATTCAAAAGAAGATTTTCTTAACTGAGAAAGTGAGTGCCATCCTGAAGCAAGACGTGCCGCAGAAATTCAAGGATCCCGGTAGCCCAACCATATCGTGTGTAATCGGGAACCATCGAATTGATCACGCACTTCTTGACTTAGGAGCGAGCGTCAATCTGATTCCCTACTTGGTATACAAACAGTTAGGGTTGGGTGAGTTAAAACCCACTCTAACCACACTACAACTTGCGATCGCTCTGTTCGTGTACCAAGAGGGATTATTGAGGATGTGTTGGTCCAAGTCGATAGATTTTACTACCCTGTAGATTTTATCATCTTGGACACCGAACCCATCAATAACATAAGCACTCAGATTCCCGTCATTCTTGGTCGCCCATTCCTTGCTACGTCAAATGCAATTATCAATTGCAGGAATGGTGTCATGACTATGTCTTTCGGAAATTTAACATTGGAGTCAAACATCTTTTTCAATCACGACAACAACTCAGAGGATGATGATGATATCCACGACATTAACATGATTGACTCTTTAGTGGAAGATACGACACCCCTGACCTTATCCTCCGACCTTCTAGAGACGTGCCTGGCCCACTCCCATAAGTTTGATGATGATATGATTAGGGAGACGTGTGCCTTGCTGGATACCGCACTGGTACTTGAAGTCAACCGGTGGAGGCCACAATTTGAAGAATTACCACAAACTGATGTAGTGCCTCTACCGTCTAACCTCAAGGCACCGAAGCTTGACCTAAAACCCTTGCCCTCTGATTTGAAATATGCCTATTTAAGTC
The DNA here is from genome assembly GCA_021015155.1 of Magnolia officinalis. Classification (NCBI taxonomy): domain Eukaryota; kingdom Viridiplantae; phylum Streptophyta; class Magnoliopsida; order Magnoliales; family Magnoliaceae; genus Magnolia; species Magnolia officinalis. The sequence continues at coordinate 19,102,106 of JAJHSJ010000007.1, forward strand.
AAGATGAGACATACCCGGTGGTGATCTCTGCCCACCTGGAGAAAGAACAGGAGAGTATGCTCATAGCTACTCTCATTCAGCATAAGGGAGCCCTTGGATGGACGATCGCGGACATCAAGGGAATCGACCCCTCGATTTGTACTCACCGCATATATCTTGAGGATAATGCGAAGACCGCTCGGCAACCACAACGTAGACTAAATCCAAACATGAAGGAAGTGGTTAAGGCCGAAGTTCTCAAACTATTGGATGTGGGTATCATATACCCTATATCTGATAGTCAATGGGTGAGTCCAACTCAGGTGGTTCCTAAGAAGTCCGGAATCACCATCGTAGCCAATGCTAATAATGAACTCGTGCCGACTAGAGTCACTACTGGTTGGAGAATGTGCATTGACTACAGGAAATTAAATACCGTCACAAGGAAAGACCACTTTCTTTTACCATTCATTGATCAGATCCCGGAAAGGTTAGCCGGTCATTCCTATTACAGTTTCCTTGACGGGTATTCGGGCTATAACCAAATTGAAATCGCCCCTGAAGACCAGGAAAAGACCACATTTACTTGCCCCTATGGCACCTTTGCTTACAGAAGGATGCCATTCGGGTTATGTAATGCCCCTGCCACCTTTCAGCGATGTATGTTGAGTATCTTTTCTGACATGGTGGGGAAATATCTAGAGGTCTTTATGGACGATTTCTCTGCTTTCGGTTCATCTTTCAGCGAGTGCTTAGAGAATCTCAAATGTGTGCTGAAAAGATGTGAAGAAAAGAATCTGGTACTTAATTGGGAGAAGTGCCATTTCATGGTTCATAAGGGGATTGTCCTTGGACATATCATCTCGTCCAAGGGAATTGAGGTAGATAAGGCAAAAATCGATCTTATCTCTAACCTACCTCCACCCAAGAACATCAGGGACGTGCGATCCTTCTTAGGACACGCAGGATTTTATAGGCGATTCATAAAGGACTTTAGTCTCCTCTCTCGTCCTTTATGTAATCTTCTTCAAAAGGATGCTCCATACGAGTGGACTGAGCAGTGCCAGGAAGCTTTCACTAAGCTTAAAGGCACGTTAACCACTGCACCCATCATGCAACCACCCGACTGGAGCCTTCCTTTTGAGCTTATGTGCGACGCTTCTGATTATGCTCTTGGAGCGGTTCTAGGCCAGAGAAAAGATAAGAGGCCATACGTCATACATTACGCAAGTAGGACCTTAAATCCTGCCCAAGTGAACTACTCGACTACGGAAAAAGAACTCTTAGCCGTAGTGTTCGCCTTGGACAAATTTAGGTCCTATTTGATTGGATCCAAGATCATTATCTATACAGATCATGCGGCACTGAAGTATCTTCTTTCTAAGAATGATTCTAAGCCCCGCTTGATACGATGGATCCTTCTACTCCAAGAATTTGATTTGGAAATTAAAGACAAAAAAGGAGTAGAGAACGTAGTGGCCGATCACCTTTCTCGCCTTAATACCTCTGATTCCCTTGAGGCGACCCATATCAACGACATGTTCCCTGATGAGCAACTGTTCAGAGTCTCCCACTCACCTTGGTTCGCTGATATTGCTAATTATCTTGTTACAGGTTCCATACCGACACAGTGGACTGCGCAAGATAAGAAGAAATTCTTCACCGAGGTGCGCAACTTTTTCTGGGATGATCCTTATTTGTTTAAATATTGCCCAGACCAGATTTTAAGGAGATGTGTGCCAGATGATGAGCATCAGAGTGTCATTTCCTTCTGTCACTCACAGGCCTGTGGTGGTCACTTTTCTGCAAAAAAAACCACGGCCAAGATACTGCAGTGTGGCTTCTATTGGCCCACTATGTTCAGGGACACTCATGAGTTTTGCAAAGCTTGTGAGCGTTGTCAGAAATTGGGAGCATTGTCCCGTCAAAATGTGATGCCCTTGAATCCCATTCTTATCATAGAGGCATTTGATTGCTGGGGCATCGATTTCATGGGACCATTCCCCCAATCTTTCGGGAATTTATATATTTTGCTTGCCGTAGACTATGTCACTAAATGGGTCGAAGCGATTCCGTGTCGAACTAATGACCATCGCACGGTCATTAAATTCTTAAAAGAAAACATCTTTTCCCGATTCGGAACGCCTCGAGCCATCATTAGTGATGGGGGCTCACACTTTTGTAATAGGCCATTCGAGAGTTTAATGAAGAAATACGGTATCTCTCATAAGGTGAGCACCCCATACCACCCACAGACAAGTGGGCAAGCTGAGATTTCTAATAGGGAGATCAAACATATTTTGGAGAAAACGATTAACCCTGATCGTAAGGATTGGTCAATCAGATTGACCGATGCTTTGTGGGCTTACCGTACTGCTTTTAAAACTCCTATTGGAATGTCTCCCTTTAGACTCGTCTATGGGAAGGCTTGCCACTTGCCTGTGGAGTTGGAACATAGAGCCTACTGGGCGATCAAAAATCTGAATTTCAATCTGGACAACGCTGGCTCGCTACGCAAACTTCAATTAAATGAACTTGAAGAAATCCGGAACGACGCGTACGAGAACTCGAGAATTTACAAGGACAGGATGAAGGCGTTTCATGACCATCATATTCTACGGAAATCATTCACGCCAGGTCAGAAAGTCCTTTTGTATAATTCTCGATTACATCTCTTTCCGGGTAAGCTTCGATCTCGTTGGACCGGCCCTTACATTGTTGTTACTGCATATCCTCATGGGGCCGTCGAGATAAGAGATCCCGACAATGGCAAGGAATTTAAAGTAAATGGACATCGCTTAAAGCCATTTGTCGAGAAATTTGATTCAGAGGACATGTCCATGCCTCTGACTGATCCTGTTTACCAGGAATGATCTCCTAGTCTGATGGAGGTATAGGTAGGTTTATCGCTTTCATAGGACTAGGGTAGTTTATTGTATTTGTCTGGCTGAAGACGGTAAACTTAGCGCTCCTGGGAGGCAGCCCAGCTTTTCATTCCATTTTCTTAGTCCAATGTTTGTGGGTAACATTACTGCAAACCCTCACGAGACTACAACTCGTCCACTAGGGGCAACCTAGGGGTTTAAAGGCTTGTTGCATACGCTAAATGCAATCGAGAGCACCTGCGAAAGTGGTATAGGTAGGAGTTTATTTTTTATTTTTATTTTTACTTATGTTGGTTTCTCCTTGCGCTGACTTACTCTCTTCTGATATTTTTTGGAAAAGTCTCTCGATTCGTTATCCAGGTACTATCTTCCCATCACTTCTCTTTTACTTTCGTTGTCCCATATGCATGACATACTTATATCTTTTACATTGAGGACAATGTAGATTTTAGGTTGGGGGTGGGAGATTAGGTAACCTAATCAGTGTGTTTCTTAGTCTTGGGCAAAAATTGTGAAATTTTTTTAAAATTTTCTGGAAATTCTTATGAATTTGAAGTGATCTGACGACCATCTTTAATTTAGAATTACAGGATATAGAATGTTAGTGATTTACTACTCTTGGATTCAGTTGCTCGTTAGATTTCACAGTTAAGTTTGAATTATTAATCTATGCTTAACAAGTTGTAAACATTGATTGAGTCATGATTTCACATACCACATCTCGCTTACACATTGAGGTTTCAGTTTGATATTGAAGGGTTAACTTGGTAATCACTAAGCATGGAAGGACCCAGCATGAAAAATTGCCTGTCATGATCAATTGAAGAAAAAGAAAATACAAATGCCTTTGGAAAGGGGTGGGCGAATAATCTTCACCATAGGTTTGCTCCCTATAGGTGTGGATTTAATTCCCCATGGATGATATATGAAAAAGGTTTAGGTGTACGGTCTTCACCATAGGTTTGCTCCCTATAGGTGAGGATTGGACTCCCCCTTCTTTGCGTTACCCTTAATGAAAAAAAAAAAATAAATAAATAAATAAATCAAAGGCTGAAAGAAAGAAAAAAGAATGATCTATGAGAGACCTTTTAGTTTAGATTTTGGTTGTCCTGAATGCTCTTGTGGTTACCAACGTTATCATGAAATAGAGTATTGAATATTAATGTTGAAAGTCGGGATTACACTCTACACCCATGGAACTCAATGTTTATTATTCTAGTTTATGGATTAATATTTGAACTTGATTATGAAATTCACCGTGCATGAGAGGCCAGGAGAAATTGATAATCAACATTCATGAATCTTAAGATTTCTCATGTCTGGATTGTTTTTCAAAATATCACTCGGCTTCACAAGAATTATCTCGTAATTCTCAACTTAATTTTCGCATACTTTGCTCGGGACTAGCAAAATGCTGGTTGGGGGTTGTGTTGAGGGTCAAATATTACATATTAGACCCCATTTATTACCTGGAGTTACGGGTATGATATTGTTTAACGCCCGATTTTAATTATGTTTTGTTGCAAGATTCAATCAGAAGCGTTGACTGAAAACTGATAGTAAAAGCATGGATTTGGCGCTCTGAAGACACCAAGGCAAGGGACGAACTCCAGAGAACTCATATTGAAGAATTTATACGCTGGAGATCCGAGGAAATCAAGCCGTTTGCATTAAACGGGCCCAAAAACCAGCCAGAGTGCAAGATCACAGGGTCCCCGCCATCCGATTGGCTCGAAACTTCATACGTGACCCGGGGACCATAAATGAACCGTACACGTCAAAATTCATCTGTTGGATCCCTCTGGAAGTGACCCAACGGACGAATCAGCTTATAAAATGATAAAGTGGGGCCCACCTGATATCTGGATCTGCTTCAACTTTGGTCTCGACGTCTGAAATGATATGATAAAAAGGATAGACGGAGAAGATTCCTCACAAACATCTCCATGGGACCCATACATACACAGAATGTGCACAAAATTCTTGTGCGCTGGCGCTACACCGACAGCCCAAACTGGTCAAACTCGGCTTGACCGAGTCCCTTCTTCAAAAGGGAATACTGCTTCCGCTGGCGTGAAACAGAGATCCGGACGGATTCTAGTGGGCCACCACCTTCAATCAAACGATCAATCCGAACCGTCCATTCGATCCAGAGGTGGGGCGTGACCCTCACCTAGCTTTCATTTTTTACCCACGCACGCGAGCACGCGATTTTCACCGTCAAACGGACAACGGACGGTGAAACTAAAAATCAAGTGGGCCACACTGAAATCAAAAAGAATCTCGTCCTTCCTGGACGGTTTTTCGTCCTGAAGATGCTGGACGGCTTGGATTTCTTCAATACAAGTCGAAGTGGACCCCACCAGCTTCGTCAGAGCCTGCGGAAGTCCTTTTTGCTTCGCACGCGTCAGCGAAAGCCGGACGGTTTTTCTGCGTTGTGGGTCCCACTGATGGCTCAGATCAATGATCGGAACCGTCCATTAGAGTCTTACAAGACCTATTACCACTTCCTAGGTGGAAGTTTTTCAATTAACAGCGTAGATCGCGTTTTTATTGTCTAAGGAGAAGATTGACGGTGAACTGAACCAGAGAGTGGGCCCCATTCAAAGCAGGAGAAAAACAGTCATGTCCGACCGGTTTTTCGCGTTGATTTCAGTAAACGGGTTGGATTTCTCAAACAATCTCGAACAAGGGCCCCACCATCAGAACAGCGTAAGTTGCTTACGCAGGTGCGTTGCCTTATGCTGCGAAAGGTGTTGCAACACCTGCAGTGTAAAGAGAGTCGGATCTCCGACTCCAGCATGATCTCGACTTCCATCCACCTGACTCTTTGCTGCCTATAAAAGAAGAGGTGAGGAGAGAGAGAGGGGATCGACAGAGGAATTCCAAGGGGAGCTGCGGCTGGTATCTGTCAGAGAAAAGCGTATTTGTGTTAGTTTATTATTATTTTTTTTATTTCTTTTCTGCTCTCTTTCTATGACTTACATGGAGATCAGTTCATCCATGTCAGGCTAAAACCCCTTAGCTAGGGCTAAGGGGTGAAGCTTGTAGCAGGATGGGAGATGTTCCTTTATGCCGTTAATCAAATTTTGATACATGAACTACCTTGATTATGGTTTGATTTATGGAAATATTTTTTAGTTGTTAATGGGCTGTTGTGACTAAAATTACAATGGGTCTGCGATGGCTTTGAATATTTCTGTTTCCTTTTCATGGTTATGATGTCAGGAAGCCCTGTTGTTCACCATCGTCTCCTGGGCATGGTTGGATGTCGGTACCCTTCCTAACTTTCATACATTGCTTGTTTGGTAATTAGTTTAATTCTGTTATTTACTTTGTCTCCTGGGCATGGTTTGGTGATGGAATCCATTCTAATTCATATACCTTTCATCTCTTGCAAACTATATTAAGGCTAGTTCAGTTGAGTTTTGATGCTAGCATAAGATCTCCCTGATCTCTACAAGTGGATCCCCTGAATCCCTAGTTCACTTCCTCTGAATTTTCTTAAGTTTTAGATTAATTATTCCACAATTATTTCTCAATTGTTATTTGATTTAGAATTCATCTTAGTCTAGTTCTAGTTCTAGTTAGTTTCAGACTACGTACAGGTTTCAGTCCCTGTGGATTCGACCTCGGTCTTACCGAGATTGTTACTACATCACAACCCTATACTTGGGGAGTGAACAACGGCCAGAGTTTGTACTTATGTCCGAGAAAACCGGGTGTTAATAATGTATGAATTGGATTCTTTAGAAATCGCACTATATTTTTTTTTTCATTTAGGTCACATCCAGATACATTCATGAAGGTAACATTCACCGGAATGAAATCGACTGTATTGATTATTTCATCAGAGTAAAAGAATAATCAAATGCCCACTTAATGGGAGCTTATTACAATATCAGAGTTCGCAGCGGAAGTATAAATTCAAATCATAAACTATCTTCTTATTCTTTCAGTATAATCTTTCATGGGAAGATGGTTCTCTAGGTCTTCAACCTATATGTCACCTGCATAATCTGTATGGTTGGAGAGGGTCAACGCCCAACTCATAGTGATGGTTATCTTTTAAGATTAACAATAATTCAAGATATTCCTAAAAGTAATGTAAGGGTTCTGATACGTCGCATACTCCACTAATACATGAGATATCAGTATACGCAAACAACCTACATGAGATGCATGCCTAGCAAAGTGTATGCGGCTCATCATACGTAGTGATCATCACAATGTAGAGTATAATTCATAGAAAATCCGACTTGACCTACATTCCATAACTACGGATATTTGCCGGCATGGCCAATGCTAACGTGGATTTATGCGAATATCTCAAGGCAACACAATACGCAGTTTTGGATTTTCGACGTAACACGATATGTTCATGAAGCGACTATTTGCGATATCCAATCCCGAGAAGTTGATGTAATATGTATAACGATTTACATACATCGACTGTGTATCATGCCAACCAATCCACAGAATTACGGGCCAACCAAGAGGGCCGCTACCCGTAACGCATTACGTCCATGATAAATATTGAGTCCCTAGTTGTGATACCTCAACACATCACTTGCATTGATAGAGAGCGTGATCTGAATTATGGAAGTTCTGGAATATCAAGACACATGCCCAAGCCTTAAAGATAGATAACACAAAGCCAATATAATAAAGAGAAAAGTGATAATGGTCAACTCAATAAGAGAAGAGTAGCAATGACTAACTCAACAAATAGAAGAGAGGCAACGGCCAACTCAATAATAAGGAAAGTGGCAATGACCAACTCAATAAAGAGACGAGTGGCAGGGCCAACTCAAATATAGAGACGAGTGGCAGGGCCAACTCGATAAATTTGATAAAGCAAGGGCAAGGTTTGTATGGCCCCACATAAATTCAGAAAGATCACTTGTAACTAACATCATGTCATCATCCAAAAAAAAAAAAAAGTCGATGATTGGTGACGATAAATAAAATAAAATAGAGGGAAAATCATAGTAACATGAGATCAAGTAAAAGGCTTGAAAAATGGCACGTAAAAGGCGAGATAAAATGCATCAACTAAATTAAGATAAGCTTAAAGGATAAAACCCTCACCTCGACTCAAACCTTCTCTCGTTATCTTTCTCTTTTCCATTTCCTTTCTTTTCTTTGCATATCTTTTCTTTTCTTTTTCCTTCTATTTCTCTTTCTTTCTCTTTTCTTTTCTTTTTTTCCTTTTTTTTTCCTTTCTTTTCTTTCTTTTCTTTTCTTTCCTTTCTCTTTCCCTTTCTTTTCTCTTCTTTTCCTTTCCTTTCTTGTTGTTACGTCCAGTAGGGGACTAGCCGATTCTCTCTCTTTTCCTATGGGGTCAAACACCGCAAGTCTAAACGAACCAGATTTCTCTCCTTCTTTTCCTCTTTCTCCCTCTCGTCTCTTTTCTTTCTTCCTCTTTCCGTTCTTGTGGGGTGGAAGGCCCCTTTTATAGCCTTCCCAAAGCCAAGAGACCCTAGCGTAACTTTCTTACACAGCCAGGAAAATCAAAGATTTTCCTTATGCGACGATGCTTGCGTAACCGGGAAAGAGAACAAGTTTGCGATTTCGTTTGCACGCGTACACGTGATCATCACCTTGTGGGGCTGATGTACATTTGGTCAGTTTTGGCTGGCTAACAAGGTGAACGATTTGGATCTCCACGTCGACCAGTCGTGGTGGCCCACAACGTCTCCAAAGAGACGTTGTCTGCTCTCATTGCGGAAAACCTCCGATTTTTTTTTTGCTTGGATTGGTGGGGTCCACTTCAACCGTCCCTCTAGAGCATCACTACCTTCTTCGAGTTGCTACATTAGTCCCTGATCATGGGCCCAAATTTGGAATGAATCCGGGTTTTGGATGGGCCACACCACCAATCAACGTAGTATGTATTCCTTGTTGATGTGAACTCGAATGCATGCATGGATGCACATGGATAACATGGTTTTGGTCGAAATCTTCACATGTTGGATGGATCAGATCATCCATACGGATGAAGGTAGGGGGGCCAGCATAGACCCAACGGACGGTCGTCCGCAGCTACTGCTTGAAAGAATGGTTTTTATTGGGTCAAACCTAGTTTAACCCGATGTAAGACCCGTATCCTAGATCGTACCGTTTTGTTGGCTTCCGCAGTCTTCCCGGTCGAATTTCGGCAACCTTCGACCATTAACCGGTATTTCCGCTCGACCCTGATTCACACGCCGTCAACCTGAATCAACTCAAACCGAGACTTGTACCCTTACGACCGCGCCGTCGCCGTGGTTCCGATGCCGCGTCTCGCGCGCCGATCCGATACCCTGGTCAGGAGGTGTGGGCCAGCGTTCGGTGTGAGGAAAACGCCACGCATGCAATTTTGAGAGAATCTTTACGATATGTCACATCAATCAATCAACAATCAATCCCATCATGTCAAGTACACGTCACCTCTCACCCTTCCCCAAGCAACCCCTAAAGTCAAAAAGCTTTTACACAAGCCATACTTTTCTTACACCTTTTACCCCAAAAGTCAAAAAGAGACTCTTACACCCATCACTCACCACATCAACACATTCATCACCCATCTCTCTCTCCCTCTACAACTCTCTCTCTCTCTCTCATTTTCAAACACATTCCCAAGCAAGAGAAGCATCCCACGTCCAAGCATCCCAAGAGAGAAAAGAGAGCTTTGTGTGTGGCCTTCCTCTCCTCTCATCTTCCATCTCAACCGTCCAAACCCCATCTCCACTGTTAGGATCGAAGCTAAGGAGCTAAGGAAGCCTAGGGTGCAAGAAGAAGTCAATGGGTGATCTTGGATCTCCACTCTTTTATTTTCTTTGTGATGTAAGGGCCCACTTATGGTGGGACCCATCTTGATGTAGGCTTTGTATCAAAGAGGGGCCCATAGTGGCGTCGATCTCTCTCTCTCTCTCTCTCTCTCTCTCTCTCTCTCTCTCTCAACGTCCAAGGTTCTGTGGGTCCCAGCCACCAGGCATGTGTGGTATCAATACCGTTCACCCATTTGGTGACCGTGGACCCCACTTGCTGCATACGGTTTATCCAACCGTGCATCCATTTGGTAAGCTAGCTTAAGGCTTGAGACTAAAATAAGACAGATCTAATATCAAGTGGACCCCACTGCAGAAACAGTGTTAAGTAAACGACCACCAATGGAACCTTTCTTGGGGTCACAGTAGTCCTATATTAATTCAAAATTTATTTTTCATCTTAATTCAAGTCTGTGTAACCTCATGAACAGATTAGATGGAAAATAAACATTATGGTGGACCTTGAGAATTCTAATGGTGGGGAATCATTATCACCACTGTTAATGGGAGTGCAGTCCATGTGATTTAAATGTATTTTTAATACTCTAAAATGATCCCTAGGAATAGGTGAATGGTGTACATAGTGCGACCCACTTGATGAAGGTTAGGCCCATTTGATTCGGCCCATTTGAATCTGCCCATTCGATTCGGCCCAATGTAATGTATGTATGAGGCCGTTACATTATTTATGAATTCCTTATGTGGGCCACTCCTTGGGAGCAATGTTGGTTTAACGTTCACATTGATGGGCAATGATGGTTAGACGTTCTCATTGTGACCTTCCCTTAGGCCTTGTTAGGCTCATTCTCTTCATGGGTTAACCCAAATAAGTGAGCCTCATTCGCTGTAGGTGAATGACTTCATAAACCACGGCCAACGTCGATTATCAACCCTGATTATCGACGCCGATTACCGATGCTGATTATCGGTGTCGATTGCCGAGGCCGACGCCGGTTATTGATACCGATTATGAGTACGTGACAATATAGCATTATGATACATGTTCATATGCATCATCTGCATGCTTGTGATGAGATGACTGATTGATCATAGCACATGCCTTTGAGCAGATTGTTTATAGGCTCCCTGATGGGAAGAGTTGCCCTACATGAGCGCGCGATACGCACAAGATTGTTGCATGACTGGATTACGTCATTCATGCATCTTGCATTGTGTGACATGTGTATTGTACGCCCTAGTAACATCAAGGTCGTAGCCTCCATAGGCGCATCGTGGTTGGCAGGATTGGATTCTGAAAATCTTGTTCTACATGGGGTGCTATAGATATCCCTGGATGAAAGTCCATAAACTCTTATAGTACCAAGATGTTGCTCCAACGTCTAGACCGAGTGGGTGCAGGAGCGCCGAGTGCCGATTACCAGAAGGTCGCGCTTTCCACTGTGTCGTGGTCGGTTGGAAGGGGGTGCAACCTTACCCGACCGAGTCGAAAGGGCAAAGCTAGGTTGAGTTTGACCAGCTCGAGGAATGAGTCCGCTATCGATGAGCCGAGCCCGATATTGGCAGACGGATAGTGAGGTCTCTTCCACTTACCTTATTGCGCGCGATGAGGTGGCAATCTGGTTAAGAGTGTACTAGACCCCGGTGATATTCCATATTTGAGTTGTATTGATATGTGGACTTAGATGAGGATTCGCATGCTTAAATTGCATCTCGCATTGTATGGCCTTGGTATGGCTGACATCATTCATGCCTGCATCGCATAGCCTTAGTACCGCTAACAGTATTCATGAACTCATCAGCATGTTCCGCATTACTCTGATACTTCATAATTGTATTACTACCTTGCGCACACATTTTCACTGCCCTCTAAGCTTTCTATAAGCTTATGCATGACCGTTGCGTGCAGGTGACGTTGGGACGCGGCAGCGCTGAGGCAGGAGCGCAGAGCAGATCATTTTGGAGCTTTTTGTCCATTATCATTGTATTTCTCTTTATGCTCATTGTACTTGTAAAGTTTTTTATCATAGTGGAAATGTAATGGAGTTTTTGGTTGTTGATTGTGGGTTATGCCTTTGGTTATGCTTATCACGAATCAAACTGATGTTGAAAATCGTCCTTGTAGCATCCCAGGATCGGAACCTGGCGAATAGGCGCTGGGAACTGAGAATGGGGTTCTACGGAGCTGTCAGCGTCGGATTCGGCGATCGGGAATTTTGTGAGCCCGGTTTCCAAGTTTGGGGCGTGACACCCGATGTCTGGTTTGGTGCGCAGCTAGTGAACACCTGTTGTGCACTTGCACAATGTAGGGTGGGGTCCACCGTGATGTTTCTAGAAAATCTACACCGTCCATTCATTTTTCCATGTAATTTAAGGTGTTGAGCCCAAGATTGAAGTATATACAAAGATCAGGTGGACCATACCAATGGTTGTTATGATTTCCACTGATGAAACCTTTCTAGGCCCTATAGTGATGTTTATTTGTCATCCAACTTGTTCATAAAATCATACGGACATAGATGAAGAGAAATATCCTACTCTGACTACCCTTGGCTTTGATGGGCGCTAAAATCAACGGTTAAGGGGTTGATTTATCGATCAGGTCACTTATACAATGATCTAAGGACTAAAATTCGACGTGTACGGCTAATTTATGATACATAGGCATGGTGTAAAATTTCACATTAAATGGATCGTGAGAACCATGTAATCTAGAATTCAGTGGTCTGCGTTAATGGCATTTTCGTAATTATTGCTGATCTGTGAGTTTTGGGAAATCTAATGGCTCCATATGGTTATAGGCACGTTTCTAAGCAATTCTTACAAAAGAATGTATATCTAAATCATTATGGATAGGGAGTTATTCGTCATGTCATTCATGGAAAAGTACTTGTGTCAAATCACGTAATGGATGGTCTTGTCTTGAAATCAACGGTCAGATGGTTGGATCTGTTGAATGGAGGTAATTCCCAATGGTTAGATTTGTGTCAGGGCGAGGATGTAAGGCTAGGATAGTTGGATTGGTATCGTATGCATGTATATATTACGTTGAATCTTATAGTAACGCTCGAGAACTTTTGATGCTGAGTATCGAAAAGTTCGGGGCATTACATGTTCAACCCATAAAGCCATGTAGGCGAAAAAATTCAAAAAAAAAAAAAAAAGTGGTAAAGAAAGGGTTCTTCCCAAGAAAAGCCACCATGGGCACAACATTAAGAGATGGAATTCATCGATGCGTTCAAATAAATTTTGACAAGCCGAGCCGTTAGTTCAAGATATACCTTTGCCGATTTATAAAAACAATAGTTAAAACCACATAATTAGTTCACTAAAGGTAGCAAATGAAACCACATAAATACCCATGATTCCAAGCATATCAAGAAGCTAGCACAAGTCACATGAAAGAAACATGCTAGACTTCGTATTTAAGGAAATTAGTCAAAATAATACATGTAAGCATGATTCGAGAATTACATATAATTTCTAAGCAATAAAAAAAGTATATACAAAAGAAATATCGAACTAAGATACCAGGAAAATCTCAAGGGATAGATCTTCACCATCTCCAACTACTGTTCCTAGAATTAGGCATTTTCACAGGCTAGAATTTGGGGAAATCTCAGTACTTACAAGTGATTTTGTATAAATTACATCGGCCCTAGAATAATTTTTATTTCAAACCTTAAGAAACTTGCAATTTGGGGATTAACTCACCTACCTAACTGAGCCGATCCAAATCAACAACTCGGCACCTGTAGAGAACAATTTGACAATACTACACCTAAAAGCAGTGCATGCACACGACTAGCAGCCCCTAAACCTAACATGCATGGACACATGATGTTCAAGACATCGAAATTCAAGGAAATGATGGAGATTCCTTGCCTAATCATCCTCAAATTTGGAGAAAAACCAAGAGGGTATGCATGTAGGGCCTAAGGGGTTGCTTACTTATCAGAGATGGGACTTTTCAGCTCACAGACAAAGCGCTATCGATGAGGACGATGCAAAATGAGTACTCTACGAAGATTGGCTCTAGGGTGACGAGTGTTTGGGGGCCACTCTCACTCTCCTAATCTCTCTCTCTCTCTCTCTCTCTCTCTGGCCAGGAAATGAGTTTGAGATGAAAAAAGAACAATAAACTCCAAAAACAGAGCAATGCCAACGGCTAAAAGCCGTCGGGAATGACACGGTCCGTCACCCGGCGTTGTTCACAGACGGATTTAAACCGTCGGCGTTTTAACGGCTGAGGGCGACGGTTTTAGCCGTCGGCACTTTCAACAGCATTGGTCAAAGTACAACCCCCATTCTCCAACGGCTAAAACCATCAGTATTTATCATGAATTAAAAAAATATATATAATGAAAATTAATTGCTTAATCAACGCACACATCCAAAATTAGATATACCCATTTCTTAGACTAGGATTGTAGATACTCAACCCCTCAATACTATAGCCCGCACATAGACACTTAAAAGGTACAACAAGAATCCACATTCAGTGGGAAAAGAGGACAATTCAAGGGTTGGTATCTTCCAATCGGGCAAATTTCTCGACATCCATATGCTTTAACCAAGTGGTTCCTGCTTGGGATGACCTTGGTCTCACCCGACTACTCTGGCCCAGCACCAATGCACATGTTTGGGTCCAAGTTACACGAATGAATACAGAATATTCAGTTGCAGTTGAGCACTTGAGCATGAACCGAAAACTAGCCAAATCAATTTTTAAACTTGATCATTTTATTTATCATGAGAATTTCACAATCAATTTGAGACACCTTAAATTAACTTGAGAGATGTAACACAAGAAAACGCCAATGAGTGAACATACCGCCACAACAAAGGGATACATATCACTTTTCCTTCACCATTTTTTAAGAAAACCAATTGAGGTGCAAAAACAGAAAAACAAGAACATGAATAAATAATACGAAAAACAAGTAATCCAGAAATATTTCAATTTTCATATAAAGCATATGAATGCACATGATTTGTATCGGCTTCTTGGATACCACCATCCAAAGCCAAATATAAACAACAAATAATGAAGATAAAAGACATTACCGAAGCCATTATGTATCAATTAGAGTGTAAAATATGGATCTAAACTCAAAAGATACAAAATTATATAGAGTTTTTTAAGGAAACAGCTAGAAACCATGTAAAGTCTTTGTAGTAGCATGTCCGGAATGAATTGAATAGTTTACTGCTCAGTCCATTGACATGAACTACGATATAGGAAGAATAATAACTGAAAATTAGAGAAGCTACTCACATTCTGTGCAGCCAAAGAGGTAAACCTTCTTCCCATAAAGTTCTCCCCATTCCTCGAAAGCATTCTGTTAGATATCACATTGAAAAGCAGATGTGCTGATTGAAGAAAAAAAAAATTTTGAAACAAACCTGTGCCAACCAGAAATGCAGCCTGCCATAAATCTTCCTGCAAAACAGAAACAATCATTTTTAAACAACAAAAAGAAAAAAGAAAGAAAAAACAGCATACGACTAGAGGACATGTAATGCTGGTACAAGTTGAAGACAGCTAGCTAGGTTACTCGTAGAATAAGCACCCTCTCCACTGCATCTCTTCCTGCTTGGGATGACCTTTGTCTCAACTGAACTGTGACAGACTCAACAGCACAAACATGACTCGGGCCATCTCTTCACAGAACAGCTGATTCATGGGATTCATCATTCGGGATTATTCATCTTGTTACAACTACCGTTGATCGAATGTAGACCAGTTGGTGCCAATTCTAACCATCCATTTCTTCACACATGTGGCCCACTAGGTAAATTGAGCTGGATTTCAGGGCTTATCACCCTTACAACGTCCCAGATCCAATGCACATGCATCACAATATTAGTAGGAATCCATGAGAAGAAAAGCAAACAGATCAACCAAGACGAATATCAAGATCCCAAACTAACAATCCAATGCGGAATATCTCAATATCAACCCGAACAGATGATTATTTCTGCAAACATCCCAAAGGTTAATGTCAAGGCAAGATAACCTTAATATCAAGCTCGATGATGTCAACAGATGGGTTGTTTAGACGCGTGGAAAGCTCAACTTGGAACATGGATGTAAACAGAAAGACTAGTGCAACTAAGTTTAACCACTAACAAGATCCAAACATAGAAAATGAACATAGAAGCATCAAAATGAGAATAACATCAATATTAATGGAATTGAGAATAAAACCACAAAATCCATAGAATCCTGTGTATCCTCTACTTCTGCTTTAATCCAAGCATCAAATCATCATTCATCATCTAATAAGCCTTATCCAACTAATTGTGGCTACACAATCCTGTTCCGCCATTCCACTCTATCATTGAATATCTTCTCACTACCTCCACCAACATCCCTTTGGGCTGTCCCCTTGCCCTTAGAGAGGCAGAAACATGATATAGAGATATAGAGAAAGCTTTGAAATAGTTAAATGTTGTGCAAATAAAATGTGAAGCCATCATGGTTCTGATCAAGGTGGGCCCCATTGGACAAAAATGTCAAGCCACATGGCTGACACAAATAAAATGAACTCTTTCTAAATTTATTAAACAGAAACACATATGCACTTCTTAAGAACGAATAGAGCATTGGCACGAGACTTACTGGATGAGACATTATAACCTTTATGCCTAAGTAGTTGATATTGGAGAGCAAGGGTTTGGAGGTCAAAACCATCATCATTCCCATTGATGTGGTCATCATGCATTCCTCTACAGTATCAGCAAGCTGAATTCCTCTACATTTGGGCTTAATAAAACCACCCCAGAGTGGGTTGCATATTAGGAAACGGTAGAGATGAAAACACCTATCATTGAAACCTTCATGAGAGGGACACAAATATCATCTTGATCATCAAGGTTAGGTTATTAGCCCAACAAGGTTTTAATGGTGGGTTTGGGACCATTGGTGTGGCCTTGAGGAATGAATCTACCTGACTTCTAAAGTCGTGTTCTAAAATGAGCCAGTGAAACTGATAGACAGCATGTATATAACACACATTGCACAGTGGGCCCCATAGAGCTTGGAGTTACAGGATCGGTTACAACAAGCGGCTTCCTGATTCCTGCTGTACTCAGCAAAGGCAGCCTTGTTTGAAAAAACAAAAAAAACAAAACAAAACAAAGACCGGTTTAACCGTCCACTTGTTATTATAGGCATTATAAGGAGAGGTTTCCGCCCCTGAAGTGATGGAACCCACTGGTACCTGTGTTTTCATTTTATTTGCGATTCTTGAGTTGTGATCCATCTGGAGGAGCGGCCCAAATTTTGGAAGGTCCAAATTGGCCAAGTATTTTTCATTTCACTACTAATGGTGCTACTATTGCTACTAGTGCTGCTGCTAATGACAGGACTAGAACAAGAAGAAAAATAAATACCTGTTGCCAATCAAGTTGTGTAGACGAATAATCAAATCCTCTACACAGGCCCATTCGGAGGAGAAAACCAACTATGAAGCAGCCAATTGTATGGTAGAACACAGGACACATCTTCTATGATTTCAAGCACTAACAACAAAGTGAAGTTCCCATTGCACCATCCCACAACCTCTTTGATCCACAATTTCCAAATGATCAAGAATAGAGTGAGATCATAAACTGATTTGGCCCCACTCATTCCTTTTGGACAGCCTACATATAAAGAATCAGAGAATAAAATCAATACATGCTTTGTATTAACAAAGATCTGGGGCACTCAGATTACAGTTACTAGGTGTGCATGATGCTACATCTTGAAAAAAACAGGTATTAGTATGTGAAAACATTAATAAATAATGGTTGCAAAGAAAGACACCAAAATCCCCATCTGTCAATTTCACAAAAGAGCCAACTAAAGAATTTCTAATTTCAGAATCCCATGGTTTCCTGCAGCAACATAAGCCATATGTCACTGAAAAACACATCTCCATCTTCTATTGTTCTAATGCAATTTTTCCACACATGGTTTGGGTCACTAAAAAAATATATTTCTGCACACATCACAATAGGTCTCGAATTGTAGTATATTCTTTTCAGTTGTAAGTTGAAAGCAAGCAACTGCAATTTGGAGCCTAGTCTCTAAGGTAATCACAAGTCTGTCTCTGTGTGTGTTTCCTTCAGGAGCCGACCATGGATGAACCCCATGTTGCTGTCAAGGCCATTCCTTCAAACGGCGCAGCAGGCCCAGATGGCTTCTCTGGAGCTTTTTTCCAGGAATGCTGGGACATCATTTGCTATGACCTCCTTAAAGCTGCTTGCGTTTTCTTCAGCAGAGCTAGCACCCCCAAGGCCCTTTCCGCCACTCTCATCTGCCTGATCCCTAAGATAAGTGCCCCATCTAAATTCTCAGACTTTAGACCTATAAGCTTATGTGACTGTTTATACAAAATTTTCTCCAAAATCATTGAGGCGAGACTGGGAAAGATTCTTCCCAAGATAGTCTACTTAGAGCAAGGTGCTTTCGTGCAGGGCAGATCCATTGCAGAAAATTGTGTCCTTGTGCAGGAAATCTTCTGTGACATAAACAGAAAAATCAGAGGAAGCAACATTCTCCTTACTGGACATGGAGAAAGCATACAATAGGCTTAGCTGGAGATTTCTCAAGGACGTCCTCTCCAAATTTGGTTTCCATGGTGATCGGATAGCTTCTGTCGAAAAATGTTGGTCGGATTGCTGGTTTTCTGTCCTAATAAATGGTGAACCTGCTGGTTTCTTCTAATCCTCGAGAGGCCTCCGTCAGGGTGACCCCATCTCCCCCGCCCTCTTCATTCTTGCAGCTGAAGCTCTTAGCCGTGGTTTCCACAATCTGATGGAGTATGGGAACTGCCAGCCCTTCAAAACTCATCCCAATTGCCCAACGGTTTCGCATCTACTCTTCGCGGACGACACAATCCTTTTCGCCAATGGAGCCAAAACCTCGTTGAGAAACATCAGAAAATTTCTGACAAACTACGAGCTCATATTAGGCCAACGCATCAACTCTAACAAAAGCTTTTTCATTCCTTCATCAGGTATGTTTGAAGGTAGAATCAGAACAGCTGACTCCATTCTTGGATTTGGGAAAGCGTCTGCCCCATTCCAATATCTGGGCGTGCCTATCTTCCAAGGGAGACCCAAACATGCCCTGTTTCACCCTCTTTTTGATAAAATTCAGTCCTGAATTCTCAGCTGGAAGAACAGAATCCTCTCCCAGGCAGGGCATCTAACTCTCATCAACCACGTTATGTGCAGCATCCCTATTCATACTCTGGCAGCCATAGACGTCCCAAGCTATATCCTGGCCGAGCTTGAGAAGACGCTTGCAGATTTCTTCTGGGGGTGGGAGGGCTGTTCACGAGTCAAGCTAGCTTGAAAAGCTCGCTCGACTCGGCTCGAGTAAGCTCAGATTGACTCGGCTTGAATGGCCGATTCGAGCCAAGCCAAGCTAATTATTTGAAGCTTGAGTTGAGTTCAAGCCAAGTTCGACCAGGGGGCATTTCAACTCGACTCGACTCGAACTCGACCCGACTCGAAGCTCGAACTCGAGCTCGACTCGGCTCGATTAATAAATATATTAAATATTATATATATATATATATATATATATATATATATATATATATATATATATATATATATATATATATAAAGTTTTAAGTTTAAACTCAAAAATTTTAAATAAAAAAAAAAAAAAAAAAACCCTAGAGTCTCTACCCGACCGCACGCACCCCCTTCCCTTTCCATTTCTTCTCTTTCTCTGCCCACTGCCAGCCGCACGCCCGCCCCGACCACCACCAGCAGTTTTCATTTCAGCTCCACAATAGTATGATTTCAATCTCTTGAGATCTACTTCTTAGGCGAGAAACCCAAGAAATTCGAGATGGGTTCTTCTCAGGTTTGTTAGAGCTTCAAGAAAATCCAATGATCTGATTGGTTAGAGTTCTTTACTTGGATTTCTGATCTGTGTTCTGCTCTGTTTCTTTTCTAGTACTTGGATTTCTGCTAGTGGAAGAAGATCAAGAATAGATCGGTTCTTACAGTTTCCTCATCCGATTCGAAGCTTTGTTCGATTTTTTCATCGGGTTTTACTTTGATTCTCTTAAGATTTTTGAATTTTTCATCAATGGAGGATCAAGAACAGAATCCATTACTCTCTCACCCAACAAGCTCGAGCTCGACTCGACTCGAACCACTAGCTTGACTCGAACTCGACTCGACAGCTTTGGCAAACAAGCCAAGCTTCAATGTTGAGCTCGAGGCCAAGCTCGAGCTCGAGCTCGAACTCGAGTACATCATGGACAAACCAAGCCAAGCTTGGCCCACCTCGACTCGACTCGGCTCGATGCCCACCCGGGCCCTAAAAACAAATGCCACTAGAGGAAATGGGATAGAATTTTCCTCCCAAAAGCTGAAGGAGGTCTTGTAGGGCTGAAAGTTGGGCGGGTTCAACCCGACCGACCCAACATTGGGTTGGGCTCGGGCAGTATGCATCGAGTCCAATCTCAAGCTTGGGCTATACAAACACCAACCTGATAAAACTTGGGTCGGGCTTGGGTTGAGGTCTCGGGTTGCCCGACCCAGCCCGAACCCGATTAATATGTAAGTTACTTATAAATTATAATTGAGAGTGTATCATCGGTGTTGAAGGCACAAGAAATTCTAGTGTCGTCGAGTTTCATTGGTATATATAGAATGCATGCCACACAACACGTCTTTTAAAGGAGTAGTTGTCTTATATTTTAGCTTGTTTGTTTAGAAAAAAAAAAAAAAAATGAAATTCTTTACAATAAATAACTACATATATAATTAATAAAATCATATATACAAAAAATAAGTGTGTATTGAAATATAATAGACGAATGTAATAACGAAAATACTAGCATGTATCCACCCGACTAACCCGACTGAGCCTGCTTGGGTTGGGCTTGGGTTGAGAATTTCCAACCCGAGGTTGGGTTGGGTTAGGGTTGAGGTACAGGAACCTTGGGTTGGGCTAGGGTTGAGCACCGACCCGCCCGACTTTTAGCCTTAAGGTCTTGGCCTGAGAAACCTGAAATCTATCATGAAAGCCTACAGGATGAAGCTTGGTTGGACAGCCCTCTTTAGAGACAAAGGTAGCTGCTGGAGTCAATTTGTTAGAGCCAAGTACGCTGTTGATTTTTGCCACCAGCCCCCACAAAAATCTGCTACCCCCAGTAGGAATGTTATCGCCTCCCCTGTCTCTTCTCTTTGGAGGAACATCAGGAACACCTTCCACAAGCTCCACTCTCGGTGGCTTATTGGTAACAGGGACATTCGATTCTGGGAAGACGATTGGTCGGACCTGGGCCCTCTGCGCCACTGGAGACTAATCCACCCTTCAGCCGCAGCCTTTTCTCCTAACGCTGCTTCTTCTCCCAAAGTTAAAGACTTTATTAGTCCTCACGGCTAGATCGGGAGGACAAACATCTCCCTTCCTCTTCCCCAGTCTCACATCTCAGTGGAGGGTACCTGCACTTCAGACATTAAAGACAAACGCATATGGCTTGATGCGCCTGATGGTGAGCTGACAGTCGCCCGGGTCTGGCAACTATCAGGCCAATTGGCTCGAAACAAAGATGGTGCAATTGGGTGTGGCACCCCAAACTTCCGCCGAAATTATCTCTCTTATCCTGGAAAATCTTTCAAAGGGCGATCCCATCAGATGACAGGCTTCAATCCAAGGGCGTGAGTATGGCATATCGCTACTGTTGCTGCCCTACTCCCCACAAACCTGCTACGGAGTCCATTGACCACATCTTTGCTACTGGTTGGGCTGCCAACAACACTTGGGAGTTTTTCTATCGTCATTGCGGTTTGGCTGACCCTGGTTTGGACTCAACAGCAAGCCGAGCCGCTCATTGGTGGGGCGTCCCACCTCCACAGCAACGTCTCTCCTCTCAGAAGTCTGATTCCAATATTCATTTTTTGGGAACTCTGGAAGGAGAGAAATAGCTGCAAATTCGAGAACAAGGCTCTCAACTCCAATGGGATTATCGCTAGGACATTATTCTGGATTAACTGGGCGAGTCCCAAAAAACTCCCCCCTTCCATGGTCGCTATGCTGAACTCGATGCAAATCCCGCTCCCGGATCCAAGACCTCAGCGAGTGTCGATAGTTAAATGGGTCAAGCCTCCCCTTGGCTGGATCAAACTCAACATAGACGGGTCAGCCAGAGGGAACCCGGGGTCTTCCGGCGGGGGTGAAGTCGGCAGGGATACCAATGATACATTCCTTTTTGGCTTCCATCGTGGCTATGGAGCTGGCACTAACACAAGAGCGGAGATTAAAGCTATCCTTGATGGTCTTATGCTTTGCGCGCTCTTGGGTTTCAATCGAGTCCAAGTTGTTAGTGACTCTAAAATCATGGTCCAAGCCCTCTCCAGCAGCAAATGTGCCTGGTCCATCTGGTACTGGAAAGCAAGAATCAGGTCCATCGCGCATGAGATTCAAGCTGAAATCTCTTATACCCCTCGAGAGGCTAATTCGGTAGCGGACGACTTGGCCAGGCTGGGTAGCGAACGACAACAAGACCATAACTTCCACTCTTGGGGAACACTCCCTCCCGACATCAGAGGGCTTCTCTTTCTCGACAAGATGGGCCTGGGCAACCTTAGGACTTCCTAACCTTCTGTTTTCTTGTTTATTTGTATAGCAACACGATAGGGGGGCGTCTCCTTTTTGTCATCGGCCCACCACGAATCTATGCATGTAAGCCATCCGTGGCACTCCTTTTCTTCAATACAATTCTCCTTTTATAAATAAATAAATAAAGAAACCATTGGAGTACTGCAATTCAAAAGGTATTAACAAGCATTTCGATCAGTTACAAAACCAGAAAGAAAAGATAAGTTTCCATGTAGCCTTTCTGGTGTATAGAGTATTTCTGTTAGTTGTCCAGCAATACTTCTCCAAACATGTGATGCCATGCATGAGATCTGGACCATTCTTCTAGCCATACCTCAGAAAACCACATCGTTAGGTGATCCTAGCCACTAGAAGACCTTCAATAATTACAAACAGATGGTTAAAAAAGTCCCAACCAATGGCCAACATTTAACAAGAAATAAACTGTAATGCCCAAATCACTACATATCAGTGGCGGATGTAGTGCTATTTTCTTCTCCAGCAACCATTGCCCAAATCAAACAGCAACAGCTGTAATGCCCAATACTTACGAATGCCATTTTCCTTCCAAACAATTTCCAAATCCAACTAAAACAACAAAACGTGACAAGAGGAAAATGGATCTCTCCTTTGACGGAAAGTTCCAAATCAAAGAGAGAGTTTGAAATGCTAAATTGAGTGTGCAAATAACAGAACCCGTCATTTTTTTTCCTTCTTCTATGATGGTATTTTCTCAATCCATTCCCAAATCAAACTAGATCTGCATAAGAAGAAAAAAAAGAAAAAGAAAAGGGAATTTCTCTAGAAAATATTGCCAAGGTCACATGGCAACTGCGAGAAAGGTAATCTCCTTTCAGCTTTGATAATGAAATGTTAAAAGATGTGTATTATGCTTATTGGTTGCTTTCAGTTTCTTGTCTTCATCACTCAACCATCTCAAGATCCTGTAAGGAAATGAATTCTACCACTGATAGCAATTCCTATTAAGGTTTCTAATGATGGGTGTTCTAGAAGAGATGAAAAAGTAATTGATGCATGATTAAACCCACTTACAAGCATAAAACAAATTGTAAGACTGTCACACTTCAATAAATGAAAATCAAATTGTACAAAACCTTACTGTTTCTCTGTTTTTTTTATCATTCACTTTTAAACACGAGTTGTATCTGTGGTCAGATGGTTAGCATTGTTTGATCTGATCAATGTAGTGCCTCACTACCACAATTTATGAATTATTCATAGTCTGCAAATGCATGGAATTCAAACTTATTTGCATGTAGAATCAAAACATAAAGAAATTTCCTCAGATACCATGAGTAAAAATTACATAGCTATATAATTTTGACAGACAAAAGCCACAGTTCCTGATCTTTATACTTACTCTTTGCCTTCCCAGAATAGGGGTAGTTCCCTCTAAAGCATTCTACAATCCTACAAAAAAAAGGCATGAAATTTTAGATTCATGTATTTATATCATTTCTTAGCAAAGTAATTGGCATTCCCAGAAATACAAAATGCAAATTAGAAGAATGCATCTTTTTCTGTATATGGAAAGCTAGCCACCAAATTCCTGTTGGTGAAAAGAGAGGAACATCCATTAAAGAATAAGATAGAGGACCTAATACTCTGTGAAAAGGAAAGTATATACCAAAACCTATCTCTACTAGATACACTGGCTAGTCCATCATCAAAGGGCCACCAGGGAATATTGTAGTTAACACCAAAACCTCCAAATTGGCAGTCAAAACCCTAAAAATCAAGAAAACATGAATAAATAACCATCAAATCCTCCAAATCGGCAAATCGGCCATCAAAACCCTATAAAAAAAAATATATATATAGGAACAAATAAACATCGAATCTACCAAATCAGCTATCAAAACCACCTGAAATCCCCAATTTAAAAAATCCTCAAGATCCCCAAAATTCTAAAATCCCCAATTCGGGGTCCACGTTCAAATCTGTAAACCCTAAAATCCCCCAAATTCGTAAATCAGAGAGAGAGAGAGAGAGAGAGAGAGAGAGAGAGAGATACCTCACATTCAGAGAGAGAGAGAGAGAGAGGGCGTGCGTGGGTAGATAGGGCGTACGTGGGTAGGGAGGGCGTGCGCGGGTAGGGAGGGCGTCGTTTCGGCTCCCTCCCTTCTTTGGATCAAACACAGAGAGAGAGGGAAACATAAAGAAGTTAGGGGGCAGAGAGAGAGAGGGAGGATTAGGGCGCGCGCGCGCGCGCGAGAGAGAGAGAGAGAGAGGGAAGCGGGTTGCGTACTGAGTAACTCAGTAGGAAGCGGGTTGCGTACTGGTGTAGGTACGTGTCGTGCGAAGACGAGCGCTGACTCTCCTCCATCTCCGAGTTTACGAACGGTTCAAAGGAGATCAAAGTTACATGGCCCCACAGTAATGTATTTATTATATCCACACTGTTCATCCATTTTCGAGATCATTTTAGAACATTATGCAAAAAAATGAATCATATCCAAAGATCAAATGGTTCACACCACAAATAGCAGCAGGGATAATAATTTTCACTGTTAAAAAATTCGTAGGGCCCACCGTAACGTTTATTGTCCATCCAATCTGTTCAAAAGGTCAAAATACACGGATGAAGGGGAAAAACAAATTTCATATTGATCCAAAACTTCTATGACCCCTAAAAAGGCTTCAATGGTAGACATTCAATCCCCAATTGCTTTTTGCAGTGTGGTCCACTTGATGGCTAGATCTGTTTTAATTTTCATATCAAGACTTAAGACAAGCTCAAAAAATGGATGGACTGTTTGGATATAACATATACCTCATTATTAGATTCACAGAACTTACTGACGTTAATACACCAGATATATAGATGATGTGTGGTACACTGGCCAATCGGCTTCCAATTCATTCATGAATTGTATCAACTCAGTTCATCCATTTTATCATATAAATTTAGGGCTTAAACCCAATTATTAAGCATATCCAAAGCTCAAGCAAACCACACCAATGGAAACGGTGTGAAATGAATTCTACCGTTGAAAGTTCTCAGGGCCACAGAAGTTTTAGATCAAGCGGATATTTTTGTTTTCACTTCATACTTATCCGTGTGATCTTATGAACTATTTGGATGAAAAATAAACATCACTAGGGCCTTGGAAAGGTTTCAACGGTGGAAATCAATACTTCCACTGTTTCCTCTGATATGGTCTAATTGAATTTTTGATATACTTCAATTTTGGGCTCAACCCCGAAATGATTTGGAAAAATGGATGGACAGCGTAGATAAACCACGTGAATTCAAAGTTGGCCCAACAGAGTTTACTTGGTACCATACCGAGTAACTCACTACGCAATCCAATTTGGAGAGAGAGCGGACGCTCCCCGAGCTCAGAGTTGTAGCAACGGTTCAAAGCATGGGCCTTACAATGATGTATTTATCATATCTACACCGTTCATCAATTTTGAGAGATCGTTTTAGATCTTCATACAAAATATGAATAATTTAAAATGTTCCAGTGGATCACACCACAAATAGCAGTGGGAAAATGATTCTCACCGTTAAAACATTCACAACAATCAGGTTGGGTGTGTGATAGGCCCACCATGATGTATGTGTTTTATCCATGTCATCCATCCATTTCTCGAGAATATTTTAGGGCTTGACCCCAAAAATAATCCATATCTAAATCTCAGGTGGACCCCATCAAAGGAAACGTTAAATAACATTGTAAGGCTTGACCCCAAAAATAATCCATATCTAGTTCTTAGGAGGACCGCATCAAAGGAAATGGTGGAGGGATATTTGGGTTTCTCCGACGGCTTTTAGCCGTCGGCGACCGTCGGGGAAACCGCTATACATCCATCAGCTTTGCTCATTTTTTTGGTAGTGAAGAAGGGGCTTTTATAGTCCCAACAGATCCCAGGTTATGTTTCGCGGGTCTCATTATCGCAACTAAACAAGCACTCTCGGTCAAACCAACGACTTGTGTCAATCGGATTGACAGGAACGGATGGATCATTCACTCGGACTGACTAAACATTGTTTTATCTAGTTTCTTGGTTTGTACGGGTCAACCGAACCAACAGGGGTGTTGGTCAGACTGACATAACAACAATTTAACTTGAAATGGGGCTCAAGTATAACCCAAGGTTTCTAGGGCTGACCGAAAATGGCTCTACAACTGTTCTAAGCGTTAAATGTTCTACTTGGTTGTTATATCCTAGGTTTGGGTTCTAAGCACTAAGGACTCACTAGCGCACCCTAAGGTTTTCCAAGTTAAGACGCACATATGAGAACGTGCGGCGCATAAATATATATATTAAATATAAGAAATCTAGGGTAACACTCGTAGACATCTAATACTCGAGTATTGGAGGGACATGGTGTTATATAATTGAACCAATTCTAATCATCTTACAAGCATAATCATTGCCCATAAGAACTCGTACTCCATTATACTCACTATATATGGTAAACCAACTGTGATGAGGACACATATGGTATGATGATCCCATATCCAAGATCCATCCCTAAAAGAAATTCTCATTCTTCGTCACTGATAATACATCATAACCATCTAAGCGTTCACCATATTCAATTGAATTAGTTTCCTTCAACGAATCATCTTACTTCCCATCTTACGGACTTTGGGAAACTGACATTCCCTTTTTAAATGACCCATCCTCTGATAATTTCAACACTTTTAACTTTTCTTTACCTCTTGACTTAAATTTAAATCGTGTTTTTCCCTTATCTCGCTTAGACAATCTTTTCCAAACAAACAACACATAAGTAGAGGTACCTTCACCACTACTATGCTACTGTAACTACTTCGGCTGAAGGGCTACGATAACGGTCTCGATATCCAAAGTATCCTTATTATGGAAAAGAGTATCAACCAGATACTTGAACAACTTGTGGAGAAATGTTAACAAAATTAGGGCTTGATCTTTTTCCCCAATCTTCATCTCATCAGTCGTCAACTTGCAAAATAGTTTGTCGAACATGTTAATATGTTCAAATAGATCCGACCCTTCTGTCATTTTCATATTATAAAACTGACTCTTCAGAAATAGACGATTGATGAGAGATTTTGTAACATAAATACTATCCAACTTCGTTAATAAATATACAATAGTCGTCTCATTTATGACATTGTAAAGGACTTCATTGACCAAGCACAATTGAATTGTACTAATTGTCATTTGATTAAGTTCATCCCAATCTTCTTCCTTCATAGATTTTGGGCGATGACTTTCCTAAGGAGTGCATACTGTAGCCCATGATGAATTAGGAGGGCTTCCATCTTCAATCTCTATAGTTCAAACTTGTTTTTTTTTCCCATGATTTTATTTATTTCAAACTTCACATTCGATCCATTTAACGTCATATTTCAAATCCAAACTAACAAATCAACCTCACTTTGATACCACTTGTTGGAGATCTGACCCTATAGAAGCACCTCAATATGATACAAGGAAAAAAAATAAAAATCCAAGCAAACACAAAGAGAACACATAATTTTTATGTGGAGAACACTTGCGAGAAAAAACAACAATATAAAGTAACGATCAATCTACTATTTATAGAAGATTATAGGGATTGGAGAACTAACATCCAACCTCTCTCTCTCTCTCTCTCTCTCTCTCTCTCTCTCTCTCCTCTCTCTCTCTCTCTCTTAAAGGCTCTAAAAAATACCAAAAATAATACAAAATTATAACTCTCTCTTTACCCTAACATAACTTACCTTAAAAGCCACCTTTTCATATGGGAAATGTCAAAAATACCCCTTTAAGGGTCTATTAACACTTGGGCCTTATTAGCATGTGAAACACGAGTCATATAGGCTCATAAAAGTGAATAAATCTTACTATCATTTTGGTGTCATAATTTTAACATGGCACATATAATGGTCAGACAAGCTTGATTTTGGAGTATCCTATTATCATGATGGAGCTTTCTTAGTGTGCGGATTAAACGATATACACACAAAATATGGTGGGCTGCAAACAGGCATGAGAAGGTATATATGAGTGCAACTCGAGTTGGTTGGGTTAAGAGTCAATCTAATCCCAAATGAACCTCTAAATTAGGACCAAACCTAACATAATTTCCACCCAAAGTGCCCAACCTGAGCCCAATCCAAAGTTTATTCTCTATACTCGACTTAACCCAGTTGAACCTTACTGAACCTCATAAACACAGATTTTGCTCAACCTGAACCCAACCTAAATTTAAATTTAGCATTTTTTAAAACTCAGATCCTACCTAAGGACCTTGGCAATCTAACCTAATCAATCGAGTTCAGGTTGACCGGAGCTCAAGCTGCAGCTCTATGAGAGGGCTAGCGACTCTATTTCGGTAAGGATATGAGGAAGGTGTGTTGTTTCTTTGAATCCAATTTGGAATCTTGTAAATATGAATGTATCAGGTCATTAGTCTGTTTCAACTATGTTGGTTTTCGTTTTTGAATTCATTTGTTACTTTTTATCAAGATTATAAATAAATAAATAAATAAATAAAGAGATTAACTGGTAGAATGAGCTATTCTAGGCCTTCAAAAAAATTACAATTCTAATTAATTGATGCATATAATAAAGATTTTTGGCTCAATATGTAAAACAAAATGCTCACCAAAATAATAAAAAAATAAAAAAGGTCAACTCGAACTCTAAAGGTAGATATTTGTCTAACAATATCACATAGCGTGATCAAATCAGTTGATACCTATGGCAATTAGGTCACCAAGTTGCTTGGTCAATTGATCATTAGGTTACCTTCTTAGGGCCTGTTTGTTAATACTGAATTTTTGTACTTAACACAGAATTTGGAAATTATTTAATTCCATGTTTAGTGGTGTTGGTTGACGCATAAAAAGGAAAGTGCTCTACAATTTTATGTTGAAAGTCTAGCTTAACGGGGAATGGAGAATGCGCTCTCTGGTTATTATTTTTTTAATCCAAAATGATCCTGAGAGATTTTCTCCTTTGTGTTGCACACATCCAACTTTTAACATGGGGCAATATTTCTCTGAGCCCACCATGATGTATGTGTTTCATCCATTCCATTCATCCATTTTTAAATATCATTTTAAGGCTTGATACCAAAAACGAGAGTAATATAAATCTCAGGCGGACCACACCACAGGAGAACAATAGTGATTAGATATCCACCATTAAAATTCTCCTAAGGCCCAATGTACCATTTATTTGACATATAATCTGTTGATTAGATCATATAGACCCAGATGAATGGAAAAAACAAAGATAAGCTCGATCCAAAACTTTTATGACCCCCAAAAAGTTTTTAATGGTCCACGTTCATTTAACACTGTTTTCCTGTAATGTGGTCCACTTGATATTGGGATATACCTCATTTTTGGTCTCCTACTATAAAATTATCTAGAAACATAGATGGATGGCATGGATGAAACACATACATCATGGTGGGGCCCACATAGCACCCACCACAGGTGGCAGGGAAGTTGCCATCTGTTGTCGCGGACGCGATACTGACAGGTTGAGTAGCGAGACTAGCCACTAAAGTGACGTCACCAAGTTATATGGCCCCATCATAATGTATGTTTTGTATCTACGCCGTACATCCATTTGAAAATATAATTTTAGGTAAAGATTCAAAGAATAAGTCAAATCCAAAGCTTCAGTGGACCTCACTACAGAAAACAGTGGGGAGAGTGACGCCCGCCATTAAAAACTTAAATAGGCAAAGAAAGTTTTTTTATCAAGTTGATAATTCATTTTTCCCCGTCTTTCATGTCTGTGTTAACTTGTGAACAGGTTGGATTTCAAAAAAAAAAAAATAAAAATCACAGTGAGCCTTAGAAAGGTTTCAATAGTGGTAGGCGTCAATCTCCCCACTGTTCTTTTGTAGTGGGGTGAACTACATATTTGGATCTGCCTCATTTTTTAAATCATGCCCTAAAATTAAATCTCTAAATAGATGGATGGTGTAAATAAAGCACATACATCATAGTGGCCCACATATATCATAGTGGGCCCATAGAACTTGATGACGTCACTTCGATAGCAATCTTGCTATTCAACCTGTTAGTAGCTAATCCACGTCCAAGTAGGATGCGGATTGGCTGGTGTACCTCACACCGGCTATATAGCTGCTCTATTGATGTCAGAAAGTTCTGTGGGTCCCATCATGAGGTATGTGTTATATCCAAACTGTCCATCCATTTGGTGAGCCCGTATTAAGGCTTGAAACTAAAAATAAGACATATCAAACTATCAAGTGGACTACACTATAAAAAGCAGCGGGGGATTGAACGTCTATCATTGAATCCCTTTTTGCGGTCATAAAAGTTTTGGATTGATATGATTTTTTTTTCCCTCTTCATACAGTTATTTGTGACCTTATGAGCATATTGGATGGAAAATAAACGTTATGGTTTGGATAGCATTAAGTGAGCACCGTTAAAGCATTTTATGGCCATAAAAGTTTTGTATCAAGCTATATTTTAAGTGTTTTCACTTCATGCAATTGGTAATGACCTTATAAATGGTTTGGATAACATATAAACATCAAGGTGGGCCTTATTTGAAGGTTTTGTTGCTACCGGTGGTCAACCCTATACAACACATAGTGACAATCTTCCCCCTAAGAGGAATTGTGGGCATTATGAATAATGATATTTTAGTTTTCTATTAAGTATTTTAGTTTATTTGAATTAAATATAATGATTTTATTTTTATTTAATAAAAACTATTTTCTTTATAATGTAAAACATTTCCAAATGGGAGTTAAGAGCAAATGTGTCAAATTAACATATTTCAGACATTTAAGATCTTTTTTAACAAACAAGTTGTTTTAAATTCAGTACTTAATTTTCAGACTTCAGCCATAATTATTAAACAAGTTTTTTGACTTCAGATTTTAGATTCAGGATTCAGATTTCAGATTCAGGCTTTAGATTTCAGATTTAACAAATGGGGCCTTAGTTACCTAATCATTAGGGATATCCAGTAACCCAATGTTATAGGATTTAATTAGAGGATGCGTTGTTGTCTAACATGAGACATGCAAAGCATCTTTGAAAGTTATTCAATGTAGTAAGTATTTGACCACAACGGTATGTGGTCTAATCAAATTACACCAAATCATGTCACGAAGGATATCTATAATGAGTTGGTCAACAGGCAATCCACTTCCAGTGGACACATTGGGGCAGAGAAAGTAGTAACATCTCCGCCATGTTGGCAACAATCCCGGCATGTCTAAGATTGCCTCCTCATCCATGTATAACAGATTCTCCATTGGCAAAAGCGTTACTGTCACGCCCCAAACTCGGAAACCGGGCTCACAAAATTCTCGATCGCCGAATCCGCCGCCGACAGCCTCCGTAGTACCCCATTCTCGGCTCCCAGCGCTCATACGCCAGATTCCGATTCTGGGATCCTACAAGGAGGATTTTCAGCATGATTTTTTTTTTTGTAATGGAGCATAACCACAAGCATAACCAAGACACAAACATCAACACCACATATCCACTATATCAAAAACTTTTAAGTACAATGCGGGAAGGAAAATACAATGTAATGATATCAAAGAAAACTCCAAAAGAAAACTCCAGAAGACTGCTGCACGCTCCGAACTCAACGCTGCTGCAACCTAACGCCACCTGCACGCATCTATCGTGCATAAGCTTACAAAAGCTTAGAGGGTGGTGAAAGTGTGTAAGGCGAGTGTCAAGTGTACAATATCAGAGTAATGCGGAAATATGTGGTAAGTCCATGAATGCTATCAGCTATACTAAAGCTATGTAATGCAAGGCATGAATGCTGTCGGTCATACCAAGACCATGCGATGCGAGGCCTATGTAGCCAAATGTCATATGCGAGATGCAAAGCAAGCGTGCCAGTACTCATAAGTACACATATCAGTATAGTTCCTCTCTGGATATCACCGGGGTCTAATACACCTCACACTGACTGCCTCCTCCCTAGCTGCACAGTCAAGCGAGTGGAAGAGACCACACTATCCGCCTGACCAGTAGTCTGCCAATACCTACCCGGCTCGTCGATAGCTGACACATTTGCGAGCTGGTCAAACTCAGCCTAGCTTATAGCCTCCTCACTCAGGCGGATAAGGCCACACCCCCTTCCAACCGACCACGACACAGTGGGAGACGCGGCCTACTGGTATTCGGCACTCGGGCGCTCGTGTATCCACTCGGTCTAGACGTTGGAGCACCTCCTGGTACCAAAAAGGTTCTGGGATTTTCACCCAAGGACATCCTAAGTGCCCACAATGCTAGAACAAAGTATTTCCGGTATCCAATACGGCCATCCACGATGTGCCTGTGGAGCCACGGCCCTGATGTCGTTAGGGCGTGCAGTGATCAAGTCACACATATGCGAGATGCATGAATCACACCGTCAAATCATGCAGCAATCCATGCGCGTACAATGCGATAATGTGGGGCACTCCGCCTCATAAGGAGTCCCCTAAGTGGTCTGCCCAATGGCGTATGCTATGCTCAGTCACTACTCATATCAAGCATACATATGATGCGTATGGGTATAAATCATGGAGCTATACTAAGCATGTTATAAAGTGGTGAACTATCAACAAATGTGGGCCTACTAATGGGCCCTAGGGAGAGTTATAATGCGGACATTAAACCAACATTATTCTACAATGTGGACGTCAAACCAACATTGCTTCCAAGGCATAGCCCGCTATAAGACATCATTACACAAACCATGGGGGAACTCATACATTGCAATGGACCCTAAGGACCTCCCGTTGGGCCTCGACCTATGGGCCTTGGATACATCAAGTGGGCCGCATCATATGGGCCTTATATAAATCAAGTGAGCCACATTAATGGGCCTTAGGTACATTGCAATCGGCCATATCCCATGGGCCTTTGAAATGTCACAATGGGCCTTGTAACATGTGCCACAAATACATTGAATGAGCCTAAACACATGGGCCCTGTATACATCAAGGTGGGCCTCAACTACGGGCCACAAATACATCCAGATGGGCCTAATCACATGGGCCTTGCATGTATACCAAGGTGGGCCTCAACAATGGCCACAAATACACAAGATGGGCCTCACAACATGGGCCGTATACATATCAAATGGGCCACATCAATGGGCCGCACCAATGTAAGTGGTGATAAAGAATTCCACCATTAAAATTCCTAGGGCCCATCATAACATTTATTTCTCATACAATCTGTTCATAGGGTCACCAAGAACTTGGTGGCCCACGGGTCTAATGGTGGACGTTCAATCGTCACTATACAGTGTGGTCCACATGATAAATAGATCTATCTTATTTTTGGCCCCAAGCCTTAATACAAGCTTGCCAAATGGTGGACAGTTTGGATGCAACACAAGTATCATGGTGGGGCCCACATGAAGGCCCACCATCCCTTATAATATAAATAATATAACATATAATTTATATATAATATATATATACAATATTATATATGATATAATATTATATATACATATATATACACATACATATATATATATGTACACACATACACACACACATCACACACTCACACACCCACACGCATGCACCCACCCACACACGTGCACACACACGCGCACACCCCACACGCGTATGCACACACACGTGCACACCCCACACGCCCACCGTCCCCTGGACGGTGGGTTTTGAAACAAAAAACATCACAGTGGGTACCACCGTCCAGGCGGACGGTGGTAATAAACACATGCATCATTGTGGGTCCCATGTGGGGCCCACCGTAATGTTTATTTTCCATCCAACCCGCTCATAAGGTCACGTAGACCCAGATGGAGGGTGAAAACAAATTTCAGCTTGATCCAAAACTTCTGTGGACCCAAGTGGGTTTCAATGGTATATGTTCAATTCACACTGTTTCCTCTGGTGTGGGCCACCTGAGCGTTGGATCGAGCTTATTTTTGGAGGGGATCCACCTCAGGGGGTGGTCCACCTCATGGACGGTGTGAATACAAAATATACATCATGGTGGGGTCCACAACTAGGGCCAATGGGACCACCTTTTTTGTTACGTCATGGCAGCAAGGTTCCTGCCACCTTTTTCTCAAATGTAAAAAAAAATTGTTATTCTAGGTGGGACTCACATTAACCAGATCTACCCCGTCCATTGTATGTGTCCCACAAAATTAAGCGTCCAAACTAAATTTAATGTGGGTCCAAGCTCCACGTAGACCCCAGCAATCATTTTCCAAAGTTTTAACGGCAAAGACCACTGTTTCCTATGGTAAGGCCCACTCGATTATCGGATCAGCCTCATCTTTTGACTCAACGCCTAAAATGGGCGGGAGAATAGAATGGACGGCGTGGACCATCTACATACATCAAGGTGGGGCCTACATGAGCACCACTTTCAATGCCTTAGAAAAGGCTGATATTTGTATTTGGTTTTAAAACGTCCAGAGAGTCCCTGGACTCTCATTTCTTCTTCTTCTTTTTTTTTTTTGTTTGTTTGGGCGTGCAACGCCTTTGAGGTGGGCCCTTCCTAGGTGGGCCACCACATGGGGATGTGGTGTGGTTACAATATATATGTAAAGTGGGCCCCACCTTAGATGGCTTGGATAAAATACATGATTCATGGTGGGGTCCATCCGGGTGGGCCACAAGGCCATATCATCTCATGCACACACAAAAAGAAAGAAAGAGGGAGAGAGAGAAAGATAAACGTGTGGTAGAGGGGCCCCGCTACTATGGGCCCTCCGTTACATGATCTACAACATACATTAAGTGGGTTCCATTTCATATGGGCCCACCGATCAAAATCAACGGTGGACATCCTTTCTCTACCGAAATGGATGGTCTAAATGGCCATGTTATGCAAGGAAAGTAAACATCATGATGGGGTCCATGGAGAATGGCCCCATCATGGATTGATCTTGAAATCAAAGTGGACCATTGGCCACATTTAGGGTCCAAAATGAGATCCATACCATTGATCGGTAGGCCTCACTTGGCTCATCATCAAAACAAG
The DNA here is from genome assembly GCA_021015155.1 of Magnolia officinalis. Classification (NCBI taxonomy): domain Eukaryota; kingdom Viridiplantae; phylum Streptophyta; class Magnoliopsida; order Magnoliales; family Magnoliaceae; genus Magnolia; species Magnolia officinalis. Next base: position 19,137,345 of record JAJHSJ010000007.1, read on the forward strand.
AAATCTACACCTATAGAAGCACCCACCGGTTGATCTCTTCGGTCCGTTGGAACGCTACCCCCCTTGTGCTCCTCTTTGATGGTGGAGATGGGAAATGGATGGCTTGGATGATAGGTTTTTGTGATGAAAAGGTGGGACACACAACACTCTTTCTCACACTAGAAAAATCATGGACGTGGGATTTTTTTGTTGCTTTGAAAATGAAGGAATGAGAAATAAAGGAGAGGGAGGGAGAGATAAGAGAGAGGGAGAGTAGCTTAGGTAGACAATGATGACTTGTAAGAGAGGGTGGCTAGCATTAAATGCTTGTAAGAAGGACTAGGGGTAGGGTGGCTAGCCATAAGTGCTTGTAAGAAGGGCTAGGGGTAGGGTGGCTATAGCTAGGCTAGGGTGGCTATAGCTAGGGTAGGGTGACCATAACTAGGGTGATGTCATCCATCACCCTCATAATTACCTAGGGATTGGTGCCACATGGAATAGGTGGGTCCCACAATGTGCGGTCCACGGTCATTATAATGCACAGTCCACATCTTATGATCTAAGCGTCGGATTGACGCACGAGATGCGGTGTTGGAACCGCAGCGACGGTGCGGTCGCACTGATACAGGTCTCGGATTAAACCGACTCGAATCTAAAGGATACGACTTACGATCGATCGCAACGTCGATTATCGGTCGCGGATTGCCGGACTTCGACGGAAATAATCACAGGATTCATCGGAACAGTACAAACTAGGATACGGGTCTTACAGTTACGATCTCGGTTGTGTCTGCATCATTGCTCTATGATCAATTTCTATTTTGAAGTCCAGATTGCCATGGTAGCCTCAACAGCAACGAAAACTTCTAGGGCATGTTTGGTCGGGCGCTGGATATGGAATTACGACGACTTTTGAGGGTTATCCATCAACATCCAATCCCACCGACTGTTTGGACAGTCGACTGGCGCCGCCCTCGTAAACCGCGCGGGTTATCCATGAGTCGGATTCGGCAAATCCCTCTACCAGTTTCGCCATTCCTCCATATCCCATAAGATTCGTGAATGGATATGGAAGGACGGTCTTCAGACGGCGGGCGCAGGAGACCGGTCGGGTGATGGAAGGGACGACTCCAAGCGACAGCTGCCGTGCATGTGATTATAAATCGAGTGGTGCTGGTTGGTGGGGATAGGCAACAGATCGAGAGGTGAGTCCTCTTCCCCTCCTTCACTAGCCAGAGTGTTGACGGGCACTGTTTGCTGGTTGAGATCAAGTCATTCTTCTTCCCTGTCGTTCATAGCCAGATTGTTGACGATCAACATTTGCAGGTAGGTAACCGAACCAATTCACAGGATGCATCTCACTGTAGCGAGGGATGTAAGATCTGTCAATGGGATTCGCTGCCATCCCGCTTGCCTTCTCGAGCCGATCCCACAGAGTTTCTCCTCTCCTCCATTGCAGACTTCTCTCTCTCTCTCTCTCTCTCTCTCTCTCTCTCTCTCTCTCGCAACAAAATTGTTTCCATTGATGCGATTTCTACTGATGTTCGATATGTCTCTGCAAATATCGGCGCATTGATGCGGTTTTTGCCGATATCTGATATATTTCTGCAGAGGACGGTCGACGTATCGCTTCCCGTTTTCACACTTCGACATTGAACATGATGAGGTTTGCAAGATTTCTCAAGAATCTATACAAATCTCATTTGCTATTGGAATTCTGCCATCATTCTCATTCTTTCCTTCTCAAGATCTTCAGAAACTTTCATTTCTCTTTCCGATTCTTGGAAGGCGACCGTTTGATCTGTTCCAACGAAGAAGTGGAATTTTAAGAAACGAACGTCGGCTATTTCTACCTTTTCTGGCGATCTTCTTGGATTTCTGGCTGAGATTCGTCTGTTTTGATCTCACTGTGTAGATTATCTGTCGACTCCGACGAAGAAGCTGCTTATGCGACTCCTGCGAATCCCATGTATGTGTTTAAGCATATAGGAGGATTTGCAATCTATTTTGAGGAATTTTATCTCTCAGTCTAGCTTCTTTTGATGGTCTGGTGTCAGCGGGAGTAGCCAATACGTTGCCCTGCCCAACGCCCCGTATCGTTTCCAAAGTGGAAGGAGTACCATCCTGGGATGATATCCGCCCGGCTAAACAAGAGGAAAAATAAAATTTTGAGGGATCACTGCAATCCCATGGACGTCCCAAACAGTCTCTCCCATGTGGTCCCGGGATTGGTTCATCCCATGGGATTTCGGACAATTAAGGCTGTTCACGAGTCAAGCTAGCTCGAAAAGCTCTCTTGACTCGGCTCGAGTTAGCTCGGATTGACTCGGCTTGAATGACCGATTCGAGCCGAGCCAAGCTAATTATTTGAAGCTCGAGTTGAGTTCAAGCCAAGTTCGACTAGGGGGCATTTCAACTCGACTCAAAGCTCGAACTCGAGCTCGACTCGGCTCGATTAATAAATATATTAAATATTATATATATATATATATATAGTATATTAATATAAGTTTTAAGTTTAAACTTAAAAATAAAAAAATAAAAAAATAAACCCTAGAGTCTCTACTCGACCGCACGTACCCCCTTCCCTTTCCCTTTCTTCTCTTTCTCTGCCCACTGTCAGCCGCATGCCCGCCTCGACCACCACCACCAGTTTTCATTTCAGCTCCACAATAGTATGATTTCAATATCTAGAGATCTACTTCTTAGGCGAGAAACCCAAGAAATTCGAGATGGGTTCTTCTCAGATTTGTTAGAGCTTCAAGGAAATCCAATGATCTGATTGGCTAGAGTTCTTTACTTGGATTTCTGATCTGTGTTCTGCTCTGTTTCTTTTCTAGTACTTGGATTTCTGCTGGTGGAAGAAGATCAAGAACAAATTGGTTCTTACAAGTTTCCTCATCCGATTTGAAGCTTTGTTTGGTTTTTTCATCGGGTTTTGCTTTGATTCTCTTAAGATTTTTGAATTTTTCATCAATGGGGGAGGATCAAGAACAGAATCCATTACTCTCTCACCCAACAAGCTCGAGCTCGACTCGAGGTAAACTCGACTCGATTCGAACCACTAGCTCGACTCGACAGCTTTGGCAAACAAGTCAAGCTTCAATGTTGAGCTCGAGGCCAAGCTCGAGCTTGAGCTCGAACTCGAGTACATCATGGACAAGCCAAGCTAAGCTTGGCCCACCTCGACTTGACTCGGCTCGATGCCCACCTCTACGGACAATCCACTAACACCACCATCATTACCTTAAAATTGATCCCATCCCGCCTAATACCATGGGATCTGCCCGGCCAAACAGGCCCCTAAGGGCCCGTTTGGACGGGTGGATTGGAAGGGATTGGATGGTATTGGAAGGGATTAGAAGTTAAATCCCGGGATTGGCCGGGTGTGCCAAGCAGACTGGGTGATCTGATCCCGGGATATAGCAATCCCATGGATCTTAAGACAATTCACTGACAGCACCATCATTACCTTTGAATCCCATCCAATCCACCCTAATCCGTTCAAATTTGCCTGAAACATGTTTGGTTCGAGGGATTAGAAGGGATGGGAAGGTTTAATCCTGGGATTGGCCGGGCGTGCCAAACAAACTCAATATAGCAATCCACCGATATAGCAATCCCATTAATATTAAGGCAATCCACTGACAACACCATCATTACCTTCTTGAAATCCATGCCATCCACCCTAATACCATTCAATCCCTTCCAATCCACCCGTCCAAACGGGCCCTAAGTGCTGTGGCAGCCACTGGAGTTGATGAAATTGACACAGGCATTGGCTTCTAAATGCTGTGGCAGCTGTACGAAGGTGAGACGCGCACACGGAGGCAGCTGTATGAAGAATGATGGAAGGCTGACTTTCTTCAATACATGATTCTGCATTGAATGTATCTGAAGTAGGTCGAAGCAGTTGCATCCCTATTAACTCCTAAAAGGCGTTCTTTGGTCTTTTGGGAACGTGTAGGGGTATTTTGATTTTTGACTCAGTGTTCGTTAGCGGAAGAGACGAATTCCTCGGCGATTTATATGGGCCGTTCATTTTATTTTTTTTTAATATGTTGACACCATATGAGAAGTGAAATAGCTCACTTTTTATTGCAGCAGATCTCAACCATGTGCCTCATCTGATGGAATGCTCAGATCACACACTCGTGTTGCATATTGATGCCATCTTCCATGCGCTGTGGAGTTAGCAAATCAAGTGAGGTCAATGGTACTTATGGGTCTACGCAATGCCTTTTTGGTATGATGTGGCATGATGTCACATGATATCAGCCGCCAATATTTTCTTGGGATATTAATAATGCCCTTTTCTACTTGTAAACGTGTGGCTATTAAAAAAAAAGAAAAGAAAAGAATAAAAGGCCATGTCTCTCGCATTTGGAATATTTGAACAAGTCCAATTTTCCTAAGCCGACTAAAATGATTTTTTAAAAGATTATATATTTAGCACCTTGGAAGTGCCTATGCAACTTGTTTTATAATTGGTCATCTATTGTTGGAACTTTAATCCAACCTTCCAAGCTGGTTATTAATTGAATGAATTCCATCTACTCTTCTACTTGTGGACGTTTAATGTTAGTGATGATGTGGACGAATCACATGACAGAAAAAAATAGGCTTTTCTAGTTAAGGCAAGTAGAGGATCCCGATTTTAATTGGTCACCAACAGGAGACTACTTAAGGCTGATAGAATATTTGAGTATATATGCAGTATCGGCACTGATTGACTGCTTGTATGTTTAGGGTCCAGTTGATGAGTTTCCACTTTTAAAAATAAATCGTAGCAGGAATAGAAATTTACCATGCTGCACAAACCTTTACATGATATTTTTGGGTTTTCAATTCTCGTAAGTGGGGCCATGGATGATAATCCAAATCATTTTCTTGGATGGACGTTCATCCTAAAACTCCAAGATTGAAAGATCTTAGCCATTGGTATTGGGTCCTTTTCTTTAGCTGATTCCTTGTATTTGTTTTCATAACTGTTGATTTACAGGCCATAAATTGAAAGTCACAATCAAATGAAGATTGCATAGTTTTAAAATTAGATGACTAGACTCGAAACTTGGTCTAATCAACTTGACTCGATAAAATTTTGAGCCAAGTCATTAGAAACTCACTACATCGAACCAGCTCTATGACTCGGTTAACTCAAACTGAGTCACTCGGTCTGTTCTCATTTTTAAATGGATACAACAAGACATGCAATTCATTTGCATCCTTGTATTCAAATTTTAATACTTATATTAAAAATCAATTATTATTCAAAATTCTCAACAACTTAATTATTAAATATAAAATTGAGTTGAATCAAATTTTCAGGTTAAATTGACCGGGTTGGACATTGAGTTGAATTTTGGGTTAAAAAAAAAAAAAAAAACTATAGAAAAATGTAAAATTTTCTTGCTTCATTTCTTTCTAATCAAAATATTACAATTCAATTAGCTACATGTGATTGAGATTTTTGGACCAATATCAACAAAAATAATAAAAATGTCAACCACAAGTCAAAGTGGGATATTAAATCTTTAAAGGGGTGGGCCCCACCCTCTCTCTCTCTCAATGGACACGGATTGCGTCCTACCCCTTCCGGACGGTAATCCGTCCGGGCAGGGTTCTGTGGGGCCCACCATGATGTAAGTGTTTTATCCAAGCCGTTAATCGTTTTTCCCATATCATTTTAAGATATGTATGTAAAATTGAAGTAGGTCCACAGCTCCAGTGGACCACACCGGAGGAAGTTGTAGTGATAATGACACCCACCGTTGAAACCTTTCTAAGGGCCACCGTGATGTTTTTTTTATCATCCAACCTATTAATAAGGTCATGTAGACGTGGATGAAGTGAAAAAACAAATATTACCTTGTTCTGAAACTTCTCCAGCTCCAAGAAGTTTCTAATGGTGGACATTAAATCCTCACTTTATGGTCCACTTTAGCCCTTTATCTTTCTCACTGTTTGTATTATAACTTAAAATGATATGGGAAAAGAGATTAACGGCTTGGATAAAACAATTACATCACGGTGGGCCCCACAGAGCCCTGCCCGGACGTTAACGGATTAACGTCCGGGCGGGGGTTGGACGCAATCCGCGTCCCTCTCTCAATGTCTCCTACCTTCCGGATCAAATTGAGTAGCTCCATAGCGACACGTCAGCACCTGCTTCCACGTCATCCCATGGGACATATGGAGGTGGAGAAAGCAGCATCCCCTCTGCCATGCTGGCAATCAATCCCGGCATGTCGAAAATGGCTTCCTCATCCATGTACAACACATTCTCCGGTGGGGAAAGATTTACGCACTTTGCTGGGTCTGCTTCATTCCTTCTATTGATTTCAGATTTCAAAGGATGGAATGCTTCGGCAGCAGATTTCAAAGGACGGAATGCTTCACTTTAGCTTTGTATTTGACTAGAAAAGCCTATTTTTCTTCTTTCTTTGCGGTGTCCGACTGCGTGACATATAAAATACTAGGAATTGTATACCTTAACTAGAAAAGCCTATTTTTCTCTGTCATGTGATTGGTCCACACCATATAAAATACTAGGAATTGTATACCTTAACTAGAAAAGCTTCGTTCCTTCTATTTGGAAGGCTTTTCTTTGACTTTTGACCAACTTTTCTATCTGCGAGGGAAAAGAAATACATACTCTTTCTTGACCGTAGGTATACAATTCCTAGTATTTTATATGGTGTGCTTCACTTTAGCTTTGTATTTGACTCATTTTCTGGTCTCTGCAATACAATAATCTGAAAAAATGGTTGGACGGTGCGGATCTAACAAAAACATCATGATGGGGCTCATGGAAGTGAAACTTGTCCGATTTTCTTCTTTTCATGCATAGTTGATGTGTGGAACTACTTTGGGCTCCACCATGGCTTATACATTAGATCCACACAGTCCAACCTTTTTGTCAAATCATTCAATGGCATGATGTAAAAAATGAGATAGATGCAAAGCTCAAATAGACTATATCACAAGAAATATTGTTGATTGAAGGCCTAGCATTCGTGGGAACACAAAGGGCACGGATCAAGCTGATATTTGTGCTTAATATTACGAATAGGTCAGATGGCAAATAAGCAACATGGTGAACGCTCAGCATCCAATTCCCACTTTTTCATGTGGTGTGGTACACTTGAGCTTTGGATCTTTCCCCATTTTGGTTCACACCTAGAATGATCTGTAAAAATGAATGGCCAGTGTGGATCTAACGCATACATTACGATGGAGCATACCGTACTTCACAAGTCAATGCTGACCGCTGCTTGTTGTGTTGCGTGCAACACGCAGTCGGACACCGCAAAGAAAGAAGAAAACCAGACAATTTTGAGTGTGGCATTATCAGGGGTCCACCATGTTGTATAAGTTAAATCCACACCATCTAATAATTTTTTCAAATAATTTCAGTTTATAATCCCAAAAATGAGACAGATCCAAACCTCAACTTCGCTACACTATAGGAAAGAATGAGAATTGAACGCTTGCCGGTGAAAATTTCTTTGGGCAACAGAAGGCTTGATCAAGCTGATATTTGTGTTTTCCCTGAGTCCAAGTTTGTTTGACCTTATGAAGAGGTTAGATGACAAAAAACCTCAGTGGTGGGCCCTAAAAGGTTTTCAATGGTCCACATTTAATTCCCACAGTTTCATGTGGTGTAGTCCAATTGATCTTTAGATCATCTACCTCATTTTTGTATATCATGAACTAAACTGATCTAGATCGAAAAATGGATGGAGGGTGTGGATCTAACATATACAGCCAAACGTGTATCAGAACTCGCACAAGCTTGGTACAAATCACGCGTGAGACGTAACCTCATGGAGTTAAGGAAGAATGCAAGAATCTACGCTGTTGCCTTTACGTGAGAAATCAACTCCGTCTCTCAGTTTCTAAAACTTACGATGGGACAGAAATTAAAACATCAGGCAGATCTAAAACTCAGGTGGGCCACATAACAGTAAACATTGAGAATAGAAACATCTACTATCCAAACTTTCTTAGAGCCAGCCATGATGTTTAAAATCCATCCAAACTGTTCCTAAGGTTATCACCATTGGGATAAACCATATGCATCCAAAACTTCTGAGCCCCACAAAGTGTCCAATGGTGAATGATCAATCCCTTTTTGTTTCATGTGGCGTGGCCTACATGAGTTATGGATCTGTCTTAATTCTAGCTTCCTGTATTATTATGATATTGAGAAACTGATGGACGGAGTGGATATCTCACAGGAATCTCTGCGGGACCCAAATACCTTCTGACCACAAGAACCAGCGGTGTGATATTTATTACCAAAGACACGTTGTGCGTGCCCCTGAAAAGGAAGGGAACTCGACAAGACTTACTAGAGAAGGCACTTAAGTGGGCGATTCTGGCTATCTTAGCCGTGTTGCAAACATGGGAAATACCGTGTGATTGAAAGAGGGGGTTCATGGGACTTCCTCTAATTGGTCCACTTAAGGTGGACCTATCGCCAACCGGTCAGAACATGGCAGGAAATGAGACCGGCATGATGACATCACTTATGTTAGTTACATGGTCCACCTTAATATGGAATGGTGGACATGCATCTCTCAACCTCATCGTAGCAAACAATGTGTGCGACCACCCCAACGGTTTAGATCATTGGATTGGGGCAATTTCAAGGCCAGGAGATTATGGAGTGGATTAGGTGTTACCCGGGTAACACCTTAGGTGTTACCCTAACTATGTGGGGCCCACTTTGATATATTTATGGTATATTCATGCTATCTTTTTCATTTTAGGGCTCAATCCCAAACCTTAAGAAGATAACAATTTCACGTGAGGGAGTGAATTTATGAGCTTTTTATAGTCTTAAATTTTATACCCAAATGGCTAGAGGGCATCTTTCTATTATATTTTCCCTTAGTGGGTTGGGTTTTGGCCCACAGGGTCCCTTTGGGGGCCCGCTGACTCATCTACACCAAAGGGTAGGTACCCCATCATAGGATCCGCGATTGGTTAAAATCGTGTGGAGATTGAATGCTTCGATTAACTGCAGGGACACCATTTAGAATGGACGGTCGTCGGCGATCGATCGGAGATGCAACTATATGGATTTGAGCGGAGAAATATTCTTAACTCGTGCCACGAGTTTAGTCACAATCTGTCATTCGAAAAGTTACAACTTCCAAAGTGAATGCAGAATAGCCAGACCCAAGAATGTATATGATGTAGCTCACCAACAAATTGTATAACCAATTAACTCTTTAAAGGCTTTTTTTTATCCTTAGGGGTAACTTTATTTTTGACTCGGTGGTGAGTTATATGGTAGAGTGAGGATAGCATTAGGTGTGACCTTAACCAGCTTATTTTAGGGCACGAACTTAAAAATGAAACTGATTTAAATCTCAAGTGAATCATACGGTGGGAAATAGAGGTGATTAAATGTCTAACATTAACAACTTCTTAGGTCCCACCATAATATTTATTTGTCATCCAATCTGTAGATAAAATCATACAAACTTAAATGAAGTGAAAACACAAATATCAGCTTAATCCAAAACTTTTGAGCCATGAGAAGCTTTCAGTGGTCAATCGATGCTGTTTCCTATGGTGTGGTCATCTAAGATTTGGACGATCGAGGTGGGATTCACGGTCAGCGCCTTACCGTGTTGGGTGAGGCAACGGCCGAACCTAATACGCTCCTTCAAGGCTTCAAGTGTGGGACACAAATCGCCACGTCATTCTCTATCGGTGCTAATTTCTGTAGCCCGTATGACAGTTCAGCGAGAATCTAGGAAACGGAGACTGTTGTCTGAGGTTTGTTATTTCCACCCGCCGGTCACATACGCACAGCTACACGTGCAAGTATAAAACACGAGTATAGGACGCGTGCTTTCCATTAGGTTGGAAAATAATGCCTAGATCTTCTGATTACAAAATCAGGCAATTTCACTCTTCAGGTGGGCCACAACGTACAAGATAAATTGGCTGAAAGAAATCATTTTCTAGCCATTCATGTATTTTGGCATGCTGCCGCCCATCTGAGTAGTAAAATGGCCCATTTCTATTATACAAGATCTAAACTGTATATCTCATCCCTCATCTAACGGAAAGCTCATATCACACTCTTGTATTACTTATTGATGCATGTGTCCTACGTGTGAACGTGTGCACCTTTCATGCGCGTGCAACTAGTGAATGTAGTGCCGTCGTGGGGGCCACCATGATGTATCTGTTTATCCATGCCATCCATTCCCTTTCTAAGATAATATATATGAGCCCAAAAATGAGTCAGATCCAATGCTCTAGTGGACTACACAAGAGATGACTCTTGAATGCTATAGTGGACCACACACACAAGATGACTATGTAAGGAAACTTCCATTTAATGCTTTGTGCATGGAACCTAAGCTTGCTATTTGGTGTGATCCATTAGAGCATTAGTTCTGCTTTATTTTTGGCCCCAAACATTAACATGATCTTAGAAAAGTAATAAATGGCATGGATAAACAGAGATACATTAGGGTAACACTCTTACAAATCTGGTTGATATGCTTAAAGGTTAGGCCGCGGGTCCGATGCAATCGGTTTCCTTTCTGCATTAGGCTATAAGTATAAATATCAACGGATACAGAACTACTGTCACCCCACATTCCCTGCTGCTTTGTGTAGAGTAGCTTGCTTAAGTTTTGTATCTACCTGATTTTTGGCCTCCTGTGTTCTTTAAAACCGGATAAACAAAGCTTCCAAGTGGACAGGATTTCCACTTGAAACTCGCTAGGGAGCTCGACTGAGTCATGACTCGGCCGGCCTTGATGAGTAGGCGATCGAGTCAAACTGAGTAACTTGCTGATTGTTTATTTTTAAACGGATACAAATATACCATGCAAGTTCTGTATCCTCGTATTCATTTTATTATAAAAATTCTTGATTATTTAATTATTATTTACTAATTGAGTGTCATCCAAAATTAATGTCAATTCGGTATGGACATCAAAGTCAAGTTGAATTTTTGAATTGCGAAAAATTGTGAAATTGGATGGGATGTCGCGTCTCGCACACCCACTTCCCTCCATTCCTCTGCCGGACACCCTTGTAGATGGGATGTCGCGTCTCACGGAATTTCATCCGTCCTGCCCGCCGTTTAGGAGGACTGGTCTCGATGGTGGCGATCATCTCCTCATCCGAGATACCTTGATGGGTTCCACTGCTGGACGGTGATGAGTTCTCCAGTGGGCCATATGGTCGGAAATTGGAGCTGTAGCTGGAAGCCTGCATTAGGGAAATTAGTGAGAGTAGAAAGAAGCTGAAGTGTCGAGATCATGGGATGTGAAACTTTTCTTGTGAAAAAAGGAGGAAGTGGAAAGGATTTTATATGAGGCGAGAAGTGCAGAAGATGCTTCGTATGCATACACAGGAGATGGCCGAGTCTACTTAGCCAGCTGTGTGAACGAAGGTTGTCTGATTCTTTCGATTTATGGCTCTAAAGCAATAAAGGAAGCAGTTAACTTGAAATAATTTCGACAAGGTGTTTTTGGTCGGTTCTGGACAGATTTTCTTTGACTTTGTCCATGTTTCTGCGAGGAAGTGACGATTATGTTAGAGAAATGGTTTGACGGTGTACGTTCGAGCGGCAAACTTTCGGCGCACGTGCTAGCGTCCAAGCCGTACGTTTGTCTAGGTGGGACAAGTGGACGGGACTGATTTTTGGAGAGTTCATGTGGTAGGGAGTCTACCGCACATGTGGATCACATCTCGCACACGCGTGACGCAAACCTCATGGAGTAAAGAAGAAGGCAGGTCTCTACGAGGGTGCCCTTACGTTGGAAGATAAGTGGCTCACAGAGATGTCCGTGTCTTTGGGGCGGATGTATACATGGAATGCCTTTTTGGGATGAAGTGACTTCCTCTCAGCCGTCTGATATTTATTACCAAAAACGCGTTGTGCGTGGCTCTCTGAAAAGGAAGGGGACTTGGTAAGACTTACAAGAGAAGGCACTTAAGTAGGCCATTCTGGCTATCTTAGTGGTGTTGCAAACATGGGAAATACCGTGTGATAGAAAAGGGGGTTCATGGGATTTGCTCTAATTGGTCCACCTAAGGTGTGGACCTATCGCCAACTGGTCAGAACATTGCACGAGATGAGACCGGCATGATGACATCACTTACGTTGGTTAGATGGTCCACCTTAACGTGGAATGGTGGACATCGCTCAACCTTATCGTAACAAACAATATGTGTGTGACCGCCCTAACGGTTTAGATCATTGGATCGGAGCAATTTCCAGGCGGGGAGATTAGGGAGCAGATTAGGTTTTACCTGGGTGATGAGTTCTCACCTTGATGTATTTGTTGTATATTCATGCCATCCATCTCTTTTTCTATCTCATTTTAGGACTCAATCCCAAACCTTAAGAAGATAATAATCTCAGGTGGACCACACCACTAGAAACAGTGATGAAAGATTATAAGAACATTTTGTGGGCCACAAAAGTTTTAGATCAAGTTGATCTTTGTATTTGATCCTTCATCCAAGTATTCTTGACGTTATCAACAGGTTGGATGGCAAATAAAACATTACCCAAACCTTACAATGGGTCATTTGGAATTTCTAATGGTGAGGTACTCAATCACAGCCATTTCCTGTGGCGTGGTCCACCTTAGATTAACATCTACTTAAATTTTGGAAACACATCCTAAAACGGGGTGGAGAAACCGATGGGCAGTGTGGATATAATAAAAATCATCAAGGTGTGCTCCTCAGTATTGGTAACACCCACCAGGTAACACCTAATATGCTTGCGGAGATTAGGGCTTACATGATTAATGGTCCCATTTCATCCATATGATTAATGGTCCCATTTCATCCATATGCCGTTGTTATACTTTATTTCTGGCCATTTTGTAAAAGCCAACAGGAGAGCAACATGTGACATTGTCTGAGAAGTAAGAGATGGATGAAAAAGTCTTCAAGATACTTAGAACGCTTTTTACGAAATTATATTTGACGTAAGTTTAATTTTACACATTAGCAGATGGTCGAGGGAGTGATATGGTTGAACTAATCAAAAATCTAATAAACGAAGAGAGAAACGTAGTCGAATAGTTTAAGGTACAAAAGGTGACCGAGAGAAGCAAAGCTTGTATGACAGAATGAGAAGAATAATCGTGAAAGAGAAACGTAACAAATAGAAGGATTTAGAGAAAGGCTTTTCAACTGCTAGCTATAACCGTTGCAGTAATAGAAGAATGATATAGAAGAATAAGCTATATAGTAGAACTTTATAAATAATAGAGGAATTCAACAGAGCAAAATATCCAATCTAAAATCTAATAAAATACAATTAATCTATTAATTTATCTTTTATCTCAACTTATCATAGGAGTAGCGATAATCCAACCGTGATAATCCTTTATTTAATATTATGTAATTCTTTCAAGAGATGCATTCTCGCGGTTGCTCCAAGTGATCGATATAGACTATTGTAGTTTTTTTTACTTAGTAAAAATAACTTAGAAGGGAATAGGAGAAAACTAATTTTTGTTGTAGTACTTCATATATGAAAATGAAATCCATACAATAAATAAATAAATAAAAACTAAGGGACATGACTCTTCAACAAAGAGACATGAACCTTTTCAACTAAGGGACATGTGACACTTTAACAAAGAAACATGAGTCTTTTCACAAAAGTGCATTAATTCAACACTACCCCTTAATGTACTTTCTGAATTACTCCCAACATATCTCGAAGATGACAAAAACTTTTTTTAGGGAGTGCCTTGGTGAATATGTCAGTCATTTGTTCTTTCGTCTTGCAATACGTTAACTTGATCTCGCCACTCTCAATAACTTCACGGATGAAGTGATGCTTGATAGCAATATACTTCGTCTTGTTATGATATACTAGATTTTTTGCAATTGAAATGGTTGACATGTTATCGCAATATATAGTAGTTCCTTCATTTTGCTTTTCGCCAATATCTTCAAGAATTCTTCGTAAGTATGTGGAAGAAGAAATAGAAGCAGAAAAGCACTCAAGATGTGGAAGAAGAAGAAACAGAAGCAGAAAATTATGAAGAAGATTGTGGACCCACAACTCCATTCTCTTCACCAGAAGATACTCCATCTGCGTCATCAAGTTCTCCATCGACAAGTTCAAGTATTTCATCTGAATCACCCCCGAGAAAAATGAAGAGTCTGAGAGACATCTACGAGCGTTGCAATTTTTCGGTTGTAGAACCGGAAAGCTTTGAAGTTGCAGCTCGAGAAGACAATTGGGTGAAAGCTATGGAAGATGAAATTTGCATAATTGAGAAGAACTCTATTTGGGAGTTAGTTAATCGTCCAAGCGGCAAAGATGTTGTTGGAGTAAAATGGGTTTACAAGTCTAAACTCAATTAAGATAGCTCAATCCAAAAATATAAGGCAAGGCTCGTTGCAAAAGGTTTTACACAACAACCAGGCATCGATTATAATGAAACATTTACACCGGTTGCTCGATTGGAGACTATACGAACCCTCATTGCACTTGCAGCTCAAATGAAGTGATCCATTTCGACAGACGATAAACCATCTATCAGATTCTTCTAATCCATCAACTTCAACCCATGAAAGCTCAAATGCCCCAGACTTTTATGCCAAAGCCAAGATTCATCAAGTGTCTCGACTTTCCATGCACAATCGATCAAATATCACAACTTAATAGGAAAATTACGATTTTTCTCCATATTCACCTTAGCAATTACTTGATTTGTGTCATTCTTGTCATATATAATGCAAGAATCATTTTCGAAGAATATAGAGTGCCCATTTTGAACAAGTTGCCCAACACTTAGCAAGTTTTGATCCAAGTCAGGAACAAGTAAAACATCTTTTATATACTTGACCCCTTTCTTGGTTTCAATGGCAATTGTCCCCTTTCCATTTGCTTCCACAATAGCACCATTTTCCATACGGACTTGAGATCTAACGGATGAGTCGATATTTGTGAATATCCGATCATCACCTGTCATATGATTGCTGCATCCACTGCCCAAGTACCATATGTCTTTAGTTTGAGTGAGTGAGTATTGACATGCAAAAAACATGTTTTCTTCAACTTTTTCTTCAGAGAAGTTTGCAGCATGCTGATATCCTTGAAACGACAATCCTTCTTTACGTGTCCAAACTTTTTACAATTAAAACACTGAGGTTTGCCTCAATTCCAACACTCACTTTCAATATGGCTAGACTTTTTGCAAAAATCGCAGGTAAGATTTGAATTTTTACCTTTGTTTCGATTCTGCCATTTCTCTTGCATCGATTTTCCACCTTTCTTGTAATTGCCTTCATTCTTTCTGGGACCAGCTTGTGTCTTCTCGGAAGAACTTTGTGAACCAATTGAAAGTTTTGTTTGAAATGCACTTTCAACTGATTTTTCTTCACGCCTCAACAATCTTTGCTCATGTGATTCTAAAGAGCCCATCAACTCAACCAATGATAAGGTTGAAAGGTCCTTAAATTCCTCTATTGCGGCAACAACATCATATTTTGCAGGGAGGCTTATTAAAAGCTTTTGAACCACCTTTTCATCAGAAATAGAATCTTCATATATCATAATCTGATTCACCGCTTCAATCACTCGTGAAAGATAATCTTTCATCTTTTCCGAGTCTTTCATTTTCAGATTTTCATATGCCCTCCGTAGAGTTTGTAACTTGATGGCAATCACTTTAGACGTACCTTTGAACTCCCTGTTATAAAGTGTCCCAAGCTTGCTTTGAAGTTTGAGATGTAATGATTCTAGAGAAGATAGAATCAGAGACACTTTCTTAGATGAAGAAGAGGGCCTTCGCATCTTTCTTCCTATTCTCCTTCAGTTGTTCTTGTTGTATGGCTGAGAGAGATGTGAGATCGGTTGTAGTTGGATAAGCAGTTTCAACAATCTCCCATAGCCCTTGAGATTGGAACAAGGTCTTCAATTTGATGCTCAAATGATCATAGTTCTCCCCTCCAAAAATGGGAATTGCGAGATGAATCGTTGCACCATTCGTTGCCATCGATTCTACTTCTTTAGAAGTTTCTAACAGCCAGTCAAGACCCGAAACGTGGCTCTGATACCACTTTGTAGGCTATTGTAACCTTTTTATTTAGTAAAAATAACTTAGAAGGGAATAGGAGAAAACTAATTTTTGTTGTAGTACTTCTTCATGTATGAAAATGAAATCCATACACATATTTATAGTATTAAAATAAAATTTAAAAAAAAAAAAAACTAAGGGACATGACTCTTCAACAAAGAAAGAGACATATACCTTTTTAACTAAGGGACATGTGACTCTTCAACAAAGAGACATGAACCTTTTCAACTAAAGGACATGTGACTCTTCAACAAAGAGACATGAACCTTTTTCACAAAAGTGCATTAATTTAACAATCGATTGTCAGTTTTTCCTTCTGTTTGATTTCACTAGTATTATGAAAGTCCTTTCTTGTGAAAGTCATAAAGTAATCCATCTTCAGAGGAGGAACCCCACCCTCTGATTATCACCTGATCAATATAAAATTATGCAAGCGGCTGAATAAGCGATCGATCTTCTCAAAATCTAATCGTATATGTTCATATTGGACATATCTGCTTATTTCGACACTTTGCGATCGAAGTTGATAGGTTCGGATCGAGTCACTTTATCGATTCCGGCACGCCCACTCATATTACACGTGACAAAAAACAAACTTAAGTGTCAACATCTCTGGCACCCCCTATGAGACAAGATAAACTACCTGGTTGTCATCAGTTTTTATTTTGCACTAACTGTACAAAAAAAAAAAAAAAAGAATTATTTTTGGCACACAAGTATATATACTTATCAATATAATAATATCTCAGAATCATGAGCCGAATGAGTGATCATAATGCTTCAACAACCACTGCTAATGTTATTGCAGCCAATAAGCCTCTTGCTCATGATAAGAAGTTGAAAATTCAATAGGTGCCTGAGTAAGAAAGTCCACCACCTAGTCCAATGCTTGTTTCACAAAATCCAAATAGACCATCGGCATCCTGGGTTGAATTGATTGAGATTATGTCAACTGGGATGATTGATATGCAACGAGAAATTCAACACATTGCAGAATTGTCGCGAGTTAAGAGTGAACACTTAAGAACTCAGACTGAAGCCTTTAATAGGTGAATGGTCAGTCAGACCGAGAGCATGAATTGGTTGACGGCTTTATTTACTGAAAGAGCACCTGTTGCACTTCAGCAAATGGTCGATACTAGTTATGTTAGAAATTTGGCACCTGTACCGCCAGTTCAGCCAGTGTCATGGATGCTTCCCTTACAGTGAAATATACTACATATTCATATCTCTTGTCAAGTCTAGGACATGCGAAATTCACCAATACTGTTAGATTTTAGACATCCTGAACATGTTCCTGTTTAGGATGTACGAAATTCACCACCACCGATAGATTTCAAGCATCCTAAATGTGAGAATATGAACTTAATTCCATAAGACAAGAATCAAGGTGTAACTATAGAGCAACCTTTGTGTAAAAACCAATTTTTTAATGAAGAACAATATCAGGTTGGTCCGAAAGTACCACCAGTTGTTACACAACAATACTGGATATGTAACCAAATTGTTCAACTGATTCAGGAAGTAGCATGTCAAGTTCTCAACAGAACTACCAGTTTATCATAAGTATATCTTGGTTGGATCAACCAGCAATATCCATTGTCGGTGATATATCAACCTGATTTTACGTTGTTTACAAGTGATATAAGTCAATCGACCATAGAACACATAAGTTGATTTACCATACAGTGTGGAGAATTGGCCAATAACGAATATTATAAATTACAACTATTTGGTCATTCACTCACTAGGGTAGCTTTCACTTGGTATTCAAATTTGTTACCAAATTCCATACAAAATTGGAAAAATACAAAAGAAAATTTTTATGCTCAGTTTTTTTTTTAAGGAAACAAATTTCTATGACCGATCTTACTTGTATTCAGCAGTCGTTAAGAGAATCGGTTGAAAATTATATTGTTCGGTTTAATAAAGTAAAAAGCCGATGCAAGGTAGTCATGACTGAACCAGAATTAGTCCAGTTAGCTTAATATGAACTTAAATTCAAGCTTTGAAAGAAATTTATCAGAACAGAATACGCAGATCTTTATGATTTTATCAGGAAGGTGTCTCGATATGATGCCCTGCTTGAAGAGTTAATGTGGCAAAAGAATTCATCAACATGGACATACTATTGTGATCCTAATCACGACGTTTAAGTGGCTCACATGCTCGGCTTTAGTTAAAACAGAGGTAACGATTTCCTCTAATCAAATAGTTCAAAAAACGTACACTTCTAATATTTCTCTTGCTAACAAAATATTTGATATTATGTTAACCGGTAAATTTGACAAGATTCCTGTTAACCATGAGATTTCGATTGTCGAATAATTGAAGAAAATTAATTACCGTAAATCGCATGGAACTTGATCTCATTCCACTAACAAATGTGTTATTTTAGGAATATTATTCAAGACAACATCGATAAAGGGTTGTTGAAGCTTCCTTAAAACGAAAAAGAAGCAATGTTGATCGATATTGATCCATTTCCGTCTAACATCAAGATCAATATGACTACCATTAATCTTCAAAGGTTGGTTCGACCGCGACGAAAGATTGATCTGGAAACTCAAATGGATCAAGCCGAGGAGCTAAATGATGGTAAGAGTAGTACGAGGCCCAAGCCTACGGTCGATCAAACTGAAGCACATTAAAAAACAATAACGTCAAATTATCAGTGCCTATGTGACAAATGTATGAGAGCGACTCAATCAAAGGGGAGATTTTATTGACCGAAATATCAGACGAGACAATCAGTCAATCAAAATTATGAGGAAGGAAATACCTTTTACCCACAAAAGGTTAAACATGTCAGCGATCACTTTGGGCCGTCCAAGGGCAAATGATGTTTAAACCCCGGCCTATCCGACAAGGAATATGGAAAAGGCTCAGTCATTTAAAATTTCCATTAGTACCAGAAGGGATGACTCGCACTCAAAACGGTGTTGGCAAAGGCAACAAGTAGTAAAGAGAATATGTTTGATCGATATATAGGATGAGATATACCCACCAACCCAATCGAGCCTGGCAATACCGAAGGCAGAGGAAAAATATTAGATATCGGTCAATACGGCCAAGCTTCATGTGGGGTTTGACTCTGTCGATAACCAGAATGATAAAGAAGGAATAGATATGGGGGGATCGTCCAAATACTTAAACGATGAAGAGTTCTCGAATGATCTTCTAATTGAATAATTACTTGCTAAAGCAAGAACTCTAGAACTAGATTTTCTAAACCGAATGAAGGAATAAAATGAAGTTGTAAATGAACCGAATTCGGAGACACCTGGGAGGGGGCAATATCCGAATTCAATTATATAGTTTGGCTTGTTTTCACTAGTCACATTAGATTGTAATATGGTGTTGACATTATCATTAAGTTTTTAAGCTAAACCATGTCAACCAAGAACAATGAAAGCATATGTGGAAGAGTTAGGTCATCTGATAATCAAATAACATGGATCATTTGATTCTAAGGAGGAAGCCAAAAAGTTGTCAACTGTAACGGTCGAACCAGGGTCCCCTTCTGAAAAAATAATTACTAAAATGATGTCTCTCACAATGACCTAATATTTGAAACTATTATATATCTCCATTCACCTGAAAGGTTGTCCAACCACTCAAGTTTTCGTCAATAGCATAGTTGCTATTAATATTCTCTCAGGTAGAATGATGGCTAAATACTCAAACCCGAGTAATCAACTTTCCTGACAAATTTGTAATTCCTCATGAACTTTACAATCAATAACTATAGAGGAAAACCTATTCACCAGATAACAAGTTATAAAAATACTTTTAACCTAAAGCTCTTTACCCAATTTAGAATTTCTCAACATACTTTGAGACCCTTTTAAAAGAGTTTGGTTCATACGTTCTGCCTCACAATTCTGCTCTAGCATATGCCCCACTGTGTTGTGTTGTACTATTCCCTCATTCTTGTAATACTGATCAAATTCTCTTGAAGTAAATTCTCCACCGTTATCTGTCCTCAAAACTTTCAATTCCCATCATGTTTATTTTTCAACCATCGCTTTCCATATCTTAAAAGTCATAAATACATCAGATTTATGTTTCAAAATATAAACTTAAATCTTTTAAGAGAAGTCATTTATAAATATGATAACGTAAGATGATCGTCCTCCAGAAACAACAGGTGACATCTCCCACACATCAGAATGCACATAATCAAGCTTCCCTTTACCGACATGTTTTTCCATTTTAAATCGCAACCTCAATTGTTTTCTATATATGCAATGCTCACATATATGCAAATCAAAGTTTTTAAAAATGGAAATTAACTTACAATCGAAAAATACCTTCATACCTTGCTCTCTCATGTGGCCTAGGCGTGCATGTCATACACATGCTGATGTCGAATTCATATAGATGCTTTAGCTCCACTAGATATAATATTTCTGATCAACCAGGAAATATTACCACGATGTTGTGCCTGCATTACTGTAAGAGCTCCCTTTAAAATCTTTAGTACACCATCATAACCGATGAACTTACAACCAGTTGCATCTAGAGCTCTTAGAGAGATCAAATTCTTCTTCAAGTTCGGAACGTGCCTCACATCTGGTAGAGTATGCTCCACCCCATCAAACATCTTGATGCGAAATCATAACGCCCCAACAGAAGGCCTTGGCAGTGAAAATTCGAGTGTCACACTATGCAACGCCTGCACGCGGGCAATTTTTCACATGCCTGCAGGCCAGGTTATCCTTTTATATGGTTATTAATTAGAGTTACATGCATTCACATAGTGAGTATCTAAAGATAAGAAAAGATTAGTGTAGTGTGGCATACTAGAGTGAACATCCACAATATATAGTCAAAATGTACCATCTTCCGCCATCCATAGGGAGCTATACAAACCACAATACGACCAAACTTATAGATGATACTAACCAAGGAAAACAGATCGGTTGGCTACTGATTGAGCTCACTATTAGGCTCTCTATCGCCCAGCTCCTCACCAGGCTCATCAAGTGCGCTCTCGTGGAGTCCCTAATCAGAAGCTATTGATGGTGTATCTGCATATATCAAATAGAAGGTGTCAATCGCCATTATAGTAAAAAAAAATACCCCCAAGGCTTCAACCATAACATTTTAGCTACATACAGGGTTACACAATACCTATTCCTAAGAATACAATTCATAAGCATATTATCTTTAACATATAAATCCTAAGCAAGTTATTTATAGCATATAAATCCTAAGCATATTATCTCTACGAATATTAGTGTTAAACATGTTATCTCTAAGCGTATAAATCCACACAAACTTATCTTGTTTAAATGCATAGATGCATGAAATGCATTCATTTTGGGGATGCACATCCAGTTGAAAAGGACATCCATAGTAAATTAGACAACTATTAAAATACACTTAGGTACGCCCGCACTGACTAGCCACCCAGCAAAATTCATGTAAAAGGGACACACATAATAAGTTGATCACTTGGTAAAATACACTCAGGTATGCCCATAGAGTTCAATGACCTGGTGAAATTCATGTAAAAGGACACCCATGGTAGACGATAACACGTGTTAATAACTCCAAGTCACCTGGAAAAATATACCGAAGTAGGCCCATAGTGACTTGAGAAATCCCGTGTCTTATGTCCTTTACCCGATAAAGTCCACATGCCATATGTGCGTGATTAGCCCAACTATTACTAGTCTGGTTTACAAACAATCCAAGTTACAAGCAATAAAATTTATGGGCAAACTAACTTACGTTAATCCCTTAGGCTAGTGTCCCTTCCCTGAATGATAACAACTAAATAAGTCAAATGTACGAAATAATCCCTTCCATCCAAAGGGTTCTGTAACATCCCCAATTTTCACGGCCAGAGTTTGTACTTATGTCCGAGAAAACCGAGTGTTAATAATGTATGAATTGGATTCTTTAGAAATCGCACTATATTTTTTTTTTTCATCTAGATCACATTCAGATACATTCATGAAGGTAACATTCACCGGAATGAAATCGACTGTATTGATTATTTCATCAGAGTAAAAGAATAATCAAATGCCCACTCAATGGGAGCTTATTACAATATCAGAGTTCGCAGCGGAAGTATAAATTCAAATCATAAACTATCTTCTTATTCTTTCAGTATAATCTTTTATGGGAAGATGGTCCTCTAGGTCTTCAACCTATACGTCACCTGCATAATCTATATGGTTGGAGAGGGTCAACGCCCTACTCATAGTGATGGTTATCCTTTAAGATTAACAATAATTCAAGATATTCCTAAAAGTAATGTAAGGGTTCTGATACGTCGCATACTCCACTAATACATGAGATATCAGTATACGCAAACAACCTACATGAGATGCATGCCTAGCAAAGTGTGTACGACTCATCATACGTAGTGATCATCACAATGTAGAGTATAATTCATAGAAAATCCGACTTGACCTACATTCCATAACTATGGATATTTGCCGGCATGGCCAATGCTAACGTGGATTTATGCGAATATCTCAAGATAACACAACACGCAGTTGGGGATTTACGACGTAACACGATGTGTTCATGGAGCGACTATTTGCGACATCCAATCCCGAGAAGTTGATGTAATATGTATAACGATTTACATACATCGATTGTGTATCATGTCAACCAATCCACAGAATTACGTGCCAACCAAGAGGGCCGCTACCCGTAACGCATTACGTCCATGATAAATATTGAGTCCCTAGTTGTGATACCTCCAACACATCACTTGCATTGATAGAGCGTGATCTGAATTATGGAAGTTCTGAAATATCAAGACACATGCCCAAGCCTTAAAGATAGATAACACAAGGCCAATATAATAAAGAGAAAAGTGACAATGGTCAACTCAATAAGAGAAGAGTAGCAATGACTAACTCAACAAATATAAGAGGGGATATGGCCAACTCAATAATAAGGAGAGTGGCAATGGCCAACTCAATAAAGAGACGAGTGGCAGGGCCAACTCAAATATAGAGACGAGTGGCAGGGCCAACTCGATAAATTTAATAAGGCAAGGGCAAGGCTTGTATGGCCCCACATAAATTCAGAAAGATCACTTGTAACTAACATCATGTCATCATCCAAAAAAAAAAAAAAAAGCCGATGATTGGTGACGATAAATAAAATAAAATAGAGGGAAAATCATAGTAACATGAGATCAAGTAAAAGGCTTGAAAAATGGCATGTAAAAGGTGAGATTAAATGCATCAACTAAATTAAGATAAGCTTAAAGGATAAAACCCTCACCTCGACTCAAACCTTCTCTCGTTATCTTTCTCTTTTCCATTTCCTTTCTTTTCTTTGCATATCTTTACTTTTCTTTTTTCCTTCTATTTCTCTTTCTTTCTCTTTTCTTTTTTTTTTTTTCCTTTTTTTTTCCTTTCTTTTCTTTCTTTTCTTTTCTTTCCTCTCTCTTTCCCTTTCTTTTCTCTTCTTTTCCTTTCCTTTCTTGTTGTTACGTCCAGTAGGGGACTGGCCGATTCTCTCTCTTTTCCTATGGGGTCAAACACCGCAAGTCTAGACGAACCAAATTTCTCTCCTTCTTTTCCTCTTTCTCCCTCTCGCCTCTTTTCTTTCTTCCTCTTTCCGTTCTTGTGGGGTGGAAGCCCCTTTTATAGCCTTCCCAAAGCCAAGAGACCCTAGCGTAACCTTCTTACGCAGCCAGGAAAATCAGAGATTTTCCTTATGCGACGATGCTTGCGTAACCGGGAAAGAGAACAAGTTTGCGATTTCGTTTGCACGCGTACACGTGTTCATCACCGTGTGGGGCTGATGTAAATTTGGTCGGTTTTGGCTGGCTAACAAGGTGAACGATTTGGATCTCCACGTCGACCAGTCATGGTGGCCCACAACATCTCCAAAGAGACGTTGTCTGCTCTTATTGCGGAAAACCTCCGATTTTTTTTTTTTGCTTGGATTGGTGGGGTCCACTTCAACCGTCCCTCTAGAGCATCACTACCTTCTTCGAGTTGCTACATTAGTGCCTGATCATGGGCCCAAATTTGGAATGAATCCGGGTTTTGGATGGGCCACACCACCAATCAACGTAGTATGTATTCCTTGTTGATGTGAACTCGAATGCATGCATGGATGCACATGGATAACATGGTTTTGGTCGAAATCTTCACATGTTGGATGGATCAGATCATCCATACGGGTGAAGGTAGGGGGCCAGCATAGACCCAACGGACGGTCGTCCGCAGCTACTGCTTGAAAGAATGGTTTTTATTGGGTCAAACCTAGTTTAACCCGATGTAAGACCCGTATCCTAGATCGTACCGTTTTGTTGGCTTCCGCGGTCTTCCCGGTCGAATTTCGGCAACCTTCGACCATTAACCGGTATTTCCGCGTGACCCTGATTCACACGCCGTCAACCTGAATCAACTCAAACTGAGACTTGTACCCTTGCGACCACGCCGTCGCCGTGGTTCCGATGCCGCGTCTCGCGCGCCGATCCGATACCCTAGTCAGGAGATGTGGGCCAGCGTTCGGTGTGAGGAAAACGCCGCGCATGCGAATTTCGAGAGAATCTCTACGATATGTCACATCAATCAATCAACAATCAATCCCATCATGTCAAGTACACATCACCTCTCACCCTTCCCCAAGCAACCCCTAAAGTCAAAAAGCTTTTACACAAGCCATACTTTTCTTACACCTTTTACCCCAAAAGTCAAAAAGAGGCTCTTATACCCATCACTCACCACATCAACACACCCATCACCCATCTCTCTCTCCCTCTACAACTCTCTCTCTCTCTCATTTTCAAACACATTCCCAAGCAAGAGAAGCATCCAACGTCCAAGCATCCCAAGAGAGAAAAGAGAGCTTTGTGTATGGCCTTCCTCCCCTCTCATCTTCCATCTCAACCGTCCAAACCTCATCTCCACCGTTAGGATCGAAGCTAAGGAGCTAAGGAAGCCTAGGGTGCAAGAAGAAGCCAGTGGGTGATCTTGGATCTCCACTCTTTTATTTTCTTTGTGATGTAAGGGCCCACTTATGGTGGGACCCATCTTGATGTAGGCTTTGTATCAAAGAGGGGCCCATAGTGGCTGGGCCCCTCCATCTTCGCCGATCTCTCTCTCTCTCTCTCTCTCTCTCTCTCTCTCTCTCTCTCTCTCTCTCTCTCTCAACGTCCAAGGTTCTGTGGGTCCTAGCCACCAGGCATGTGTGGTATCAATACCGTTCACCCATTTGGTGACCGTGGACCCCACTTGCTGCATACGGTTTATCCAACCGTGCACCCATTTGGTAAGCTAGCTTAAGGCTTGAGACTAAAATAAGACAGATCTAATATCAAGTGGACCTCACTGCAGAAACAGTGTTAAGTAAACGACCACCAATGGAACCTTTCTTGGGGTCACAGTAGTCCTGTATCAATTCAAAATTTATTTTTCATCTTAATTCAGGTCTGTGTGACCTCATGAACAGATTAAATGGAAAATAAACATTATGGTGGGCCTTGAGAATTCTAATGGTGGGGAATCATTATCACCACTGTTAATGGGAGTGCAGTCCATGTGATTTAAATGTATTTTTAATACTCTAAAATGATCCCTAGGAATAAGTGAATGGTGTACATAGTGCGACCTACTTGATGAAGGTTAGGCCCATTTGATTCGGCCCATTTGATCGGCCCATTCGATTCAGCCCATTTGAATCGGCCCATTCAATCGGCCCAATGTAATGTATGTATGAGGCCGTTACATTATTTATGAATTCCTTATGTGAGCCACTCCTTGGGAGCAATGTTGGTTTAACGTCCACATTGATGGGCAATGATGGTTAGACGTCCTCATTGTCACCTTCCCTTAGGCCTTGTTAGGCCCATTCTCTTCATGGGTTAACCCAAATAAGTGAGCCTCATTCGATGTAGGTGAATGACTTCATAAACCACGGCCGACGCCGATTATCAACCCTGATTATCGACGCCGATTACCGATGCTGATTATCGGTGCCGATTGCCGAGGCCGACGCCGGTTATTGATACCGATTATGAGTACGTGACAATATAGCATTATGATACATGTTCATATGCATCATCTGCATGCTTGTGATGAGATGAGTGATTGATCATAGCACATGCCTTTGAGCAGATTGTTTATGGGCTCCCTGATGGGATAAGTTGCCCTACATGAGCGCGCGATACGCGCAAGATTGTTACATGACTGGATTACGTGATTCATGCATCTTGTATTGTGTGACATGTGTACTGTACGCCCTAGTGACATCAAGGTCGTAGCCTCCACAGGCGCAACGTGGTTGGCAGGATTGGATTCTGAAAATCTTGTTCTACATGGGGTGCTATAGATATCCCTGGGTGAAAGTCCATAAACCCTTATAATACCAAGATGTTGCTCCAACGTCTAGACCGAATGGGTGCAGGAGCGCCGAGTGCCGATTACCAGAAGGTCGCGCTTTCCACTGTGTCGTGGTCGGTTGGAAGGAGGTGCGGCCTTACCCGCCCGAGTCGAAGGGGCAAAGCTAGGCTGATTTGACCAGCTCGAGGAATGGGTTCGCTATCGATGAGCCGAGCCCGATATTGGCAAGCGGATAGTGAGGTCTCTTCCACTTACCTTATTGTGCGCGATAAGGCGGCAATCTGGTTTAGAGTGTACTAGACCCCGGTGATATTCCAGATTTGAGTTGTATTGATATGTGGACTTAGATGAGGATTCGCATGCTTGAGTTGCATCTTGCATTGCATGGCCTTGGTATGGCTGACATCATTCATGCCTTGCATCGCATAGCCTTAGTACGGCTAACAGTATTCATGAACTCATCAGCATGTTCTGCATTACTCTGATACTTCATAATTGTATTACTACCTTGCGCACACACTTTCACTGCCCTCTAAGCTTTCTATAAGCTTATGCACCACCGTTACGTGCAAGTGACGTTGGGACGCAGCAGCGCTGAGGCAGGAACGCAGAGCAGATCATTTTGAAGCTTTTTGTCCATTATCATTGTATTTTCCTTTATGTTCATTGTACTTGTAAAGTTTTTGATCATAGTGGAAATGTGATAGAGTTTTTGGTTGTTGTTTGTGGGTTATGCCTTTGGTTATGCTTATCACGAATCAAACTGATGTTGAAAATCCTTCTTGTAGCATCCCAGGATCGGAACCTGGCGCATGGGCGCTGGGAGCCGAGAATGGGGTTCTACAGAGGCTGTCGGCGTCGGATTCGGCGATCGAAATTTTGTGAGCCCAGTTTTCAAGTTTGAAGCGTGACACCCGATGTCTGGTTTGGTGCGCAGCTAGTGAACACCTGTTGTGCACTTGCACAATGTAGGGTGGGGTCCACCATGATGTTTCTAGAAAATCTACACCGTCCATTCATTTTTCCATGTAATTTAAGGTGTTGAGCCCAAGATTGAAGTATATACAAAGATCAGGTGGACCATACTAATGATTGTTATGATTTCCACTGATGAAACCTTTCTAGGCCCTATAGTGATGTTTATTTGTCATCCAACTTGTTCATAAAATCATACAGACATAGATGAAGAGAAATATCCTACTCTGACTACCCTTGGCCTTTGATGGGCGCTAAAATCAACGATTAAGGGGTTGATCTATCGATCAGGTCACTTATACAATGATCTAAGGACTAAAATTCGACGTGTACGGCTAATTTATGATACATAGGCATGGTGTAAAATTTCACATTAAATGGATCGTGAGAACCATGTAATCTAGAATTCAGTGGTCTGCGTTAATGGCATTTTCGTAATTATTGCTGATCTGTGAGTTTTGGGAAATCTAATGGCTCCACATGGTTATAGGCACGTTTCTAAGCAATTCTTACAAAAGAACGTATATCTAAATCATTATGAATAGGAAGTTATTCGTCATGTCATTCATGGAAAAGTACTTATGTCAAATCACGTAATGGATGGTCTTGTCTTGAAATCAACGGTCAGATGGTTGGATCTGTTAAATGAAGGTAATTCCCAACGGTTAGATTTGTGTCAGGGTGAGGATGTAAGGCTAGGATAGTTGGATTAGTACCGTACGTATGTATATATTACGTTGAATCTTATGGTAACGCTCGACAACTTTTGATGCTCAAATATCGAAAAGTTCGGGGCGTTACAGGTTCAACCCATAAAGCCATGTAGGCGAAAAAATTCAAAAAAAAAAAAAAAAAGTGATAAAGAAAGGGTTCTTCCCAAGAAAAGCCACGATGGGCACAACATTAAGAAATGGAATTCATCGATGCGTTCAAATAAATTTTGACAAGCCGAGCCGTTAGTTCAAGATATACCTTTGTCGATTTATAAAAACAATGGTTAAAACCACATAATTAGTTCACAAAGGTAGCAAATGAAACCACATAAATACCCATGATTCCAAGCATATCAAGAAGCTAGCACAAGTCACATGAAAGAAACATGCTAGACTTTGTATTTAAGGAAATTAGTCAAAATAATACATGTAAGCATGATTCGAGAATTACATATAATTTCTAAGCAATGAAAAAAGTATATACAAAAGAAATATCGAACTAAGATACCAGGAAAATCTCAAGGGATAGATCTTCACCTTTCCAACTACCATTCCTAGAATTAGGCATTTTCACGGGCTAGAATTTGGGGAAATCTCAGTACTTACAAGTGATTTTGTATAAATTACATCGGCCCTAGAATAATTTTTATTTCAAACCTTAAGAAACTTGCAATTTGGGGATTAACTCACCTACCTAACTGAGCCGATCCAAATCAACAACTCGGCACCCGTAGAGAACAATTTGACAATACTACACCTAAAAGCAGTGCATGCACATGACTAGTAGCCCCTAAACCTAACATGCATGGACACATGATGTTCAAGACATCGAAATTCAAGGAAATGATGGAAATTCCTTGCCTAATCATCCTCAAATTTGGAGAAAAACCAAGAGGGTATGCATGTAGGGCCTAAGGGGTTGATTACTTATCAGAGATGGGACTTTTCGGCTCACAGACGAAGCGCTATCAATGGGGACGATGCAAAATGAGTACTCTACGAAGATTTGCTCTAGGGTGGCGAGTGTTTGGGGGCCACTCTCTCTCTCTCTCTCTCTCTCTCTCTCTCTCTCTCTGACCAGGAAATGAGTTTGAGATGAAAAAAGAACAATAAACACTCCAAAAAACAGAGCAATGCCAACGGCTAAAAGCCGTCTCACCCGGCATTGCTCACAGACGGATTTAAACCGTCGGCGTTTTCGACGGCTGAGGGCGACGGTTTTAGCCGTCGGCGCTTTCAACAGCGTTGGTCAAGTACAACCCCCATTCTCCAACGGCTAAAACCATCGGTATTTATCATGAATTTTTAAAAAAAAATAATGAAAATTAATTGCTTAATCAACGCACATCCAAAATTAGATATACCCATTTCTTAGACTAGGATTGTAGATACTCAACCCTTCAATACTATAGCCCGCACATAGACACTTAAAAAGGTACAACAAGAATCCACATTCAGTGGGAAAAGAGGACAATTCAAGGGTTGGTATCTTCCAATCGGGCAAATTTTTCGACATCGATATGCTTTAACCAAGTGGTTCCTGCTTGGGATGACCTTGGTCTCACCCGACTACTCTGGCCCAACACCAATGCACATGTTTGGGTCCAAGTTACACGAATGAATACAGAATATTCAGTTGCAGTTGAGCACTTGAGCATGAACCGAACACTAGCCAAATCAATTTTTAAACTCGATCATTTTATTTATCATGAGAATTTCACAATCAATTTGAGACACCTTAAATTAACTTGAGAGATGTAACACAAGAAAACGCCAATGAGTGAACATACCGCCACAACGACAGGGATACATATCACTTTTCCTTCACCATTTTTTAAGAAAACCAATTAAGCTGCAAAAACAGAAAAACAAGAACATGAATAAATAATACGAAAAACAGGTAATCCAGAAATATTTCAATTTTCATATAAAGCATATGAATGCACATGATTTGTATCGGCTTCTTGGATACCACCATCCAAAGCCAAATATAAACAACAAATAATGAAGATAAAAGACATTACAGAAGCCATTATGTATCAATTAGAGTGTAAAATATGGATCTAAACTCAAAAGATACAAAATTATATAGAGTTTTTTAAGGAAACAGCTAGAAACCATGTAAAGTCTTTGTAGTAGCATGTCCGGAATGAATTGAATAGTTTACTGCTCAGTCCATTGACATGAACTACGATATAGGAAGAATAATAACTGAAAATTAGAGAAGCTACTCACGTTCTGTGCAGCCAAAGAGGTAAACCTTCTTCCCATAAAGTTCTCCCCCTTCCTCGAAAGCATTCTGTTAGATATCACACTGAAAAGCAGATGTACTGATTGAAGAAGAAAAAAAAATTGAAACAAACCTGTGCCAACCAGAAATGCAGCCTGCCATAAATCTTCCTGCAAAACAGAAACAATCATTTTTAAACAACAAAAAGAAAAAAGAAAAAAGAAAAAACAGCATACAACTAGAGGACATGTAATGCTGGTACAAGTTGAAGACAGCTAGCTAGGTTACTCGTAGAATAAACACCCTCTCCACTACATCTCTTCCTGCTTGGGATGACCTTCGTCTCAACTGAACTGTGACAGACTCAACAGCACAAACATGACTCGGGCCATCTCTTCACAGAACAGCTGATTCATGGGATTCATCATTCGGGATTATTCATCTTGTTACAACTACCGTTGATCGAATGTAGACCAGTTGTGCCAATTCTAACCATCCATTTCTTCACACATGTGTGGCCCACTAGGTAAATTGAGCTGGATTTCAGGGCTTATCACCCCTACAATGTCCCAGATCCAATGCACATGCATCACAATATAGTAGGAATCCATGAGAAGAAAAGCAAACAGATCAACCAAGACGAATATCAAGATCCCAAACTAACAATCCAATGCGGAATATCTCAATATCAACCCGAACAGATGATTATTTCTGCAAACATCCCAAAGGTTAATGTCAAGGCAAGATAACCTTAATATCAAGCTCGATGATGTCAACAGATAGGTTGTTTAGACGCGTGGAAAGCTCAACTTGGAAAATGGATGTAAACAGAGAGACTAATGCAACCAAGTTTAACCACTAACAAGATCCGAACATAGAAAATGAACATAGAAGCATCAAAATGAGAATAACATCAATATTAATGGAATCGAGAATAAAACCACAAAACCCATAGAATCCTGTGTATCCTCTACTTCTGCTTTAATCCAAGCATCAAATCATCATTCATCATCTAATAAGCCTTATCCAACTAATTGTGGCTACACAATCCTGTTCTGCCATTCCACTCTATCATTGAATATCTTCTCACTACCTCCACCAACATCCCTTTGGGCTGTCCCCTTGCCCTTAGAGAGGCAGAAACATGATATAGAGATATAGAGAAAGCTTTGAAATAGTTTAATGTTGTGCAAATAAAATGTGAAGCCATCATGGTTCTGATCAAGGTGGGCCCCATGGGACAAAAATGTCAAGCCACATGGCTGACACAAATAAAATGAACTCTTTCTAAATTTATTAAACAGAAACACATATGCACTTCTTAAGAACGACTAGAGCATTGGCACGAGACTTACTGGATGAGACATTATAACCTTTATGCCTAAGTAGTCGATATTGGAGAGCAAGGGTTTGGAGGTCAAAACCATCATCATTCCCATTGATGTGGTCATCATGCATTCCTCTACAGTATCAGCAAGCTGAATTCCTCTACATTTGGGCTTAATACAAACCACCCCAGAGTGGGTTGCATATTAGGAAACGGTAGAGATGAAAACACCTATCATTGAAACCTTCACGAGAGGGACACAAATATCATCTTGATCATCAAGGTTAGGTTATTAGCCCAACAAGGTTTTAATGGTGGGTTTGGGACCATTGGTGTGGACTTGAGGAATGAATCTACCTGACTTCTAAAGTCGTGTTCTAAAATGAGCCAGTGAAACTGATAGACAGCATGGATATAACACACATTGCACAGTGGGCCCCATAGAGCTTGGAGTTACAGGATCGGTTACAACAAGCGGCTTCCTGATTCCTGCTGTACTCAGCAAAGGCAGCCTTGTTTGAAAAAACAAAAAAACAAAACAAAACAAAGACCGGTTTAACCGTCCACTTGTTATTATAGGCATTATAAGGAGAGGTTTCCGCCCCTGAAGTGATGGAACCCACTGGTACCTGTGTTTTCATTTTATTTGCGATTCTTGAGTTGTGATCCATCTGGAGGAGAGGCCCAAATTTTGGAAGGTCCAAATTGGCCAAGTATTTTTCATTTCACTACTAATGGTGCTACTATTGCTACTAGTGCTGCTGCTAATGACAGGACTAGAACAAGAAGAAAAATAAATACCTGTTGCCAATCAAGTTGTGTAGACGAATAATCAAATCCTCTACACAGGCCCATTCGGAGGAGAAAACCAACTATGAAGCAGCCAATTGTATGGTAGAACACAGGACACATCTCTATGATTTCAAGCACTAACAACAAAGTGAAGTTCCCATTGCACCATCCCACAACCTCTTTGATCCACAATTTCCAAATGATCAAGAATAGAGTGAGATCATAAACTGATTTGGCCCCACTCATTCCTTTTGGACAGCCTACATATAAAGAATCAGAGAATAAAATCAATACATGCTTTGTATTAACAAAGATCTGGGGCACTCAGATTACAGTTACTAAGTGTGCATGATGCTACATCTTGAATAAAACAGGTATTAGTATGTGAAAACATTAATAAATAATGGTTGCAAAGAAAGACACCAAAATCCCGGTCTGTCAATTTCACAAAAGAGCCAACTAAAGAATTTCTAATTTCAGAATCCCATGGTTTCCTGCAGCAACATAAACCATATGTCACTGAAAAACACATCTCCATCTTCTATTGTTCTAATGCAATTTTTCCACACATGGTTTGGGTCACTAAAAAAATATATTTCTGGACACATCACAATAGGTCTCGAATTGTAGTTATATTCTTTTCAGTTGTAAGTTGAAAGCAAGCAACTGCAATTTGGAGCCTAGTCTCTAAGGTAATCACAAGTCTGTCTCTGTGTGTGTTTCCTTCAGGAGCCGACCATGGATGAACCCCATGTTGCTGTCAAGGCCATTCCTTCAAACGACGCAACAGGCCCAGATGGCTTCTCTGGAGCTTTTTTCCAGGAATGCTGGGACATCATTTGCTATGACCTCCTTAAAGCTGCTTGCGTTTTCTTCAGCAGAGCTAGCACCCCCAGGGACCTTTCTGCCACTCTCATCTGCCTGATCCCTAAGATAAGTGCCCCATCTAAATTCTCGGACTTTAGACCTATAAGCTTATGTAACTGTTTATACAAAATTTTCTCCAAAATCATTGCGGCGAGACTGGGAAAGATTCTTCCCAAGATAGTCTACTTAGAGCAAGGTGCTTTCGTGCAGGGCAGATCCATTGCAGAAAATTGTGTCCTTGTGCAGGAAATCTTCTGCGACATAAACAGAAAAATCAGAGGAAGCAACATTCTCCTTAAACTGGACATGGAGAAAGCATACAATAGGCTTAGCTGGAGATTTCTCAAGGACGTCCTCTCCAAATTTGGTTTCCATGGTGATCGGATAGCTTCTGTCGAAAAATGCTGGTCGGATTGCTGGTTTTCTGTCCTAATAAATGGTGAACCTGCTGGTTTCTTCTAATCCTCGAGAGGCCTCCGTCAGGGCGACCCCATCTCCCCCGCCCTCTTCATTCTTGCAGCTGAAGCTCTTAGCCGTGGTTTCCACAATCTGATGGAGTATGGGAACTGCCAGCCCTTCAAAACTCATCCCAATTGCCCAACGGTTTCGCATCTACTCTTCGCGGACGACACAATCCTTTTCGCCAATGGAGCCAAAACCTCGTTGAGAAACATCAGAAAATTTCTGACAAACTACGAGCTCATATTAGGCCAACGCATCAACTCTAACAAAAGCTTTTTCATTCCTTCATCAGGTATGTCTGAAGGTAGAATCAGAACAGCCGACTCCATTCTTGGATTTGGGAAAGCGTCTGCCCCATTCCAATATCTGGGCGTGCCTATCTTCCAAGGGAGACCCAAACGTGCCCTGTTTCACCCCCTTTTTGATAAAATTCAGTCCTGAATTCTCAGCTGGAAGAACAGAATCCTCTCCCAGGCAGGGTGTCTAACTCTCATCAACCACGTTATGTGCAGCATCCCTACTCATACTCTGGCAGCCATAGACGTCCGAAGCTATATCCTGGCCGAGCTTGAGAAGACGCTTGCAGCTTTCTTCTGGGGGTGGGAGGGCTGTTCACGAGTCAAGCTAGCTTGAAAAGCTCGCTCGACTCGGCTCGAGTAAGCTCGGATTGACTCGGCTTGAATGGCCGATTCAAGCCAAGCCAAGCTAATTATTTGAAGCTTGAGTTGAGTTCAAGCCAAGTTCGACCAGGGGGCATTTCAACTCGACTCGACTCGAAGCTCGAACTCGAGCTCGACTCGGCTCGATTAATAAATATATTAAATATTATTATATATATATATATATATATATATATATATATATATATATATATATATATATAAGTTTTAAGTTTAAACTTAAAAATTAAAATTTTAAAAAAAAAAAAAAAAAAAAAAACCCTAGAGTCTCTACCCGACCGCACGCACCCCCTTCCCTTTCCATTTCTTCTCTTTCTCTGCCCACTGCCAGCCGCACGCCCGCCCCGACCACCACCA
Source organism: Magnolia officinalis (assembly GCA_021015155.1). NCBI lineage: Eukaryota > Viridiplantae > Streptophyta > Magnoliopsida > Magnoliales > Magnoliaceae > Magnolia > Magnolia officinalis. The sequence goes on from JAJHSJ010000007.1 coordinate 19,172,152, forward strand.
GCAGTTTTCATTTCAGCTCCACAATAGTATGATTTCAATCTCTTGAGATCTACTTCTTAGGCGAGAAACCCAAGAAATTCAAGATGGGTTCTTCTCAGGTTTGTTAGAGCTTCAAGGAAATCCAATGATCTGATTGGCTAGAGCTCTTTACTTGGATTTCTAATCTGTGTTCTGCTCTGTTTCTTTTCTAGTACTTGGATTTCTGCTGGTGGAAGAAGATCAAGAACAGATCGGTTCTTACAGGTTTCCTCATCCGATTCGAAGCTTTGTTCGATTTTTTCATCAGGTTTTACTTTGATTCTCTTAAGATTTTTGAATTTTTCATCAATGGAGGAGGATCAAGAACAGAATCCATTACTCTCTCACCCAACAAGCTCGAGCTAGACTCGAGGTAAACTCGACTCGACTCGAACTTGACTCGACAGCTTTGGCAAACAAGCCAAGCTTCAATGTTGAGCTCAAGGCCAAGCTCGAGCTCAAGCTCGAACTCGAGTACATCATGGACAAACCAAGCCAAGCTTGGCCCACCTCGACTCGACTCGGCTCGATGCCCACCCGGACCCTAAAAACAAATGCCACTGGAGGAAATGGGATAGAATTTTCCTCCCAAAAGCTGAAGGAGGTCTTGTAGGGCTGAAAGTTGGGCGGGTTCAACCCGACCGACCCGACATTGGGTTGGGCTCGGGCAGTATGCATCGAGTCCGATCTCAAGCTTGGGCTATACAAACATCAACCTGATAAAACTTGGGTCGGGCTTGGGTTGAGGTCTCGGGTTGCCCGACCCAGCCTGAACCCGATTAACATGTAAGTTACTTATAAATTATAATTGAGCGTGGATCATCGGTGTTGAAGGCACAAGAAATTCTAGTGTCGTCGAGTTTCATTGGTATATATAGAATGCATGCCACACAACACGTCTTTTAAAGGAGTAGTTGTCTTATATTTTAGCTTGTTTGTTTAGAAAAAAAAAAATGAAATTCTTTACAATAAATAACTACATATATAATTAATAAAATCATATATACAAAAAATAAGTGTATTGAAATATAATAGACGAATGTAATAACAAAAATACTAGCATGTATCCACCCGATCAACCCGACTAACCCGACCGAGCCTGCTTGAGTTGGGCTTGGGTTGAGAATTTCCAACCCGAGGTTGGGTTGGGTTGGGTTGGGTTGGGTTAGGGTTGAGGTACAGGAACCTTGGGTTGGGCTAGGGTTGAGCACCAACCCGCCCGACTTTCAGCCTTAAGGTCTTGGCCTGAGAAACCTGAAATCTATCATGAAAGCCTATAGGATGAAGCTTGGTTGGACAGCCCTCTTCAGAGACAAAGGTAGCTGCTGGAGTCAATTTGTTAGAGCCAACGCTATTGATTTTTGCCACCAGCCCCCACAAAAATCTGCTACCCCCAGTAGGAATGTTATCGCCTCCCCTGTCTCTCCTCTTTGGAGGAACATCAGGAACACCTTCCACAAGCTCCACTCTCGGTGGCTTATTGGTAACAGGGACATTCGATTCTGGGAAGACGATTGGTCGGACCTGGGCCCTCTGCGCCACTGGAGACTAATCCACCCTTCAGCCGTAGCCTCTTCTCCTAACGCTGCTTCTTCTCCCAAAGTCAAAGACTTTATTAGTCCTCACGGCTAGATCGGGAGGACAAACATCTCCCTTCCTCTTCCCCAGTCTCACATCTCAATGGAGGGTACCTGCACTTCAGACGTTAAAGACAAACGCATATGGCTTGATGTGCCTGATGGTGAGCTGACAGTCGCCCGAGTCTGGCAATCTATCAGGCCAATTGGCTCGAAACAGAGATGGTGCAATTGGGAGTGGCACCCCAAACTTCCGCCGAAATTATCTCTCTTATCTTGGAAAATCTTTCAAAAGGCGATCCCATCAGATGACAGGCTTCAATCCAAGGGCGTGAGTTTGGCATATCGCTGCTACTGCTGCCCTACTCCCCACAAACCTGCTACGGAGTCCATTGACCACATCTTTGCTACTGGTTGGGCTGCCAACAACACTTGGGAGTTTTTCTATCGTCGTTGCGGTTTGGCTGACCCTGGTTTGGACTCAGCAGCAAGCCGAGCCGCTCATTGGTGGGGCGTCCCACCTCCACAGCAACGTCTCTCCTCTCAGAAGTCTGATTCCAATATTCATTTTTTGGGAACTCTGGAAGGAGAGAAATAGCTGCAAATTCGAGAACAAGGCTCTCAACTCCAATGGGATTATCGCTGGGACGTTATTCTGGATTAACTGGGCGAGTCCCAAAAAACTCCCCCCTTCCATGATCGCTATGCTGAACTCGATGCAAATCCCGCTCCCGGATCCAAGACCTCAGCGAGTGTCGATAGTTAAATGGGTCAAGCCTCCCCTTGGCTGGATCAAACTCAATATAGACGGGTCAGCCAGAGGGAACCCGGGGTCTTCCGGCGGGGGTGAAGTCGGCAGGAATACCAATGGTACATTCCTTTTTGGCTTCCATCGTGGCTATGGAGCTGGCACTAACACAAGAGCGGAGATTAAAGCTATCCTTGATGGTCTTATGCTTTGCGCGCTCTTGGGTTTCAATCGAGTCCAAGCATTAGTGACTCTAAAATCGCGGTCCAAACCCTCTCCAGCAAAATGTGCCTGGTCCATCTGGTGCTGGAAAGCAAGAATCAGGTCCATCGCGCATGAGATTCAAGCTGAAATCTCTTATACCCCTCGAGAGGCTAATTCGGTAGCGGACGACTTGGCCAGGCTGGGTAGCGAACGACAACAAGACCATAACTTCCACTCTTGGGGAACACTCCCTCCCGACATCAGAGGGCTTCTCTTTCTCGACAAGATGGGCCTGGGCAACCTTAGGACTTCCTAACCTTCTGTTTTCTTGTTTATTTGTATAGCAACACGATAGGGGGGCGTCTCCTTTTTGTCATCGGCCCACCACGAATCTATGCATGTAAGCCATCCGCGGCACTCCTTTTCTTCAATACAATTCTCCTTTTATAAATAAATAAATAAAGAAACCATTGGAGTACTGCAATTCAAAAGGTATTAATAAGCATTTCGATCAGTTACAAAACCAGAAAGAAAAGATAAGTTTCCATGTAGCCTTTCTGGTGTATAGAGTATTTCTGTTAGTTGTCCAGCAATACTTCTCCAAACATGTGATGCCATGCATGAGATCTGGACCATTCTTCTAGCCATACCTCAGAAAACCACAACGTTAGGTGATCCTAGCCACTAGAAGACTTTCGATAATTACAAACAGATGGTTAAAAAAGTCTCAACCAATGGCCAACATTTAACAAGAAATAAACTGTAATGCCCAAATCACTACATATCAGTGGCGGATGTAGTGCTATTTTCTTCTCCAGCAACCATTGCCCAAATCAAACAGCAACAGCTGTAATGCCCAATACTTACGAATGCCATTTTCCTTCCAAACAATTTCCAAATCCAACTAAAACAACAAAACATGACAAGAGGAAAATGGATCTCTCCTTTGACGGAAAGTTCCAAATCAAAGAGAGAGTTTGAAATGCTAAATTGAGTGTGCAAATAACAGAACCCGTCATTTTTTTTTCCTTCTTCTATGATGGTATTTTCTCAATCCATTCCCAAATCAAACTAGATCTGCATAAGAAGGAAAAAAGAAAAACAAGAGGGAATTTCTCTAGAAAATATTACCAAGGTCACATGGCAACTGCGAGAAAGGTAATCTCCTTTCAGCTTTGATAATGAAATGTTAAAAGATGTGTATTATGCTTATTGGTTGCTTTCAGTTTCTTGTCTTCATCACTCAACCATCTCAGGATCCTGTAAGGAAATGAATTCTACCACTGATAGCAGTTCCTATTAAGGTTTCTAATGATGGGTGTTCTAGAAGAGATGAAAAAGTAATTGATGCATGATTAAACCCACTTACAAGCATAAAACAAATTGTAAGACCGTCACACTTCAATAAATGAAAATCAAATTGTACAAAACCTTACTGTTTCTCTGTTTTTTTTTATCATTCACTTTTAAACACGAGTTGTATCTGTGGTCAGATGGTTAGCATTGTTTGATCTGATCAATGTAGTGCCTCACTACCACAATTTATGAATTATTCATAGTCTGCAAATGCATGGAATTCAAACTTATTTGCATGTAGAATCAAAACATAAAGAAATTTCCTCAGATACCATGAGTAAAAATTACTTAGCTATATAATTTTGACAGACAAAAGCCACAGTTCCTGATCTTTATACTTACTCTTTGCCTTCCCAGAATAGGGGCAGTTCCCTCTAAAGCATTCTACAATCCTACAAAAAAAAGGCATGAAATTTTAGATTCATGTATTTATATCATTTCTTAGCAAAGTAATTGGCATTCCCAGAAATACAAAATGCAAATTAGAAGAATGCATCTTTTTCTGTATATGGAAAGCTAGCCACCAAATTCCTGTTGGTGAAAAGAAAGGAACATCCATTAAAGAATAAGATAAAGGACCTAATACTCTGTGAAAAGGAAAGTATATACCAAAACTTATCTCTACTAGATACACTGGCTAGTCCATCATCAAAGGGCCACCAGGGAATATTGTAGTTAACACCAAAACCTCCAAATCGGCAGTCAAAACCCTAAAATTCAAGAAAACATGAATAAATAACCATCAAATCCTCCAAATCGGCCATCAAAACCCTATAAATAAACAAAATAGGAACAAATAAACATCAAATCTACCAAATCAGCTATCAAGACCACCTGAAATCCCCAATTTCAAAATCCTCAAGATCCCCAAAATTCTAAAATCCCCAATTCGGGGTCCACGTTCAAATCTGTAAACCCTAAAATCCCCCAAATTCGTAAATCAGAGAGATTGAGAGAGAGAGAGAGAGTGATACCTCACATTCAGAGAGAGAGAGAAGAGGGCGTGCGTGGGTAGATAGGGCGTACGTGGGTAGGGAGGGCGTGCGCGGGTAGGGAGGGCGTCGTTTCGGCTCCCTCCCTTTGGATCAAACACAGAGAGAGAGGGAAACATATAGAAGTTAGGGGGCAGAGAGAGAGAGAGAGAGAGAGAGAGATTGAGAGAGAGAGAGAGGATTAGGGCGCGCGCGTGCGAGAGAGAGAGAGGGAGAGGGAAGCGGGTTGCGTACTGAGTAACTCAGTAGGAAGCGGGTTGCGTACTGGTGTAGGTACGTGTCGTGCGAAGACGAGCGCTGACTCTCCTCGAACTCCGACTTTACGAACGGTTCAAAGGAGATCAAAGTTACATGGCCCCACAGTAATGTATTTATTATATCCACACTGTTCATCCATTTTTCGAGATCATTTTAGAGCATTATCCAAAAAATAATCATATCCAAAGATCAAATGGACCACACCACAAATAGCAGCAGGGATAATAATTTTCACCGTTAAAAAATTCGTAGGGCCCACCATAACGTTTATTGTCCATCCAATCTGTTCAAAAGGTCAAAATACTCGGATGAAGGGGAAAAACAAATTTCATATTGATCCAAAACTTCTATAACCCCTAAAAGGGCTTCAATGGTAGACGTTCAATCCCCAATTGCTTTTTGCAGTGTGGTCTACTTGATGGTTAGATCTGTTTTAATTTTCATCTCAAGACTTAAGACAAGCTCGAAAAATGGATGGACTGTTTGGATATTACACATACCTCATTATTAGATTTACAGAACTTGCTGACGTTAATACACCAGTTATATAGATGATGTGTGGTATAACTGATGTGTGGTACACTGGCCAATTCAGTACGCTTAAGTAAACTCTGTGGGCCACCGTCATTCATGAATTGTATCAACTCAGTTCATCCGTTTTATCATATAAATTTAGGGTTTTAACTCAATTATTAAGCATATTCAAAGCTCAAGCAGACCACACCAATGGATACAGAGTGAAATGAATTCTACCGTTGAAAAGTTCTCACCAAGTTTAAAAGTCAAGCCAAGTCTGACAACAGCACATGTTTTCACTTCATACTTATCGTGTGATCTTTGAACTATTTGGATGAAAATTTGGATGAAAAATAAACATCACTAGGGCCTTAGAAAGGTTTACTGTGGAAACCAATACTTCCACTGTTTCCTCTGATATGGTCTAATTGAATTTTTGACATACCTCAATTTGGGCTAACCCTGAAATGATACGGAAAAATAGATGGACAGCGTGTATAAACCACGTGAATTCAAAGTTGGCCCAACAGAGTTTACTCGGTACCATAGGGCCAGTTTGGACGGGTGGATTGGAAGGGATTGAATGGTATTAGGGTGGGTGGCATGGATTAGGAGGTAATGATGGTGTTGTCAGTGGATTGCCTTAAAATCCATAGGCTTGTTGTATCCCCATATTGAAATATCGAGTCTGTTTAGCACGCCGGACCAATCCCGGGATTAAACCTTTTCATCCCTTCCAATCCCTCGAACCAAACACTTCCCAAGTAAATTTGAACGGATTAGGATGGATTGGATGGGATTTAAAGGTAATGATGGTGTTGTCAGTGGATTGTCTTAAGATCCATGGGATTGATGTATCCCGGATCAGATCACCCGGTTTGTTTGGCACGCCCGGCCATCTCAGGATTTAACCTCCAATCCCTCCCAATACCATCCAATCCCTTCCAATCCACCCATCCATGCAATCCAATTTGGACAGAGAGCTGACGCTCCTTGAGCTCAGAGTTGTAGCAACGGTTCAAAGCATGGGCCTTACAATGATGTATTTATCATATCTACACCGTTCATCAATTTTGAGAGAACATTTTAGATCTTCATACAAAATATGAATAATTTAAAATGTTCCAGTGGATCACACCACAAATAGCAGTGGGACAATGATTCTCACCGTTAAAACATTCACAACAATCAGGTTGGTGGTGTGATAGGCCCACCATGATGTATGTGTTTATGTCGTCCATCCATTTCTCGAGAATATTTTAGGGCTTGACTCCAAAAATAATCCATATCTAAATCTCAAGTGGACCCCATCAAAGGAAACGTTAAATAACATTTTAGGGCTTACCCCAAAAATAATCCATATCTAATTCTCAGGAGGACTGCATCAAAGGAAATGGTAGAGGGATATTTGGGTTTCTCTGACGGCTTTTAGCCATCGGCGACCATCGGGGAAACCTCTATACATCCATCAGCTTTGCTCATTTTTTTGGTAGTGAAGAAGGGGCTTTTATAGTCCCAATAGATCTCAGGTTATGTTTCGCGGGTCTCATTATCGCAACTAAACATGCACTCTCGGTCGAACCAACGACTTATGTCAATCGGATTGACAGGAACGGATGGATCATTCATTCGGACTAACTAAACATTGTTTTATCTAGTTTCTTGGTTTGTACGGGTCAACCGGACCAACAAGGGTGTTGGTCAGACTGACATAACAACAATTTAACTTGAAATGGGGCTCAAGTATAACCCAAGGGTTCTAGGGCTGACTGAAAATGGCTCTACAACTGTTCTAAGCGTTAAATGTTCTACTTGGTTGTTATATCCTAGGTTTGGGTTCTAACCACTAAGGACTCACTAGCGCACCATAAGGTTTTCCAAGTTAAGACGCACATATGAGAACGTGCGGCGCATAAATATATATATATAATATATATATATATATATATATATATATATATAATATATATATATATATATATATATATATTATAATATATTAAATATAAGAAATCTGGTAAAAACTCGTAGACTTATACTCACTATATATGGTAAACCAACTGTGATGAGGACACATATGGTATGATGATCCCATATCCAAGATCCATCCCTAATAGAAATTCTCATTCTTCGTCACTGATAATACATCATAACCATCTAAGCGTTCACCATATTCAATTGAATTAGTTTCCTTCGACGAATCATCTTACTTCCCATCTTACGGACTTTGGGAAACTGACATTCCCTTTTTAAATGACCCATCCTCTGATAATTTCAACACTTTAACTTTTCTTTACCTCTTGACTTAAATTTAAATCGTGTTTTTCCCTTCTCTCGCTTAGACAATCTTTTCCAAACAAACAACACATAAGTAGAGGTACCTTCACTACTACTATGCTACTGTAACTACTTCGGCTGAAAGGCTACGATAACGGTCTTGATATCCAAAGTATCCTTATTATGGAAAAGAGTATCAACCAGATACTTGAACAACTTGTGGAGAAATGTTAACAAAATTAGGGCTTGATCTTTTTCCCCAATCTTCATCTCATCAGTCGTCAACTTGCAAAATAGTTTGTCGAACATGTTAATATGTTCAAATAGATCCGACCCTTCTGTCATTTTCATATTATAAAACTGACTCTTCAGAAATAGACGATTGATGAGAGATTTTGTCACATAAATACTCTCCAACTTCGTTAATAAATTTACAATAGTCGTCTCATTTATGACATTGTAAAAGACTTCATTGACCAAGCACAATTGAATTGTAATAATTGTCATTTGATCAAGTTCATCCCAATCTTCTTCCTTCATAGATTTTGGACGATGACTTTCCTAAGGAGTGCATACTGTAACCCATGATGAATTAGGAGGGCTTCCATCTTCAATCTCTATAGTTCAAACTTGTTTTTTTTTCCCCCATGATTTTCTTTATTTCAAACTTCACATTCGATCTATTTAACGTCATATTTCAAATCCAAACTAACAAATCAACCTCACTTTGATACCACTTGTTGGAGATCTGACCCTATAGAAGCACCTCAATCTGATACAAGAAAAAAAATAAAAATCCAAGCAAACACAAAGAGAACACGTAATTTTTATGTGGAGAACACTTGCGGGAAAAAACAACAATATAAAGTAATGATCAATCTACTATTTATAGAAGATTATAGGGATTGGAAAACTAACATCCAACCTCTCTCTCTCTCTCTCTCTCTCTCTCTCTCTCTTAAAGGCTCTAAAAAATACCAAAAATAATACAAAATTATAACTCTATCTTTACCCTAACATAACTTACCTTAAAAACCACCTTTTCATATGGGAAATGTCAAAAATACCCCTTTAAGAGTCTATTAACACTTGCGCCTTATTAGCATGTGAAACACGAGTCATATAGGCTCATAAAAGTGAATAAATCTTACTATCATTTTGGTGTCATAATTTTAACATGGCACATATAATGGTCAGACAAGCTTGATTTTAGAGTATCCTATTATCATGATGGAGCTTTCTTAGTGTGCGGATTAAACGATATACACACAAAATATGGTGGGCTGCAAACAGGCATGAGAAGGTATATATGAGTGCAACTCGAGTTGGTTGGGTTAGGGTGGGTTGGGTTAAGAGTCAATCTAATCCCAAATGAACCTCTAAATTAGGACCAAACCTAACATAATTTCCACCCAAAGTGCCCAACCTGAGCCCAATCCAAAGTTTATTCTCTATACTCGACTTAACCCAACTGAACCTTACTGAACCTCATAAACACAGATTTTGCTCAACCTGAACCCAACCTGAATTTAAATTTAGCATTTTTTAAAACCCAAATCCTACCTAAGGACTGGCAATCTGACCTAATCAGTCGAGTTCAGGTTGACCGGAGCTCAAGTTGCAGCTCTATGAGAGGGCTAGCGACTCTATTTTGGTAAGGATATGAGGAAGGTGTGTTGTTTCTTTGAATCCAATTTGGAATCTTGTAAATATGGATGTATCAGGTCATTAGTCTGTTTCAACTGTGTTGGTTTTCTTTTTTGAATTCATTTGTTACTTTTTATCAAGATTTTAAAAATTAAAAAAAAAAAGATTAACTGGTAGAATGAGTTATTCCAAGCCTTCAAAAAAATTACAATTCTAATTAATTGATGCATATAATAAAGATTTTTGGCTCAATATGTAAAACAAAATGCTCACCAAAATAATAAAAAAATAAAAAAGGTCGACTCGAACTCTAAAGGTAGATATTTGTCTAACAATAGCACATAGCGTAATCAAATCAGTTGATACCTATGGCAATTAGGTCACCAAGTTGCTTGGTCAATTGATCATTAGGTTACCTTCTTAGGACCTGTTTGTTAATACTGAATTTTTGTACTTAACACGGAATTTGGAAATTATTTAATTCCATGTTTAGTGGTGTTGGTTAACGCATAAAAAGGAAAGTGCTCCACAATTTTATGTTGAAAGTCTAGCTTAATGGGGAATGGAGATTGCGGTCTCTAGTTATTATTTTTTTTAATCCAAAATGATCCTGAGAGATTTTCTCCTTTGTGTTGCACACATCCCAACTTTTAACATGGGGCAATATTTCTCTGAGCCCACTATGATGTATGTGTTTCATCCATTCCATTTATCCATTTTTAAATATCATTTTAAGGCTTGATACCAAAAACGAGAGTAATATAAATCTCAGGCGGACCACACCACAGGAGAACAATAGTGATTAGATATCCACCATTAAAATTCTCCTAAGGCCCAATGTACTATTTATTTGACATCTAATCTGTTGATTAGGTCATATAGACCCAGATGAATGCAAAAACAAAGATAAGCTCGATCCAAAACTTTTATGACCCCCAAAAAGATTTTAATGGTCCACGTTCATTTAACACTGTTTTCCTGTAATGTGGTCCACTTAAGATTGGGATATACCTCATTTTTGGTCTCGTACTATAAAATTATCTAGAAACATAGATGGACGACATGGATGAAACACATACATCATGGTGGGGCCCACATAGCACCCACCACAGGTGGCAGGGAAGTTGCCATCTGTTGTCGCGGACGCAGATTGGATACTGACAGGTTGAGTAGCGAGACTGGCCACTAAAGTGACGTCACCGAGTTATATGGCCCCATCATAATGCATGTTTTGTATCCACACCGTCCATCCATTTGGAAATATAATTTTAGATAAAGATCTAAAGAATAAGTCAAATCCAAAGCTTCAGTGGACCTCACTACAGAAAACAGTGGGGAGAGTGACGCCCGCCATTAAAAACTTAAATAGGCAACGAAAGTTTTTTTATCAAGTTGATAATTCATTTTTTCCCCGTCTTTCATATCTGTGTTAACTTCTGAACAGGTTGGATTTCAAAAAAAAATAAATCACGATGAGCCTTAGGAAGGTTTCAACGGTGGTAGGCGTCAATCTCCCCACTGTTTTTTTGTAGTGGGGTGAACTACATATTTGGATCCGCCTCGTTTTTTAAATCATGCCCTAAAATTAAATCTCTAAATAGATGGATGGTGTAAATAAAGCACATACATCATAGTGGGCCCACATACATCATAGTGGGCCCATAGAACTTGATGACATCACTTCGATAGCAAATCTTGCTATTCAACCTATCAGTAGCTAATCCACGTCCAAGTAGGATGCGGATTGGCTGGTGTACCTCACACCAGCTATATAGCTGCTCTATTGATGTCAGAAAATTCTGTGGGTCCCATCATGAGGTATGTGTTATATCCAAACTGTCCATTCATTTGGTGAGCTCGTATTAAGGCTTGAAACTAAAAATACGACATATCAAACTATCAAGTGGACTACACTATAAAAAGCAGCGGGGGATTGAACGCCTATCATTGAATCCCTTTTTGCGGTCATAGAAGTTTTGGATCGATATGATTTTTTTTTTTCCCCTCTTCATACAGTTATTTGTGACCTTATGAGCATATTGGATGGAAAATAAACTTTATGGTTTGGATAGCATTAAGTGAGCACAGTTAAAGCATTTTATGACCATAAAAGTTTTGTATCAAGCTATATTTTAAGTGTTTTCACTTCATGCAATTGGTAATGACCTTATAAATGGTTTGGATAGCATATAAACATCAAGGTGGGCCTTATTTGAAGGTTTTGTTGCTACCGGTGGTCAACCCTATACAACACATAGTGACAATCTTCCCCCTAAGAGGAATTGAGGGCATTATGAATAATGATATTTTAGTTTTCTATTAAGTATTTTAGTTTATTTGAATTAAATATAATGATTTTATTTTTATTTAATAAAAACTATTTTCTTTATAATGTAAACATTTCCAAATGGGAGATAACGGCAAACGTGTCAAATTAACATATTTCAGACATTTAAGATCTTTGTTAACAAACAAGTTGTTTTAAATTCAATACTTAATTTTCATACTTCAGCCATAATTATTAAACAAGTTTTTTGACTTTAGATTTTAGATCCAGGATTCAGATTCAGATTCAGGCTTTAGATTTCAGATTTAACAAATGGGGCCTTAGTTACCTAATCACTAGGGATATTCAATAACCCAATGTTATAGGATTTAATTAGAGGATGCATTGTTGTCTAACATGAGACATGCAAAGCATCTTTGAAAGTTATTCAATGTATTAAGTATTTGACCACAACGGTATGTGGTCTAATCAAATTACACCAAATCATGTCACGAAGGATATCTATAATGAGTTGGTCAACAGGCAATGCACTTCCAGTGGACACATTGGGGCAAAGAAAGTAGCAACATCTCCGCCATGTTGGCAACAATCCCGGCATGTCTAAGATTGCCTCCTCATCCATGTATAACAGATTCTCCAATGGCAAAAGTGTTACGATCTCGGCTATGTTTGCATCATTGCTCGTATGATCAATTTCTATTTTGAAGTCCAGATTGCCATGGTAGCCTCAACAACAACGAAAACTTCTAGGGCGTGTTTGGTCGGGCGCTGGATATGGAATTACGATGACTTTCGAGGGTTATCCATTAACATCCAATCCCACCGACTGTTTGGACAGTCGACTGGCGCCGCCCTCGTAAACCGCACGGGTTATCCATGAGTCGGATTCGGCAAATCCCTCTGCCAGTTTCGCCATTCCTCCATATCCCATGGGATTCGTGAATGGATATGGAAGGACGGTCTTCAGACGGCGGGCGCAGGAGACCGATCGGGTGATGGAAGGGACGACTCCAACCGACAGCTGCCGTGCATGTGATTATAAATCGAGAGGTGCTGGTTGGTGGGGATAGGCAAGAGATCGAGAGGTGAGTCCTCTTCCCCTCCTTCACTAGCCAGGGTGTTGACGGGCACTGTTTGCTGGTTGAGATCAAGTCATTCTTCTTCCCTGTCATTCATAGCCAGATTGTTGACGATCAACGTTTACAGGTAGGTAACCGAATCAATTCACAGGATGCATCTCACTGTAGCGAGGGATGTAAGATCTGTTGATGGGATTCGCTGCCATCCCGCCTGCCTTCTCGAGCGGATCCCACAAAGTTTCTCCTCTCCTCCGTTGCAGACTCTCTCTCTCTCTCTCTCTCTCTCTCTCTCTCTCTCTCTCTCTCTCTCGCAACGGAATCGTTTCCATTGATGCAATTTCTGTTGATGTTCGATATGTCTCTGCAAATATCAACGCATTGATGCGGTTTTCGCCGATATCTGATATATTTCTGTAGAGGACGGTCGACGTATCGCTTCCCGTTTTCACACTTCGACATTGAACATGATGAGGTTCGCAAGATTTCTCAAGAATCTATACAAATCTCATTTGCTATTGGAATTCCGCCATCATTCTCATTCTTTCCTTCTCAAGATCTTTAGAAATTTTCATTTCTCTTTCCAATTCTTGGAAGGCGACCGTTTGATCTGTTCCAACGAAGAAGTGAAATTTTAAGAAACGAACGTCGGCTATTTCTGCCTTTTCTAGCGATCTTCTTGGATTTCTGGCTGAGATTCGTCTGTTTTGATCTCACTGTGGAGATTATCCGTCAACTCCGACGAAGAAGCCGCTTATGCAACTCCTGCGAATCCCATGTCTGTGTCTAAGCATATAAGAGGATTTGCAATCTATTTTGAGGAATTTTATCTCTCAGTCTAGCTTCTTTTGATGGTCTGGTGTCAGCGGGAGTAGCCAATACGTTGCCCTGCCTAACGCCCCGTACCATTTCCAAAGTGGAAGGAGTACCATCCTGGGATGATATCTGCCCGGCTAAACAAGAGGAAAAATAAAATTTTGAGGGATCACTGCAATCCCATGGACGTCCCAAACAGTCTCTCCCATGCGGTCCCGGGATTGGTCCATCCCATGGGATTCCGGACAATTAGGGTTGTTCACGAGTCAAGCTAGCTCGAAAAGCTCGTTCGACTCGGCTCGAGTCAGCTCGGATTGACTTGGCTTGAATGGCCGATTCGAGCCGAGCCAAGCTAATTATTTGAAGCTCGAGTTAAGTTCAAGCTAAGTTCAACCAGGGGGCATTTCAACTCGACTCAAAGCTCGAACTCGAGCTCGACTCGGCTCGATTAATAAATATATTAAATATTATATATATATATAGTATATTAATATAAGTTTTAAGTTTAAACTTAAAAATAAAAAAATAAAAAAATAAACCCTAGAGTCTCTACTCGACCGCACGTACCCCCTTCCCTTTCCTTTCTTCTCTTTCTCTGCCCACTGTCAGCCGCATGCCCGCCTCGACCACCACCACCAGTTTTCATTTCAGCTCCACAATAGTATGATTTCAATATCTAGAGATCTACTTCTTAGGCGAGAAACCCAAGAAATTCGAGATGGGTCTTCTCAGATTTGTTAGAGCTTCAAGGAAATCCAATGATCTGATTGGCTAGAGTTCTTTACTTGGATTTCTGATCTGTGTTCTGCTCTGTTTCTTTTCTAGTACTTGGATTTCTGCTGGTGGAAGAAGATCAAGAACAAATTGGTTCTTACAAGTTTCCTCATCCGATTTGAAGCTTTGTTTGGTTTTTTCATCGGGTTTTGCTTTGATTCTCTTAAGATTTTTGAATTTTTCATCAATGGGGGAGGATCAAGAACAGAATCCATTACTCTCTCACCCAACAAGCTCGAGCTCGACTCGAGGTAAACTCGACTCGATTCGAACCACTAGCTCGACTCGACAGCTTTGGCAAACAAGTCAAGCTTCAATGTTGAGCTCGAGGCCAAGCTCGAGCTTGAGCTCGAACTCGAGTACATACATCCTGGACAAGCCAAGCTAAGCTTGGCCCACCTCGACTTGACTCGGCTCGATGCCCACCTCTACGGACAATCCACTAACACCACCATCATTACCTTAAAATTGATCCCATCCCGCCTAATACCATGGGATCTGCCCGGCCAAACAGGCCCCTAAGGGCCCGTTTGGACGGGTGGATTGGAAGGGATTGGATGGTATTGGAAGGGATTAGAAGTTTAATCGGGATTGGCCGGGTGTGCCAAGCAGACTGGGTGATCTGATCCCGGGATATAGCAATCCCATGGATCTTAAGACAATTCACTGACAGCACCATCATTACCTTTGAATCCCATCCAATCCACCCTAATCCGTTCAAATTTGCCTGAAACATGTTTGGTTCGAGGGATTAGAAGGGATGGGAAGGTTTAATCTGGGATTGGCCGCGGCGTGCCAACAAACTCAATATAGCAATCCACCGATATAGCAATCCCATTAATATTAAGACAATCCACTGACAACACCATCATTACCTTCTTGAAATCCATGCCATCCACCCTAATACCATTCAATCCCTTCCAATCCACCCGTCCAAACGGGCCTAAGTGCTGTGGCAGCCACTGGAGTTGATGAAATTGACACAGGCATTGGCTTCTAAATGCTGTGGCAGCTGTACGAAGGTGAGACGCGCACACGGAGGCAGCTGTATGAAGAATGATGGAAGGCTGACTTTCTTCAATACATGATTCTGCATTGAATGTATCTGAAGTAGGTCGAAGCAGTTGCATCCCTATTAACTCCTAAAAGGCGTTCTTTGGTCTTTTGGGAACGTGTAGGGGTATTTTGATTTTTGACTCAGTGTTCGTTAGCGGAAGAGACGAATTCCTCGGCGATTTATATGGGCCGTTCATTTTTTTTTTTTTTAATATGTTGACACCATATGAGAAGTGAAATAGCTCACTTTTTATTGCAGCAGATCTCAACCATGTGCCTCATCTGATGGAATGCTCAGATCACACACTCGTGTTGCATATTGATGCCATCTTCCATGCGCTGTGGAGTTAGCAAATCAAGTGAGGTCAATGGTACTTATGGGTCTACGCAATGCCTTTTTGGTATGATGTGGCATGATGTCACATGATATCAGCCGCCAATATTTTCTTGGGATATTAATAATGCCCTTTTCTACTTGTAAACGTGTGGCTATTAAAAAAAGAAAAGAAAAGAAAAGAATAAAAGGCCATATTTCTCGCATTTGGAATATTTGAACAAGTCCAATTTTCCTATGCCGGCTAAAAAGATTTTAAAAAAGATTATATATTTAGAAGTGCCTATGCAACTTGTTTTATAATTGGTCATCTATTGTTGGAACTTTAATCCAACCTTCCAAGCTGGTTATTAATTGAATGAATTCCATCGACTCTTCTACTTGCGGACATTTAATGTTAGTGATGATGTGGACCAATCACATGATAGAAAAAAATAGGCTTTTCTAGTTAAGGCAAGTAGAGGATCCCGATTTTAATTGGTCACCAACTGGAGACCACTTAAGGCTGATAGAATATTTGAGTATATATGCAGTATAGGCACTGATTGACTGCTTGTATGTTTAGGGTCCAGTTGATGAGTTTCCACTTTTAAAAATAAATCGTAGCAGGAATAGAAATTTACCATGCTGTACAAACCTTTACATGATATTTTTGGGTTTTCAATTCTCGTAAGTGGGCCCATGGATGCTAATCCAAATCATTTTCTTGGATGGACGTTCATCCTAAAACTCCAAGATTGAAAGATCTTAGCCACTGGTATTGGGTCCTTTTCTTTAGGTGATTCCTTGTATTTGTTTTCATAACTGATTATTTACAGGCCATAAATTGAAAGTCACAATCAAATGAAGATTGCATAGTTTTAAAATTAGATGACTAGACTCGAACCTTGGTCTAATCAACTTGACTCAGAAATTTTTGAGCCAAGTCATTAGAAACTCACTACATCGAACCAGCTCTATGACTCGGTTAACTCAAACTGAGTCACTCGGTCTGTTCTCATTTTTAAATGGATACAACAAGACATGCAATTCATTTGCATCCTTGTATTCAAATTTTAATACTTATATTAAAAATCAATTATTATTCAAAATTCTCAACAACTTAATTATTAAATATAAAATTGAGTTGAATCAAATTTTCAGGTTAAATTGACCGGGTTGGACATTGAATTGAATTTTGGGTTAAAAAAAAAAAAAAACTATAGAAAAATGTAAAATTTTCTTGCTTCATTTCTTTCTAATCAAAATATTACAATTCAATTAGCTACATGTGATTGAGATTTTTGGACCAATATCAACAAAAATAATAAAAATGTCAACCACAAGTCAAAGTGGGATATTAAATCTTTAAAGGGGTGGGCCCCACCCTCTCTCTCTCTCAATGGACACGGATTGCGTCCTACCCCTTCCGGACGGTAATCCGTCCGGGCAGGGTTCTGTGGGCCCACCGTGATGTAAGTGTTTTATCCAAGCCGTTAATCGTTTTTCCCATATCATTTTAAGATATGTATGTAAAATTGAAGCAGGTCCACAGCTCCAGTGGACCACACCGGAGGAAGTTGTAGTGATAATGACACCCACCGTTGAAACCTTTCTAAGGGCCACCGTGATGTTTTTTTTATCATCCAACCTATTAATAAGGTCATGTAGACGTGGATGAAGTGAAAAACAAATATTACCTTGTTCTGAAACTTCTCCAGCTCCAAGAAGTTTTTAATGGTGGACATTAAATCCTCACTTTATGGTCCACTTTAGCCCTTTATCTTTCTCACTGTTTGTATTATAACTTAAAATGATATGGGAAAAGAGATTAACGGCTTGGATAAAACAATTACATCACGGTGGGCCCCACAGAGCCCTGCCCGGACGTTGACGGATTAACGTCCGGGCGGGGGTTGGACGCAATCCGCGTCCCTCTCTCAATGTCTCCTCCCTTCCGGATCAAATTGAGTAGCTCCATAGCGACACGTCAGCACCTGCTTCCACGTCATCTCATGGGACATATGGAGGTGGAGAAAGCAGCATCCCCTCTGCCATGCTGGCAATCAATCCCGGCATGTCGAAAATGGCTTCCTCATCCATGTACAACACATTCTCCGGTGGGGAAAGATTTACGCACTTTGCTGGGTCTGCTTCATTCCTTCTATTGATTTCAGATTTCAAAGGATGGAATGCTTCGGCAGCAGATTTCAAAGGATGGAATGCTTCGGCAGCAGATTTTCAAAGGACGGAATGCTTCACTTTAGCTTTGTATTTGACTAGAAAAGCCTATTTTTCTTCTTTCTTTGCGGTGTCCGACTGCGTGACATATAAAATACTAGGAATTGTATACCTTAACTAGAAAAGCCTATTTTTCTCTGTCATGTGATTGGTCCACACCATATAAAATACTAGGAATTGTATACCTTAACTAGAAAAGCTTCGTTCCTTCTATTTGGAAGGCTTTTCTTTGACTTTTGACAACTTTTCTATCTGCGAGGGAAAAGAAATACATACTCTTTCTTGACCGTAGGTATACAATTCCTAGTATTTTATATGGTGTGCTTCACTTTAGCTTTGTATTTGACTCATTTTCTGGTCTCTGCAATACAATAATCTGAAAAAATGGTTGGACGGTGCGGATCTAACAAAAACATCATGATGGGGCTCATGGAAGTGAAACTTGTCCGATTTTCTTCTTTTCATGCATAGTTGATGTGTGGAACTACTTTGGGCTCCACCATGGCTTATACATTAGATCCACACAGTCCAACCTTTTGTCAAATCATTCAATGGCATGATGTAAAAAATGAGATAGATGCAAAGCTCAAATAGACTATATCACAAGAAATATTGTTGATTGAAGCATTCCTGGGAACACAAAGGGCACGGATCAAGCTGATATTTGTGCTTAATATTACGAATAGGTCAGATGGCAAATAAGCAACATGGTGAATAGGTCAGATGGCAAATAAGCACATGGGTGAACGCTCAGCATCCAATTCCCACTTTTTCATGTGGTGTGGTACACTTGAGCTTTGGATCTTTCCCCATTTTGGTTCACACCTAGAATGATCTGTAAAAATGAATGGACAGTGTGGATCTAACGCACATTACGATGGAGCATACCGTACTTCACAAGTCAATGCTGACCGCTGCTTGTTGTGTTGCGTGCAACACGCAGTCGGACACCGCAAAGAAAGAAGAAAACCAGACAATTTGAGTGTGGCATTATCAGGGGTCCACCATGTTGTATAAGTTAAATCCACACCATCTAATAATTTTTTCAAATAATTTCAGTTTATAATCCCAAAAAAATGAGACAGATCCAAACCTCAACTTCGCTACACTATAGGAAAGAATGAGAATTGAACGCTTGCCGGTGAAAATTTCTTTGGGCAACAGAAGGCTTGATCAAGCTGATATTTTGTTTTCCCTGAGTCCAAGTTTGTTTGACCTTATGAAGAGGTTAGATGACAAAAAACCTCAGTGGTGGGCCCTAAAAGGTTTTCAATGGTCCACATTTAATTCCCACAGTTTTCATGTGGTGTAGTCCAATTGATCTTTAGATCATCTACCTCATTTTTGTATATCATGAACTAAACTGATCTAGATCGAAAAATGGATGGAGGGTGTGGATCTAACATATACAGCCAAACGTGTATCAGAACTCGCACAAGCTTGGTACAAATCACGCGTGAGACGTAACCTCATGGAGTTAAGGAAGAATGCAAGAATCTACGCTGTTGCCTTTACGTGAGAAATCAACTCCGTCTCTCAGTTTCTAAAACTTACGATGGGACAGAAATTAAAACATCAGGCAGATCTAAAACTCAGGTGGGCCACATAACAGTAAACATTGAGAATAGAAACATCTACTATCCAAACTTTCTTAGAGCCAGCCATGATGTTTAAAATCCATCCAAACTGTTCCTAAGGTTATCACCATTGGGATAAACCATATGCATCCAAAACTTCTGAGCCCCACAAGTGTCCAATGGTGAATGATCAATCCCTTTTTGTTTCATGTGGCGTGGCCTACATGAGTTATGGATCTGTCTTAATTCTAGCTTCCTGTATTATTATGATATTGAGAAACTGATGGACGGAGTGGATATCTCACAGGAATCTCTGCGGGACCCAAATACCTTCTGACCACAAGAACCAGCGGTGTGATATTTATTACCAAAGACGCGTTGTGCGTGCCCCTGAAAAGGAAGGGAACTCGACAAGACTTACTAGAGAAGGCACTTAAGTGGGCGATTCTGGCTATCTTAGCCGTGTTGCAAACATGGGAAATACCGTGTGATTGAAAGAGGGGTTTCATGGGACTTGCTCTAATTGGTCCACTTAAGGTGGACCTATCGCCAACCGGTCAGAACATGGCAGGAAATGAGACCGGCATGATGACATCACTTATGTTAGTTACATGGTCCACCTTAATATGGAATGGTGGACATGCATCTCTCAACCTCATCGTAGCAAACAATGTGTGCGACCACCCCAACGGTTTAGATCATTGGATCGGGGCAATTTCAAGGCCAGGAGATTATGGAGTGGATTAGGTGTTACCCGGGTAACACCTTAGGTGTTACCCTAACTATGTGGGGCCCACTTTGATATATTTATTGTATATTCATGCTATCTTTTTCATTTTAGGGCTCAATCCCAAACCTTAAGAAGATAACAATTTCACGTGAGGGAGTGACTTTATGAGCTTTTTATAGCCTCAAATTTTATGCCCAAATGGCTAGAGGGCATCTTTTTATTATATTTTCCCTTAGTGGGTTGGGTTTTGGCCCACAGGGTCCCTTTGGGGGTTCGCTGACTCATCTACACCAAAGGGTAGGTACCCCATCATAGGATCCGCGATTGGTTAAAATCGTGTGGAGATTGAATGCTTCGATTAACTGCAGGGACACCATTTAGGATGGACGGTCGTCGGCGATCGATCAGAGATGCAACTATACGGATTTGAGCGGAGAAATATTCTTAACTCGTGCCACAAGTTTAGTCACAATCTGTCATTCGAAACATTACAACTTCCAAAGTGAATGCAGAATAGCCAGACCCAAGAATGTATATGATGTAGCTCACCAACAAATTGTATAACCAATTAACTCTTTAAAGGCTTTTTTTGGTCCTTAGGGGTAACTTTATTTTTGACTCGGTGGTGAGTTATATGGTAGAGTTAGGATAGCATTAGGTGCGACCTTAAAAATGAAACTGATTTAAATCTCAAGTGAATCATACGGTGGGAAATAGAGGTGATTAAATGTCTAACATTAAAAACTTCTTAGGTCTCCCACCATAATATTTATTTGTCATCCAATCTGTAGATAAAATCATACGAACTTAAATGAAGTGAAAACACAAATATCAGCTTAATCCAAAACTTTTGAGCCATGAGAAGCTTTCAGTGGTCAATCGATGCTGTTTCCTATAGTGTGGTCCATCTAAGATTTGGACGATCGAGGTGGGATTCACGGTCAGCGCCTTACCGTGTTGGGTGAGGCAACGGCCGAACCTAATACGCTCCTTCAAGGCTTCAAGTGTGGGACACAAATCGCCACGTCATTCTCTATCGGTGCTAATTTCTGTAGCCCGTATGACAGTTCAGCGAGAATCTAGGAAACGGAGACTGTTGTCTGAGGTTTGTTATTTCCACCCGCCGGTCACATACGCACAGCTACACGTGCAAGTATAAAACACGAGTATAGGACGCGTGCTTTCCATTAGGTTGGAAAATAATGCCTAGATCTTCTGATTACAAAATCAGGCAATTTCACTCTTCAGGTGGGCCACAACGTACAAGATAAATTGGAGAAAGAAATCATTTCTAGCCATTCATGTATTTTGGCATGCTGCCGCCCATCTGAGTAGTAAAATGGCCCATTTCTATTATACAAGATCTAAACTGTATATCTCATCCCTCATCTAACGGAAAGCTCATATCACACTCTTGTATTACTTATTGATGCATGTGTCCTACGTGTGAACGTGTGCACCTTTCATGCGTGTGCAACTAGTGAATGTAGTGCCGTCGTGGGGGCCACCATGATGTATTGTTTATCCATGCCATCATTCCCTTTCTAGATAATATATACGAGCCCAAAAATGAGTCAGATCCAATGCTCTAGTGGACACACAAGAGATGACTCTTGAATGCTATAGTGGACCACACACACAAGATGACTATGTAAGGAAACTTGCATTTAATGCTTTGTGCATGCAACCTAAGCTTGCTATTTGGTGTGGTCCATTAGAGCATTAGTTCTGCTTTATTTTTGGCCCCAAACTTTAACATGATCTTAGAAAAGTAATAAATGGCATGGATAAACAGAGATACATTAGGGTAACACTCTTACAAATCTGGTTGATATGCTTAAAGGTTAGGCCGCGGGTCCGATGCAATCGGTTTCCTTTCTACATTAGGCTATATGTATAAATATCAACGGATACAGAACTACTGTCACCCCACATTCCCTGCTGCTTTGTGTAGAGTAGCTTGCTTAAGTTTTGTATCTACCTGATTTTTGGCCTCCTGTATTCTTTAAAACCGGATAAACAAAGCTTCCAAGTGGACAGGATTTCCACTTGAAACTCGCTAGGGAGCTCGACTGAGTCATGACTCGGCCGGCCTTGATGAGTAGGCGATCGAGTCAAACTGAGTAACTTGCTGATTGTTTATTTTAAAACGGATACAAATATATCATGCAAGTTATCTGTATCCTCGTATTCATTTTTTTTATAAAAATTCTCGATTATTTAATTATTATTTACTAATTGAGTGTCATCCAAAATTAATGTCAATTCGGTATGGACATCAAAGTCAAGTTGAATTTTTGAATTGCGAAAAATTGTGGATTTTGATCGTTTCAGACCTTTCAAATCAAAATATTACAATTCCAATAGCCACATGTGATGGAGATTTTTGGGCCAATATGTACAAAAAATAGTAGCCCTAAAAAATAGTAAAACGTCAACCCCAAGTCAAAGTGGGATATTACATCTTTAAAGAGGTGGGTCCCACCCCTCTCTCTCTCACCGCTCCCTTCCGGATCAAATTGAGTAGCTCCATAGAGACACGTCAGCCCTGCTTCCACGTCATCCCATGAGACAAATGGAGGGAGAAAGCAGCAGCCCCTCTGCCATGCTGGCAAGCAATCCCGGCATGTTGAAAATCGCCTCCTCATCCATGTACAACACATTCTCCGGTGAGGAAATATTTACACTCTTCGTTGGGTCTGCTTCATTCCTTCTATTGATTCAGATTTCAAAGGATGAAATGCTTTGGCAGCAGATTTCAAAGGACGGAATGCTTCTGCGGCCTCAGCCGCAGTTTTCTGAATGTCTTTAACACTGCTAGAACCAGGAACGGGCAGAAGCCAAACAGAGTCGGCGAAATTGAGACAGGCGGATGACCTCTAAGGGCGAGGGCGGCTACATCATGGGCACGTGCAGCCATCTAAGCTGTCGGAAAGTCCCAAGCCATATCCGCGTCTTCTTGTACGGTTCCCGCATCTCGCACACCCACTTTCCTCCATTCCTCTGCCGGACACCCTTGTAGATGGGATGTCGCGTCTCACGGAATTTCATCCGTCCTGCCCGCCGCGTTAGGAGGACTGGTCTCGATGGTGGCGATATCTCCTCATCCGAGATACCTTGATGGGTTCCACTGCTGGACGGTGATGATGAGTTCTCCAGTGGGCATATGGTCGGAAATTGGAGCTGTAGCTGGAGGCCTCCATAGGGAAATTAGCCAGAGTAGAAAGAAGCTGAAGTGTCGAGATCATGGGATTTGAAACTTTTCTTGTGAAAAAAGGAGGAAGTAGAAAGGATTTTATATGAGGCGAGGAGTGCAGGAGATGCTTCGTATGCATACACAGAAGATGGCCGGGTCTGCTTAGCCAGCTGTGTGAACGAAGGTTGTCTTACTCTTTCGATTTATGACTCTACCGCGAATGTATCTGAAGAAGATGCAATAAAGAAAACAGTTAACTTGAATTAATTTCGAAAAGGTGTTTTTCCTCGGTTCTGTACAGATTTTCTTTGACTTTGACCATGTATCTGCGAGGAAGTGACGATTATCAGAGAACCACAATTTTCCTGCTTGTCGCAAACAGAATATCCGTCTTCGTTAGAGAAATGGTTTGACCGGGTACGTTCGAGCGGCAAACTTTTGGCGCACGTGCGAGCGTCTAAGCCGTACGTTTGTCCAGGTGGGACAAGTGGACGGGACTGATTTCTTGGGACAGGTGATGTTCGGAAGCAGATTGGCTTCTGTAACTCGCACCAGCTATATAGCTGCTGTATGGAAGTCAGCAAGTGGGTCTAATCATGGGGTATGTGTTATCCAAACTGTCCATCCATTCCGCGAGCTACCCTTAAGGCTTGAGACGAAAAATATGACAGATATAACTTTAAAGTAGATCACACTGAAAAAAGTAATGGGAGATTAAATGTTTATCATTGAAATCGTTTATGGGTTTATTGAAGTTTTGGATCAATTTGAAATTTGTGTCCTCTTAATTCAAGTCTTTGTAATGTTATAAACAGATTGGATGATAAATAAACGTTATTGTGGGCACTATAATTTTTTTAACCGTGAAAACTATTTTCTGCGGGATATAATTCAATTTTTGGTTAATGCTGAAAAAAATATATAAATAGTATTGATATAATAAATACATTACTATCGGGCAATATAACTTTGATCTCCTTTTGAGCCATTTGTATAACTTGGAGCTCAAAGAGTGTCAGTGCTCGCCTTCGCAGGACACGTACATTACGAACTTGACCGAAGCGGATTGGCTGGTGTACCACACACCAGCCATATAGCTGGTGTATTGACGTCAGCAAATTTTGTGGGTCTCATTATGAGGTATGTGTTATATCCAAACCGTTCATCATATGGCGAGCTCATCTTATGGCTTAAGATGAAAAATAATATAGATCTAAATATAAAGTAGACCACACTGAAAACAGTAGTGGGGTATTGAACATCTACCATTGAAACCTTTGTCACATAAATTTTGGGTCAATATGATATTTGTTTTATCTCTTTATACTAGTCTTTGTGACCTTATCAACAGATTTGATGGTAAATAAAAATTATGTGGGCCCTATAAATATTTTAACAGTGAAAATCACTATCCTGCTGCTGCTATTTGTGGTGTGGTACAATTGAGCTTTGGATATGATTTTTTTTTTTTTTTTTTCATCCTTTAAGGCCCTGTTTGGACAGTTGCATTAGAGAGTATTAGGGGGGATTGAATTCAAAAAAACATAATTATTGCCCATGGCAGGGTTGTCCCCTGTTACCAGGATAAGCTAAATTTCATGCTTTATTTGTAAGTGGTGGTACATTGAATAGATATACTCACCATCATTTGAAACTATTTAGAATAAAACACATGTGTTACATCTAAATCGTTCATTTGTTTTGTACCCCATTTTATGGAATAGGCCTAAAAATTAGGTAAATCCAAAACTTAAGTGGCCCCAAAGAAGTTTTAACGATAAGTATTAAATCCCCATTGCTTTTATGGTGGGGTCCACTAGAGCTTTAGATCTACCTGATTTTTTCACCCATGCTCTAAAATGATCTCAAAAAAATGGTGGACGGTTTGGATATAGCCCACACATCATGGTGGGACCTACACAACTTGCTAACATTGAATGAATTGGCACGAGGACCAATGCGATTCCAGCTAATCTACTTCCAAGCTTTTCCAAACATGGAGTGGAATTGGACATGACCAGATGATTAGATGCAATTCCATTCCCCTAATACTCTCTAATGCAACTGTCCAAACAAGGCCTAAAATGATCTCGAAAAAATGAATGAACGGTGTTTGTGTATATGAAATACATAATCGAGAGGCCCATGAAACTTTGATCTCTTTGTACCGTTCTTACAACTCGGACCTCGAGGAGTGTGAGCTTTCGTCTTCGCACGACACGTACCAGACCAGCTATATAGCTGATGTGTGGTGCACCAGCCAAATCCATTTCCACCCACACGTGGGTCAGATATCGCACACGGGTGTTACGAGTCACGCGTGACGCAAAACTCATGGAGGACGGAAGAAGGCAGGAACCTACGCTGGTGCCTTTACGTGGGAAGATAAGTGGCTCATAGAGATGTCCGTGAGAAATCCACTCCGTCCATCAGTTTCTAAAGCTCACGTATGTATATGAATCCAAAAATCAGGCTGATCTAAATCTCATATGGACAACACAGCAGGAAACATTGAGAATGGAAACGTCCACCGTTGGAGATTTCTTGAAGCAGGCGATGATGTTTATATACCATCCAAACCGTTCCTAAGGTTATTACAACTGGGATAAACCGGATGGACAGATATCATCCTCATCCGAAACTTTTGTGCCCCCGTGAAGTGTCCAATGGTGGGCGCTCAATCCCCGTTGTTTCATGTGGGGTAGCCTCACGTGGATCTGTCTTATTTCAGGAATACTATCCTATTGCTATATTGAGAAACTGATGGACGGAGTGGATTTCTCACAGGCCTCTCTGTTGGGCCCAAATACCTTTTGACCAAAGGAACTTAAAAGTGAAGGAGCAGAGCACTTATCCGTGTCTTTGCGTGCAGATGGATA
>JAJHSJ010000007.1:19198789-19245077 GCA_021015155.1 Magnolia officinalis
AAATGCACTCAACGTGTTTGAGAAAATGTCACACAAGTTCAAATTGGCCCAAGCTGTTGACCGAACCGAACCGAGCTGGTTAGTCAGGCTCAGGACCTAGTGGAGCTGGGGTTAGTTACTACTGGCCGAGCCGAGCCGAGCTGTGCCAAGCTCGACTCGGTTTGGCTCATGTACAACTCTAACTGTAGATGGGGTATGGGGCTAAAATTAAAACTATTAGACATGACTATTTCATCCAATTAATGATTTTACTGTTTTCCTTTATACATCAACGACTTCTTTAAAGTTCACGTGATCAAAGGGTTGATATATTTCAACATCCACGGTGAGGCTCATCTAATGAATGTCTGGATCATTGAAAAGTACTCTAAACTAACAGTTATTGTCCATGGGTTGGGTTGCATGATACCTAACCTCTTGCCTTTTTCTTTTCCCCTTTTTATCTTCTTTTTTTGGTTGAGAGGCAGCAAAACCTCCGGGCATGGATAAGATGAGACTTGAATGAGAATTCCAGCACATGAAAGCTACGTACTATTTATACCCCGATGTGACTGCTCCAAATTCAACCGCTAGTAAGCCAACAAGTAGCACCATTGTAATGATTTAATGAGCAATGGGAGATCATGAAGTATAATGAACGTTGTCATCACGGGGACACGTATCATTAGAGATGTCATATACTCTGTAATAGCCTTAGAAAAGAAGTCATATCCATCGTTTCAGTTGATGGTGATGCTTCTCATAAGACATGACAGAACCTAAGTAACTACACAAACACGAAACTATAAGTGAAAAGTTCTAATGGGCACAATCAATAAGGCAAGCCATACATATATACTGACATACGCATAATCAATATTAAGCCATTCATTACACATGTGACCACATGTCTCAATTGAATAGAAAAACCAAGGCCCAAGTGGACCATTCAGTGGGAATTAAACATCTATAATTGGAAACTTTTTTGGGGTTATAAGTTTTGGATCAAACTGATATTTGTCTTTTTCCTTCATCGTAGTTTACGAGACCTCATGAACAAGTTGGAGGTTGAATGGACGGTGTGGATAAAACCCATACATCACGGTGACTCCTCATAGACCGCTATCCGTTCCTAGCTGTGAGAGAGAGAGATATGGTCTATTGAGTCCAAAAAATTTAAAATGATATCTAACTTCTTACGGAAAGAAAAAACATAAAGACATCTAAATTATGTAAATACCTTCCAAAGCTACCCGCACTTTACATAATAGAGATGAGAAGGGCTAAAAACGGGCTGGGCCAGCGAAGGAAATCTTCGCCAATCTCCCGCAGGCTGGTGATGGGCCTGATTTGTACATTTTCGGTGGTTTTGATTGCTGGCCACTCAATAAGCTTAGGGTCTGCAAATCAGTATTTAAAAGTTTACAAATTGAAGCCCAAGCCCATCTCCAACCCAATTAATTACTTATGTTTGTAGGAGCTGGACAGTATTTGAGGCCCAGACAAAAGAACAAGGCCTGTTCTAACATAGAAACTTTTTAGTTGCTCAAGAGGCAAAAACACTAGCCCATTTAAGCCACAAAATACTCGCGGCACCATGGCACACAGAAACTTTTTGTCATGGCCCCAACATCAGCATCTGACTTGCTGAGCTACTACCTGAATTTCCTTTCATAAACTGATTCCACTTGGGCCTTTTGTATTTGTGGAAGTAGACCCATTTCGTTACCTGAGTTCATGTATGAGAGTAAGCCCACTTGGGGTTTTTCTGTGGCATTTGTTAAGTATTGCCAATTTCACAACTTTGTCATTCGTCCATGATGAATGAGTTGTTTCCATCAATGACTAACCTTCACATGCGGGCTGATCTATGAATCTAAACCATCTATTTGGTGGGCCAAAACATTCTTGGGTCACAAAAGAAAACCATCCAGGCCTGCTCCTAAGGGTCCTATAGACACCCCACCTGATGAAGGAACAATCGATCAGCCCGGCCAATCTGTAATCCTCACTAGCAGATCCCTAGTCAGACTAGAGCTTACTGAGGAGCCATGCAAAATCACAATCCACTTTTGGTAAAAGTGATGGCTTGGTCCAAGTGGGGATAGCAATTTTATTTTATTTTTTTGCATGCATGTCTTTGGAGTTTTGAAAAATCTAAACATCTGAGAGATAGATATAGATGAAGGAATTTGCTGAATGAACTGCACTCCTTCAATTTTGATAAGAAACTATCTAAATATTTATTAAAAATAAATAAATAAATAAATCCTTGGATGTAGTTATCCAATTGTGATACATAAATATATATATATATATATAAAACTATTTATTTTCTTTTGTTCGATGAAAAAATGAGCTTGGCATAATCAGAAATCCAAAATCCATTCCCACCTTATCTCTTCAGGAAGCTGTCAGATGTTCCCATAATCAACGACCAGTTAGTCAAGTGTCAACATCTAGTAAAAATTTAAGAGCAAAAATTAAATTTCAACACATGGTGATAACCTAATTATGACATCATTTCCATAATTCTTTTGATCAATTTCCTATCAATAAGAAAATATTTAAAACACGCAAAGAGTGAATTTTTGAACCAAAAGTTCTAATTAATAATAATAAATATATAATTGTAATAATGCGGTATATGTATGTGTATTTTAAAATTATAAAAAAGGAGGAGAAAAACAAAACTATGTAAGGTGCATGTATTTCAAAATCCTCAGGGAAACTTACTATATGATCTACAAAATTTTTTTTTTTTTTTTTTTTTTTTTTTTTTTTTTTTTTTTAATATATAAATCCAAAGGAGCTTTATCTCCCAATAGAGTGCTAAAAAAGTTTAATAAAATTTTAAAGGGATTTTTACCCCAAAATTGAAAGGTTGGTTTTCCAAAAACATTCTTCCAACTTTCATATTTTCCAAATCAACCTCCAAACCCATTTACGAAGGTAAAATTACATAGTTACCCTTATTTTTTTTTCAAAGATAAAGAATAGGAGACAGATAATAAAGACTTAAAAGGGAGACGGATTAGCTACTGACAGCGTAGTAGCGAGTTCGCTACTGAAGTGATGATTCTATGGATCTTTTTCATCTTTCTGCTACAGTTTTACAGTGCATTCCGCCGATCTATTTCACAGGCCTTATTCAGCAGTGGCAAAAGATTAGCGTGGATAGCTTGACCTGATCTTGTCTAGCTAGGTCTATGTTGCCATGGTTAGGCCTATCTATTATTTTTGTTGAAACTTGAAAAGTCTACCAAGGACAAGCTTAATTTTTCTATTGTATGTTATTCGTTGAAGCTTGTATGGGTCTTATTTTCTCCTTTAATAATTTTCTTTTAATCATTTATTTTATATCCATTACTTGGATGGTTAGTGCCCTGCTGGAGTCAATCATATCCTCTTATAGTGAGAACTGATCGCATACAGGCAATTGTACAACACTTGCAGAACCATGACATTTTCCCCTTCAACATGCTATCTGTTCAGGAAATCAGTCCATAAAGAAATATCTATGGGTAGCCACATAAATATTACCTTTAACAGAAAATGGTTTGACCGCTCACTAGGTGGGCCAAGCTTGTATGCTGAATTAAACTGTTGGTTGTTCATTAATTACTACGGTATGGTCCACCTGATGAACAGACGGACCGCCTAATTTGTGTGCCAGGTGATCTTTATGGTGGGATCCACCATTAATTGGATGATAATGATTTCCTGCACAAGTGCCATGCTGGCAGAAAGATGATATCGTAACGCAAGTTTGTGTAACTAAGGGCTAGAGAGGTTTAGGATAGCAATTTGAAATCTTTGCCTAATATTATGCAGGTGCATTTTCACACTGGTGGGGTGTGGGTGGGGTGGGGTGGCCCATGAGGTGGGGTCTGTAAGATACAGAATAGTCACAGATAGGTCTTACTGTAGGACCTATGAGATATAGGGTAGCCCACGGGGAGATCTTAGTCGATTTGCCTGGGAGAGCCTAAACAAAGGGATATTCCGGTGCTTCCTCAACAACACCGGAGCTTTTGGTGTGTTTTCCGGTATTCCCAGTATTAAGTGGTATTAGAGCGGAATACAAATATTCAGGTCTCCTTACTGGTGTGGACTACAGGGTGGGGTAGCCCACGAGATGAGGTATGTGAGATGCAGAATGGCCATAGATGCATCCTACATCCACTAACAAGACCAATCAGATCAATGAACCGGACCAAAAAAGCATGGCCCCACCTCTACAAATTATCTGACAAAGCAAGACACTTTTTGAAGATTCATAAAAGCATGAATGGTACCAGGTGTTTTGATTTTGTACAAGTGGGGCCCTTGGTTCAGTGATTCAGAATGCAGATCTGAAGTGCCACATGGTGGATAGACTATGCCACAAAAAAAACTATTGGACTAGAAGATCGTTGCAATCAATATCTTGCTTTCTCAGTTGTCATATGTATTTGGAACCATTAGGTCTCCAAGGAACCGTTATTAGTTATACCATTAAGGTGATTTTTGGGTCATGGTCCATCTAAGGTAGAAACTATCATATCAGTGTTTCTTCTGGATCACCCTGTCATGGATACCACTTCTCTATCGAGGGGTCAAGTTTTTGAACGATGCACCAGGTTGATTGGAGACGGATGGTCAATTTGTGGCAGAAAAATACCTGAAGGTGAAAAGGGCAAAGTAAAAAAAAACAAAAGATTAGCGGTGTGTGTGTATGTGTGTATATATATATATAAAATATATAGTTTTATTCTTCTATTAAAAGTACAAAATGTATCACTTTCTTATTCTTTCTTTATATATATAAAAAAAAAAACTCTCACATCAAATAATACCCTTACAAGAGAATGAATGAAATGCTCATCTATTTGTGCTCCTCCTTATATAAACGCAACTAAGGAGAGATCCCTATCATACATGAGAGAGAGTCACGAGGGTGAGAGAGAGATGCGTAATGGAGAGGCTCTCCCATGACATCAGCAACACCTCAACAGAAAAGTCTCCATCATCTCTATCTTAACTGTAGCATGATTCGGGATAGTGGGCCATCACAACGATCTTATTACCATCTTAGTCTTTGAATGTTGTGGCCTTCCAAATGGGCGGAAAAGATGAAGTTGAAGAGCTTGGAAAATGAACTCCTGTCACCATTCAATTGGGGAGATTTAAACTCATCAGATGGACAAGATTGTCAGATTAGCTTGATTTTTGGACTATGGCCTCTCGGCACGGTGGGCCACTAGATGAACAATCCCAATTGGCCTAAACACGTGTGCCACACGTAGAACCGAGATTAAAAAGATCAGCGAGTCTTTCTGGTCTCTCTTTCTTCTATTTCACTCTATGCCTAAGCAAATTCAAGTGCATCTGTCGCCCCTTTGGCTGTCATCTTGCATGCAGCCTTTGACACCCATCTGATTGATAAAATACACCAACCATTTTCAGCATCATATAGTACTGTAATACCAAAAAGTAGAAAATAAAGAGTGCATTTATCAATACCTGTGGGTGTAAATATCAACTCATTACTATTATTATATTTTGTAAAACCTCCATTTCTCCAAACATTAGATAATGTCTGTCTACCACTTGCATGTTTGTTGTCCCCATCACTGTTCTTCTTTTCTTTTTCTATTCTTCACATAAGGTTTCTAATTCTACACGCGTGTGGGAGCCCTGCTCATCCACAAGCAGGTAACACGCCAATACAGAACACGTGTGATTGATCAGATCTTTCCATCAGATGGGCTACACTGTTTTGATCTTCTAGCATAAAATTCAAGCTATTTTCACACCCCAAGTGCACCACGGAATACAAAACAAATGGCCCGGCTTCATGTCCGTTCGCTTCTAAACATTATTTCAAGCTAAATGAAAAGCTCAGATCTTGCACACGTGTTCCGTATCAGCACATGAAGCTGCGCATCCGCGCTCAGGGATTGACATGCATGTGGATTAGCAACTCTATTATTTAAATTAGCACACCGAGTGCAGTGTATCAATTGAGAGCCATTATATTATCATGACATTTTTAAGGGGTTTGGAAGCTTTTAATATGTGAGCCCAACCACACCCAATAATGGAAATTGTTATTATAATAGTCTTCATTGATTATCCTCTTATTAGAATAATTTTGCTTAGTGGTCCATTCCCGGAAAAGAAATGAAAATGCCGTACGGTGATTATCCAAAGCTCTTTTCTTTTATAATTTAGAACAATGTCTAAAAGGACTTGTCCAATACAACCCAAGAGAAATCCTGCCTGGGAAGACTGAGACAATGGAAGAGATCTTAAGGCTTCAGTGGCACTCAGAAGCCAACATGGCACTCATATGCCAACATGGGACTTAGATCTAGGCTTCAGTGGCACTCTTTAATAATTTGTTAAGCCCACACAATTTCTCTCATGTGCCAACATGGCACTCATATGCATGATGTAGGCTTCACTGGCTGAGATTTTTTATTATACTGGCCTTGATACAATATTGAATTTCTACATTGACAATAGTTACAGGCTTGTTTGGATGCATAAAATTAGTCAATTCATGAATTTAAAAGTTCATTAATTGATATTTTTATGAAATTAGAAGTTCATTAATTACTAAATTTGTGGGTTGGGAGTTTGCTTTTTCAAGTCACGAGATTTTGTTATTTAGTTGGGCTAATTAAATCTACATTTTAGAGGAAGATTGTTTCAAGTCTTTTCAAATCACTTGGGGCTATTTGGAACATGGGATTAGGTGGGATTAAGTGGTATGGAATTGCATTTGGTCCCATGTAAATTCTATCTATTATTTGGAAACAACCGGAAGAATTGGATTAATCCAAGCTCGGTTATACACAAGTTGAACAGAGTCGAGCTTGGCCTAGCTTGGCTCGGTTCGGCCAGCACGCTACCCCAACTTGAACTCGACTCAGCTCAGTACTCGAGCTTGACTAGGCAGCTCGACTTGACTCAATCAGCAGCTCGAGCCAGCTAGAGCCAAGTTCGAACTGAGCTTGAGCTCAATCTTTCTAGTCAATTTTGAGTTCGAGTCTACGAGCTGAGTTTGAGTTTAGGTTTATAGTATATATATATATATATATATATATATATATATATATATATATATATATATATATATATATTATATATATATATATATATATATATATAATACATATATCTATATATAGATACACACACACTAAGTGAACCCGATTCGAGTTGAATCAATTCGAACCGAGTCAAGTTTCGAGTCGATTTTGGTCTAATTCGAAGCTCAAAAAATCAGCTCAACTCGGCTCGAACCCAATTTTGAGTTGAGTCTAGTTGAGCTTTTTTTATTCGAGTAAGCGAGTTAAACGAGCTAACTCGGTTCATGTATAGCTCTAAATCCAAAATCATATCATCCAATCTCAACAGTAGATACTGAATTTTGCCTATGGCCCAACTTTGATGCACATGTTTTTATCCACACGTCCTATCTACATGCATCATTTACAAGTGACATTAGAGTTGCATATGCATCCAGGAGACCAACATCGTTGCGAAATCTAGTCCATTGATTACAATTTCATGGTCTACTAAATACAAGTTTTACTTAACAAGGTATTTGTCCCAAATAAAGAATTTAATCCCAAACTTCATTGAATGGTCAAAATATCATGATATTTCTAGACATGTAATCATTATGTAATGATGATATTAATTTCATTTATTACAATTTCATACCATTTAAGCCCGTGTTCAAAATAAACCCTTAGGATTGACAACAATCCAATAAATTGTCATCAAAATCAATAGTCCAAATCAAAAAAAAAAAAAAAAATTATTGAAAATGGTCTAATAATGAATCAAAGCCATTCATCATGCATCCCACCTTTAATGGGGTAATTTAATTATCAATTATTAGAAAAACAAATGGTCCATATTAATTGTAATAGAGAAGTGTTTAATCATTGACATCATACTTTCCAACATGTGAGGTCCACCTTTGATCTTACCGTAAAATCCACTCCAATGTGATAATCTTAGCTATCTAACCAATTGATAGGAAATGAATGGTCCATATTTATTATACTATATGAGGTCCTATCAATGATTTGGATCGTACATAAAGCGAATCTCACTTTTTATAATCGACCAATCCTTCTTAAAATATCACTTTGATCAGATGACTTACCAACCATATATGGGTCAGTGATCCACACTGTTTAAATCTTTTTGGCTACACACAAAGGCTGTTTCATGGTTGAAATAGAGTGGTGTTGTATGGCCTAGGGTGAAACGGCCCGATTTTACGCGGGAAAACCAAATTAATAGCGTGGCCCACCCAACGGAAAGCACGGTCTGACATGGTTCAATCATATTGGTACGATGGTACGTGTGCTTGTTGTGCAGGTGTGCAGGGCTCTACGGTCGCTTGGCCTCTGCAGGCCTCACGAGCGCATGAATAGAAGTACGTACAACCAGTCAAGGATGCTCGATGTGTTAAAATGTGCATTGGAACTTGTGCTCTAAGCATCTCTAACGTCCGTTTGATGCTTAAGCTCATTGATCTAGACCATCCATTCAATGGATCTCTCCTTCGATTGGCCACAGCCCAAAATCACACCAATCATGTTATCTGACTGTCTAATCAACGGTCATTTTCTTGATGATTTCCTCTGATGTCGGTTGACGATCTAAAAGCAGGATCCTGATCTGACGGTTAGGAAAGATTAATCTTCTAGATTTGTAAGCTACGACTCAATCCAAAGTGACATATGGGATTTATAGCTCGGATCAATGGGCATGTGGACCAAATCGACGGTGGCAACGGTTATACACCTATTCTCAGTGTATAGTAGATGTATGATGATGATTCCTCGGAAAGGATCTTGAATATGAATGCCCTATGGGCATCCCGCATCCATGCTCGACAAGAGGATCTTTGACCTTTTGACTCACCTTCCAGTCGTGAAAATGACGAATATACCCATGACCGTGGTAAACGAGCATCCTTGCTAGTTGCTTGAAAACATGATACAATCTGATATGGCCCAAAAAGTTTGCCCTACTGGACTATCCTGACCCTTCAATTGGTGGCCTGCAATTGACAAGAACGGTTCACATCCAATGGAAAAAAAAAAAAACAACCAAAGATTGGATGGTCAGGATCTTCGCACGTGGGATGCTTTTGGGGCATGACCCATCTTCATCCAGGACGTCGACCGTGACTTCAATGGTCTGGATCAGTGAAACATGGGTCACATCTGTACACACACAGGGCGGTTGAGGATATGAGATAGAGTGCAACACAATTTTTAAGAAACGCCAAGTGCATTCGTTCGCTTTGTACTCTGATCACACGTGCCAGATCCAGGCCTTTCAGCAGGAAGGCCTACGGTATAGATGTTCTTGGCCAGAAATCAGGCTGGTATGGTTAAGGTGGATCACAAAAGATGTGGAGATTTTGTTCAATCTTTCCAATCGTCCATTTCTTTTTTCACCACACATTATCCATTCGGTCAGTTTCTGACTTGATTTATGGGGAATATACATATTTGGGCCAGTATAATGAGCCGATCTGATCTGATACATATATTACACGTTGACACGTGTGGGTATCAAATACGTACAAAGTGCACACGGGCGAGGGCAAGCGGTAGTGTTCACTTGATAAGAGAAAATGCTAATGCTATACACGACGTCTTCAAGCGCTGGACCCAAACGTACCACGCTTGCCAACATGACACGTGTAGGTGGGACCCGAGACTGTAGTAGGATGATATTTATGGAAAATGTTTTCTGGAATCTCCAACATCATGTCTGTACATTTATCATATGGATGCATACATGCACAAGGAAATGGATGGTTAAAAAATGAGAACCGACGGACTAAATTCAACTAGCATGTGTCCCTACAAATGTTATGTAGATAGGCCTAATTTTTAATATAGATCATATCCAATGATATATTATCTAATGAACGTCACAGATCTAATAAATATATACTTCTGGTGCGTTAATGTTTAGCGCGTAAGATCTCGACATGGAATCCGCAACCCTCTTTGATAAATCCTTGGGCGGGACTTCTGAACCACGAGGAGTTCGTTTTTCCTCCGTCGCGAGGTAGGATCCAGGTGTGTATCGCCACACTCAGGACTAACACGATAGACATAATGCGATGATCAGAACCGTCTATTTTATAGAGTATATACTATAGGTACAACTATAATAAAATTAGGTATCATCACTTTATGTAGATGATTTTCAATGGCTTATATTCATACGTAAAAATCAAAGGTTAGGATCATCATTTAAGCATGATCAAACTATCCGAATCCCTAATCATGTTGGCCCAGTTCGTGGCGACACACGACGGATTCTGCCTCGCGACAGAGGCAAAAGGAACTCCAACTACGAGATGCATGCTCGAGCGAGAGAGAGAGAGAAGAGAGACGAGGGACGGACCAAACAGGTAATTCTGGTGGGCCCAAGGAGAAGAAGAAATGAAAGGATGAGATGGGGACCATTTTGGTCGGCCATAGTTGTCTCACATCAGTCAGCTTTCTCTCCTCATTCAAACTTCTGAGGATTGCGGCTACATTTTCGATTCTTCCTCACCAACCCTCCCATACTTTCTTCATCTTTCGGCCTTCATCATTCTCAAAAAAGGGTCCCTTTTCAATACTGTAGTAGCTTTCATGCATTTCTGTACACGCTCTAGACTCCTCTAATTTCTCATTTTCTTGCCGACACTCCATACACTATAATACATCGTACGTAGACGGATCTCAAAAGGGGCGATTGAAGAGGAAATCACATCAACAACAAAACAAGCCAATCTCTTGATACATCCACTTTCAGCCTCATTCTACACATGCCTTATATATTATACACCTTCAGTTCTAGTAAGCACGTGTTTGAATGAGAAGTTTTCACTATGTTTATAGAAGGTGGGGCCCACTGCAGTGTATTCATGGCATCAAAAGTATTGCCAGCTGGGATATCAAACTAATACAACCATCAAGTGGACCACCTGTAAGTTTTTGGGTGGTTATCCATTGCTTTCTACGGGCCTGGGCTACCTAATGATTTCAGCACCTGGGTCAGCTGATCATGCCTGGGTTGGATCGCCTAAAAGCAATATGGTTGACCACATAATAAAATTCAATGGACAACCATCAAAAAACCTCTGTTTCATATGATTGCCCATGGTATGGTTGGATCAGCTTATTCTTCTAAACGTCCCACTTTCATGGTGGGACAATCCTTCTAGACGGTTTGGATGCCATTAAAATCTAAAATTGGCCCATCTGCAAGATTTGCAGGATAAGCTTACTCTAGAAACGTCATAGAGGATCCGGTCTTAATTTTAACAAATGAAAACAACGGAGAAATGCTAGGTGCACTTGCTGGAGTGCACTTTGTACATGCACTCACCTCACACACATGGGAAGAAGGGGCATGTGTGCACTACTGGAGCCCTTGGTCTGGCGATCCCAGCTTTGTAGATGCCATGTCTGAAAAATCTGGCCAGACTGATAAATCGACTTAGGACAATTGCTCAATGTCTGAGTACTGTTCGTTTCTTTTTCACATGTCTCGTCTACTAGATGATTGTATTTGTATCTGCCTGAATTTTAAAACATGGTTTTTTTCACTGGGGATTAGCTGATGAATGGCTCTGATGTTACACATGTGTGCTGTGTTTCTACGGGTCAGGCAAGTGCACTCTAGTTAGTGCACTTCCCTTCCTCCGTCAAACAATATACAGAACAAATAGAAATTGAAGGTCTTGATGCATTTGAAAGTAGATAAATGTCATAGACAGCCCATGGCTATAGGAAGTTTTCGTGATCCAAGCCATTGGTCTGAAGGCCCCACCATGAATGGTGAATGTCCCTAAAATCTTCCAGATCAGACGATCCTAGCCATTTATTTTTCTGGACTGCCGCTGCGTTCATTTTCTTAACTATCTATTTTTTAGCCGCTGATCAAATGGTTAGAATCTTCCAAATAAAGAATTTTTTTTGTCCATCCCTTCACCCTATAGGACCCATCAGATTAATGCCTTCAATAACCTAACCATAGGTCACAAGTGCACGAGCTGGCTCTGTCCATGAAGAATGTATGAACCATGTTCCACTTCGTCCTCCTTATGTTTAAACGTATGATTATGTCTATTTATTATAAAATCATAAGGGCTTGTTTGGTAGATGCCAAAAAATGAACTCATCTCATTTTAGTGATCATAATCGTATATTAGGGTGTGTTTGGTTGTACTAAATTCATAAAATTTTGGACGAAATTAGATTGATTATTCATGAAATTTCATGATACTTGCTGCAACCAAAGGCACCCTTAGATACCATAATTGTCGGTCTTCAATATTATTTTTAATCCTTGCCAAAAAGAAACATGATCTCTAATACATAATTACGATTGATTAAAAGGTGTCTGCGGAACAAGTGCGGAGGAGATAATAAAAAGCATTGTTACACCATTTTTATTTCTCATTTAATTTGGTGGAGAACTTGATTAGTAATGTTGATTGTAAAAGGAAGAAAATATACAACAAAACCATCAGCATAAAAAAAGGGAAAAGGGAGAGAGAGAGAGAGAGAGAGAGAGAGAGAGAGAGAGAGAGAGAGAGAGAGAGAGAGATGATTGCTGCCATTAAAAGACCATTCAGAGAATAGAGAAATCCTAATAAACAAATAGAAATGATAAAATCAAAACTAAATAAATCCATATAGTGTTTCTGCTTCTAAAATATTGTGGATTATTTCCAAAGTTTGATATTTGGATTAGAGAGAAGGAGATGGAGTTAAAGCCTTACCTCTTCATCCTCTTCTTCTTCCTCCTCTTTCTATAGAGACCTTTTTAGGGTTTTGGTTTGATTTTTTCAGTGGAGAGAACGAATTAGAGAAGAAAGGGAGGACAGGAGTAGGATCATCCTTTTAATCTTCATGACACTTAAAATCTTTAGAATTCTATTGCATAGAGAAAACTATAGGGAAAGTCAGACTTCAGTTCTTGTGAACTGGATTTGTGATTAACTCAAGTGGTTCTAGTCTAGCGAACAGTCTTCTTATTCAGAACCTCTGATTGGAAGAATCAGCCTGTTTGGGTGTACTATTTGACTTATAACGTGATAGTTGCGTCACACAACGAATAATAGTCTAAAGTTGGGGCTCTCACTTTATTTAGAGTGAACAGTCTAGAATTGTGATTAAGTTCATTTTAAGTTCAAGTTGTAGCGAAAGCAAACTAGTGTTGAGAAACACCTACAGATAACACGTTTTCTATAATCTTCTTATCAGGGCTAATCAAAATCATTACCGACATCTTCAATCACTTGTGCAAGTTGTCTTGGATGAGTAAATACGCGTCGAAGATAACCTGACTTAGCATCAGCAAAGGCGGCTGATTATCCATCTAAGCAGGAAAAAATATCAATTCAATCTGTAATAGAAATTTTCTCATCAATGATCTCTCTCTCTCTCTCTCTCTCTCTCTCTCTCTCTCTCTCCTCTCTCTCCTCTCTCTCTCTCTCTCTCTCTCTCTCTCATATTCCTTCTCATTGATGAACATAGAAATTCTCTCATATATTCCTTCTCATTGATGAACATAGAAATTTTCTCATCAACGACTCTCTCTCTCTCTCTCTCTCTTCTCTCTCTCTCTCTCTCTCTCTCTCTCTCTCTCTCCTCTCTCTCTCTCTCTCGTCTCTCTCTCTCTCTCTTCTCCTATATTCCTTCTCATTGATGAACATTGAAGAGGTTTTTTGTACCTCCGATACTCATATCTAGAAAGCAGCTTAGTGGGCGACTGACCATCCATCTAAGCAGTAAAAAAATGTCAATTCAATCTGTAATAGAAATTGTCTCATCAATGATTCTCTCTCTCATATATTCCTTTTCATTGATGAACATAGAAGAGGCTTTTTGTACCTTCGATTGTAATCTTTCAGTTGTTTTAGTCATCGGTGAGGATCCCCAAAACCCATTTCTAATCACCCAAAAAAATAATTACCACAACAAAAATCCCGATCTACACTGTTAACCAACCATCATCGTTTACTCCGAAACTTCCTCCGTACAGTTAAGAATAGGACAACATAATTAAGATTTATTAACTCTAACATCTGAAGATATTAATGGACAGAAATCCAAAGATATTATAGATTTCTTACCGTTACAAATTGGGATGTAGCTTTCAACTGGGAAGGTGAATAGTGAAATTGTCAATAAATCAGGTCAATGATGAAATTGAGAGCAGAAAACTGACTTCCAAGCAATTGGCACCACAACTTGTGAGCCACTTCTGTAGAA
Organism: Magnolia officinalis; assembly: GCA_021015155.1. Taxonomy (NCBI): domain Eukaryota; kingdom Viridiplantae; phylum Streptophyta; class Magnoliopsida; order Magnoliales; family Magnoliaceae; genus Magnolia; species Magnolia officinalis. The sequence continues at coordinate 19,213,075 of JAJHSJ010000007.1, forward strand.
AATCAGCTCGATGTGGACCCCACCATGAAGATCACCCAACTTGAAAATCAGGACGGATTGCTCATTAGGTCGGCCACACCTGTATGTTAGGTCAAACTAGTATGGCCCACCTTATGAGCAGCCCCGACTAGTGTTTGTGCCAAGTGATCATCATGGTGGGACCCACCATTTTTACGGTACTGATTCCCTGGTCCCACCAAAAGTGGTTTGTTGGCGGGATAGATAGCACGTTCCGCAGGGTGTGGTTTCTTGCCTGTAGGTAGAGAGAGAGAGGGAGAGAGAGAGAGAGAGGTTGAAGTATATATGAAGATGAAAAATCAAAGTGCGAGAATAAGGGCGCATTTCTATTATATTTATACATGTGTACAGAAAAAGGTATTATACATGGAAAATGAGCACCTCATCCTTGCACGTAAGAAAAAAGATACACACACGCGTTGTAATTGGTTAAAACAAAAAAGCATTGGGACAGACAGATATCAGAGCATGACAAGTTGGAGTGCGTGTGGTGAATTTCATTCTCACGCGCGTTCCAGAGCAGCAGTCTGACGATACATGCACAGTCTCCTCTTAGCTGATAAAGTCGTCAGCGACTAGAAAAGAAGCATTCCCCGCTCATGTTAGCTTTTTTTTGGATTTGTGTAGAAACCACAACTCCTTCCCTAACGTTTTTGACTACGTACTTTTATCGCCTCACTCTCCAATCTCTCTCTCTCAACCTAAATTATCATATACTTTCGCCAGCGTGGCACTTGAATAGACCATCCAAGCCGTGCAAAAGGTGGGGCACACCATGAAGATTACCTAACGCCAAAAAAAGGGGGGGGTCCACTTAATCAATGACAACGATGGTCTTAATCAACGAGATGGTGTGGCCCACCTAATGAGTAGAATCCCTTGGGATTAAGCGAAGTTAATCTCTATAGCGTCACTCATCTTCTTCACAGCTGGGATGTATGTATGTGAAAGTTCACATACAGTGCCTGTGTGCGACTCTCTCTCTCTCTCTCTCTCTCTCTCTCTCTCTCTCTCTCTCTCTCTCTCTCTCTCTCTCTCTCTCTCTCTCTCTCTCTCTCTCTCTCTATCAAACACACACATATATAGATATATAGATATATAGATATATAGATATATATGGTTTTCTATTTGGGCACTTTTTAATCATAGCTCCATAGGCTTTCTCCATCTGAATTTTCTGGCGAATCGTCGGATTCCGGCGAATTTATCCTCGGGGGGCTGAGAAGCAAGCCCTCCGCCATGTTCACCAGAAGCTTCGGCATGTTAAACAGCGCCTCCTCATCCACGAATTCTGTTCCCGAATCAAAAGGGCCAGCAGCAGATGTGCCGTCATTTCCCACCTGCCGGAAAATTGGCTCCCTGCCAGTTTCCGGCATCGGGAGTCTTGCAGCTGCTGCAGCCACAGCGGCAGCACGGATATCTGACGGAGAGGCAGACGCCGGGAGTTGGTACAAATGGACGGAATCTGGGAAATTGAGAACTGCACTGGAGCCCTTGAGGGCCAGCGCAGCCACGTCATAGGCCGCCGCTGCCATCTCAGCCGTCGGAAATGTGCCGAGCCAGATACGTGTAGTCTTACGTGGCTCCCGGATCTCCGACACCCACTTGCCACTGCGGCAGCGAATGCCGCGGTATACTGGGTGTTTGCCGGCACCGGCGGAAGTGGTAGCCGCCGCCCGGTGTGGTGGTTGTTCAAGTAATGGAGTTTGGCTCGTGTGACTAAAGAGGGAGGAACGTTGTTGGTTTCCATGGCGCATGTTAGCAGGTGGGGCCGTTGGTAGTTGGTCACCTCGTCGCACGTGGGAAGGTGAGTCTGCCATGTGTGGAAATAAAAGGGGAAATGACTTATAAAAGTAGGGTGGAAGTGTGGAATTTGAGGAAAGAGAATGTGGGGAAATGTGTATTTAAGGGAGAGAGAAACCGTGGCGTTTTCGCGGATGGAATGGTGCGTACGTGGCAGCCAGTTGTGAGAAGAGGGGCCAGCCAGCAAGGGGGCCACACACGCTTTGTGCGAAAGCTAGGAAATAGCTGTACCCCAGCAGCCCATGTTAACAGTAGTTAATGTACCCGTTAGTGTCAATAGATATGTGATGTATGAGGATTTTGTCTTCTTTTTAGTGTTGAGTGACCGCTAATTTGAGTAACATAGTCGTCATTCGGCATTCTTCATTTAAGTTGTATGGTGGGACCTATCTTGGATGGCCCAAAAATGAGCCTCTCCATACACTCATCCACCTGGAGCAGCATGTGCCCATGTGTGGGGAACAGATTATGTGGAGCCAACCTTGATTTATGTATAAGTATATTCATGTTGTCCATCTGTTTTGCTAGTTTATTTTAGGGCACGAGCATAAAAGTGAAGAGATACAAATCTTAGGTAGACCACATTTCAGAAAACAATGGTGATCGAATGCCCACCATAAAAAACTTCCTAAGGCCCATTGTGATGTTTGTTTTCCATCCAATATATTAATTATTAGGGTTGAAGTGAAAAGATAGAAAAACTAATCACTTAAATATAAGCTTAAGGTACGTTAAGATGTCGCTATTTTTAAGGTGATATTCATACCTTGCTGGTAATTAAATCAATTTATAAAAAGGTTATAACAAATCTACCTCCATGATATAATAAATCTCTTCTCTAAGACAGGAGAAATATAGGTTTCGGCTTGCAAAATCGAAAAAATCGTACTCCAAGCACACTTTTTCAGCATACACCCCTGACTTTTGTGTTATTACAATTTATCCTCTGAAAAATGTTTGTAATTTATTGCCTAAAAATTTATTTGCATTTGCCCCTGAACACTATAGCTTTTCAAAAAACATTCAAAACAAAAAATGGAGAAGAAGAAGATAAAAAGGAAATTGATGGAATTGTTGTTTTTAGATTAACCCAAAGATGGGTTTATATAGAGTTATGGGAGATACTTTAAGATAATTTTCATATAAAGACATATTTTTCCGTGGTGTCTTTTCAACAATGACATCTTTTCACCATTAATGGCATCTTTTAACTACTACTATTTTGAATTCAAATAATGTTCCATTTATACCATCATTCATAACTGAATGGTCACCAACAATAGCTAAAAGCTACGACTATTTCTCTAAATTTTCTTTTATAAATTAAAAAATATTTTTCTTATTTAAAAAAAAAAAACCTAACATTAATGAGGTCACACAATCAGAGAAACCAGATAGGAGCTTATTAATAAACTGTTTAAATTAATAGAAACAGCTGTATCGCGCTGTAATGTGTTGTAAATGAATAATGATTATTATTACGACCGTAGTTGAAAGTAAATATGCCGTTAGCAATACCACTCTCACAACTCCACTTTAGCTTAAAGTACTCACTTTGATACCCATTGATGATAAATTCTACAATGTGTTATATCCATGTTGTCTATTCAGTTTGGAATACCATTTTAGGGCATGACCCCAAAAATGAGAAATATCCCAAGCTTAGGTAGACCACCACACATAAAGCAGTGGGACAATGTCACCCACCATTGAAACCTTCCTACAAACTATGGGGATATTTATTTTCCATCCAACATGCTCATAAGGTCACACAATCCTAAATGAAGTTGTTGGATGAAGGGAAAACACAAATATCAGCTTCATCCAACACTTTTATGGACCAGGATAAGTTTTCAATGGCAAGCATTCAATCTTCATTGTTTTGTATGGGGTGGTTCATTTTCACTTTAGATCTAACTCATTTTTTGTTTCATTCTTTAAAATAATCTCACAATATGTATGGACCGTGTGGATATATCACATACATCATGGTGGGTCCTGCGAAACTATGCTACCTCAACACACTTCCGCGCACTCAAGTCTGGTGATCCCGAAGGATTACCATGACTTTTTGACAGTTAATTATAGCGGATCAATGATAAGGTGTTGTGATGTAAGTTTTCCACCACATGAATATAGTATTCAACTATAACAAGCTCCAAAACTTGTGTCTTGCAAAAACTTTTTAATGATTTATCACCATTGTTTCCTATAACGTGGTCTATCTGAGATGCGTATCTATTTTATTTTTGGGCTCGTGCCCTAAAATGAGCCGGCAAAATGAACCAATGACGTGGATATACTACACACATATTAAGGTGGGGCCATGGTCAGGGCTGCACCATGTTTGGTGAGGCCAAGCTGCACCTAATCCGCTCCCATGCGTGCATGGAATGTGTACGTACCAGGTGCAGCTCTGGTGTGTCGTGTTGGATTGAGTGGAAGGCCAACCCAAGTCTAATCCAGCCACAGGAGTCAGACCCGAGGCCTTACCCATGACCTAACCTAAGCCTAAGGCAAGGTATTAAATTCCCAGCCTTAACATGATTTGAGTTGGGCAAGATCGACACCTACCGTTAATCAACTAATGCATAATATCAAGCATTTAACCATGGTATAAAAATTGAATTTGGTAAATTGTACCATTCACCACTGATATGGGATTGTATTGCCCTATCTGGTTGTTTCAAGCTCATCCAGCCGTATTGATCATGGACCATACCGGTATATATAGATGATACTTCAAGCATCGATCCAACCATCAAATAATATTGTAAAAATAATTTCTGTAACTACTGAAATAATACAAGTGATAACACTAATGAATTAAAAGCTCACCAATATTATAAAAGCAAAGAGGTACTATTCCTTGCAAGGACTATTGTACTGATGAACTCCGTGCAATATAGCATAGTGTCCACAACATGACTGTGTCAACATGCATGGCCCACGTCATAAGCCTAATCTTGGCTGGTGTGGGTACCTGTGGTGCCAAGACGGGCGTGGATCCTCCTCGAGCTCCGAGTTGTACCAACGGTTCAAAGGAGATCAAAGTTACATGGGCTTCAAAATAATGTATTTATTATATCCACACTGTTCATCCATTTATCGATATAATTTTAGGCATTAGCCCAAAAATTAATCATATCCAAAGCTCAAATGTACCACAACACAAATAGCAACGAGATAATGATTTTTACCTTTAAAATATCCATAGGGCCCACCATAACGTTTATTTTCCATCCAATCCGTTCATAAGGTCACAAAGACCTAGATGAAGAGGGAAAACAAATATGATTTGATCCAAAACTTCCGTGACCCACAAAAGGGTTTCAATGGTAGACGTTCAATCCCACTGCTTTTTTCAGTGTGGTCTACTTGATCTTTAGATTTATCCTTATTTTAGGTTAAAGCCTTAAAACGATCTCACCAAATGGATGGACGGTTTGGATATATCACATACCTCATGATAGGACCAACAGAACTTGGTGACTTCAACACACCAGCTATGTCGCTGGTGTGTAGTACAGCAGCCAATCCGCTTCCATCTTCTGGGGCATGGCATTTATGTAGTGGGACCCACCTGAATGGCAGCTTGGATCTTTCAAGATATTGAGAATTGATCACCTGCAAGTGATGGCACCACAGATTGTGGTGCCATAAAGTGTCTGGTTTGCTCATCAGATGGGCCATACCATTAGAATCAATGGACAACCGATGACCAAACTCAAAATACATGTGGTGGGCCAACAAGTGATCGGATCCACCTGATTCTTGATGAGGGTGATACTCATTGTGGGACCTACCATTTTCATGGTACATGATGTGTGATCAGCAATCTAAGCTAGTTCGCTTGTGCACTCTTGACTTGCCAAAGAGTATCTCCTTCTCATCCATGCAATCCACCCATTTTTTCAGATCATTTTTTGTTACGAGCGCAAAAATGAAGTAGATCAAAATCTCAAGTGGACCGCACAGTGTCGATTGAACTCCCACCAGTAAAAACTTTTTAGAGGCCACAAAAGTTTTGGATCTAAGTTGATATTTATTTTTTGTCTTCATCTAGGTCCTTATGACCTAATCAACAGGTTTGACGTCAAATAAACACTACAGGCAGCCTTAGGTGGTTTTAAATGGTGGACATTCAATCTTTATTGTTTTCCCATGGTGTGGTCCACATGATGTTTACAAGTGCTTCATTTTTTAGATCAAGCCTTAAAATGATCTTTAACAATGAATGGACGGTGTGGATAAAACACATACATCACAGTGGATCCCACATATATACCACCGACCACTAGCCACCTAGCTAGTGGCAGCCTCACTAGTCAAACCGCGTCCAAAACAGAAATGGTCAAAAATCCATTTAGTAAATTTAAAGATTAAAAATATCAGAGAATAAAGAGTTCTGTTTAATATGGTTTCAACTCAAATCGATCAGAAAAAATGGCTACACATCCAAACTTTCTTTTTCTTTTTTTTACACACACCAAGTAAAATCGAACTCATGACCTCATTATTACCTGTATAATTATTATATATAGATTAATAAGATTAAAACCAGTGATGGTATACTGCATAATTAAATAGTGGATTAATATCATTTTTTTGCCTCCCTTAGACCCTTTTCCAATTAATTCTTGTATAAATGATTCTTGCACTAAAAATTTTCACTTTCTATTCAATTCTATATCAATGAATGGTAATACTGATCTCTCTCTTCCAATCACACCTTAAATGGACTTTTTTTAATAAAATAATTTTAATTCTATTTGCCAAAGAAAAGAGTTTTTTCAGCCAAGCCAATCTTATGAACCATATAAAATTTGAGGGCCCATTTGATTAGTCGTAAATGCATGTAGACGATGGTAAATAAGAAGACATGTTATAAGCAAAACTCAACCTTGTAATTAGTGAGCCCCACCATGATCATGTATATGCTATATCCAAGCGTCCAGTTTTCTTTTCAGGTCATTTTAGGGAAAAATCTCAAAGAAGAGGTAGATTCAAAACTCAACTGGATCTCACCACAGAAAACAATGGGGATTGAATGCCTACCATTGAGTTCTTCTTATGGGCTACAAAAGTGTTGGATTTGCCTCTCTTTATTTTCTCATGCCCTAAAATGATCTAACAAAATGGATGGCGTGGATGAAACACATATTATGGTAGGGCCCACAGAGGTTACTAACATAACTAAGTCTCTTTCGAAAAACCATCCATGTGGAAATCAACAAATACCAAGTAAACCATCATTACCTTTTTACCATCATATTACATGCAACTACCGCTAATAAAAAAAATTTACATTTAAACAATTCTTCAAGTTTTTCTGAAGGGTACTAAGCTTGAAGTGAGTTTTGCTAACAACTTGTTTTCATAATTCAATCAAACATGAGGCCACACGTGTTAACAAGGGTCGATATTTGATTTATGTATGTGATTGGGAATGCAGGCGTACAAGAGTCATACTCGACTCAATGTTTGATTGAGCGTCAGTGACCCCTGAGCTGAGATAAATTGATTAAGACTGAATTCTAGGACTCGGCCACTCTTGTCAGCCACTGGTTGTAACAACGATTAGGCAATTTATTGATGGATATGGGTTAGTACTTCTAATGAATTCTTTTTCCCTTTTGTGTTAAGGTCTTATTATTTCACCATTAATTATGGCCAATGTATTTTTCAAAAGAACAAAAATGGACAGGTTAAAACAAAAGAAGACTAAAAATAATATCGATTCTTTAGTGATTTTGTAACGTACTGTTTTTTTTTTTTTAATGGTCGGTATTCCAAACCCCACTATTTTCTATTGTGTGGTCCACTTGAGTTTTGGATCAGCCTCATTTTTTGGCCCATGCATTAATATGGACGGATTAGATTTGTCACAACATCTCTGTGGGGGCCACTATCATTTTTGAAAAAAATAAAAATAAAAAAATAACAACCCTACTCCGATTTTGTCTTTTCTTCCTTCTTCTTCATTTCGTAAAGAGAGAGGTAGACCCATCTGCCTCCAACCATCCATCATCTGGGGCCCACCTTCTAAATCTGGATCGTTCATTCAAATCGGAATCCCATATTACTTTATCTATTTCAGTCCTTTGCTCTAAAACCTCTAGTACAGGGCCCACCTGATCAACAGATCTACCTCACTTTTGAGCTCTCATTGTATCGAGTGTTGCAAACCTAATTAACGGTTTTGATTCCCATCGGACTTCATGGTGGACCCCACCTAACTTTCATTTCAAATCTGGTTCGCAACTCCTCGTGGTTACAACGTGTCACGCCCCTAAATTCGAGTACAGAGTGTGCACCCTCATACCCGAGTTTCAAGACGTAACTTGTACACAAAGTGTACTAACTTCATTCCATTATACGATTATTCAGAGGCAAAAGTAATATTCATTTTTACATTCCGACTAGGTTCATTCACAATTATTCACACAAAATGATTTAAGCACCAACATTTGTCCATTCTTAACATCCATATACATTCAATCAGCATAAATTAGACATCATTCATCAGTCAATACAGCTTACTAATGAATACTTGCTACAGACCTAAAACAATTCAATTAAATAAAATCAATCAAATGCTTAAAATCGTACAACTAATTAGATCATTCTAACAAATAAAATTCTAATTAAATAATTAAGAATAGTCCAAATGTTGTCAATTCCTCTTCTGATAGGTACGACTACATCTCACGTGTGTCGTGTACCAGTTCGACCACAACTTCTTGTTCCTGCGCCAACTCATCAGCTAATTGCTCATCTGTACAGTTTTTCTATCAATAAAAATATAAGCTGGCCAGACTTAGTGAGAAAACCTATCATGGTTCATGTTTATTAAAAATAAAATATAATAGAAACATACTATGCACAAGGATATGGATGCAATGATGCATGAATGCATCAGATGGGATGATTGTTCATCTACTTGTGTTAGAGATCGTCAACCCTCATCTACCCATTAGGTAGGTTTCCATCTTTCGGTAGGCTTGGGCATAACCCACATCTGGTAACGCTCTACTAGGATTGACATTTCTTCCAAGGAGAGCCCCTTAAGATCAACCATGCATTATACAAATGAATGAGTATGAATGTATCATTTTCATAATTGTCATGTATACTTGTCTTGATAAATAATTCAACGTACAATTATAATTTTATGCAATTTGGCACAGATTAGCATATAATTTACCGCATCGTACAATATTGCAACAAAACACTCAAATCAGTACATTAATCAATCAAACCATCACAAATAATTTATTTTAATTCCAACGAATCATAAGACACGTTGGGTTACTCACCTGAGTCTTATAATATACAATTCACAAGGTAATTAGGTTGGTTTTATTCAAAGATCGTATCAATTATATCAACGATATTGTTATTCATCTAGTTCTTTACACGGTGGGGCCCACCTTTGATATACATCCTAGGTAGCCAAACCCTAAATGACCAAATAATTGAAATAATGTATTCATTAAATTCAATTATCAAAATTTAGATTTTCTTTTTAAGATCCTGAAATTGAATGGCAAATGATTGGGATGGCTCATCGAATAATTAGATCATCCATATTCTTAAGGTCTTGGCATATTTTACATCTACACATTGGATGAATGATGTGTATCTAATCACAAATACACCAATGGCCCATCTCAACCTTCTACGCTAAGTGATACTAATCAGCTACGCAGAAATTTAAGCTTTCCTTATTAAATATTTTCAGATTTGATCAGTGTGGCCCATCCGATGGTCAAATTGATCTGGAAAGTTAGGGCCCTTGTATATTTTGGCTTTAAGGATCGTACGATCTGTACAGATCTAATTTGATTCAACCAGATGCACACCAATCAATCTCTGCAACAAGAAACTTCGAATTTAATTTTAGACTTCCATCATCTTTACATCATATCTACCCACATATCAATGTAATGAATGTGTGGCCGATTTACACCGTTCATTGCATAGATCGAGTCAAATTACATTAAATGCACCAAAAATAAAATAAACTATACTATAAACTTACCATATATAAGCTCTCTAAAATCTTATCTCTTTCTCCCTTTCTTATTTGCAATAGGGTGCCTTTTTGTTAATATCTAAGTTGGAGTGGAACTCCTCTTACGACAAACTCTGTAAAAGGAAAAGTTATTTAAGAGATGGGTACTTGATAGATACGGGGAGGGTTACATGTGTGTGTGTGTGTGTGTGTGTGTGTGTGTGTGTGTGTGTAAAAGGGAGAATGATAGGGATAGAGGTAAGATAAGGATAAGATAGAGAAAATAAATAAATAAGATAGAGATAAAATATGATAAGATAGTAAGATAAAGATAAGATAGGATTAAAAAAATATATTATTATTATTAAATTTAAAATTTTCACGGGCGTTACACAATGTCTCTTACGACCAAAAAACGTAGCACTCCTTCCGCAACACCACGTTCCGTGTATAGCCCATCGCACAAATCTCAGCCATTCATCCTATTATCCTTCATCAACATTTAATGCTCACATTACTCCAACAACATCCCCCATTTTTCCAATAAATCAAAAGAAACAATTTTACACTCCTTCGAGTTTTTAGTGCACGACAGCCACAACTTTAAAAACTTGAACCCACCACACTTTCTAACCCAAACCTTTAATCTAAGGTATCCTAAAGCTTTCTTGGACCCATCTTCACCATCCAATAGCATCGAAATGAAAGAACAACCCTCAATATGAAATCTTTCATTAACTCCTTCTCGATCTTCACCAAGAGAACCCATCCCTCTAAATGTCGTAATTCATCAATCTAAAGCAGCATCTTACGTTCTTTGGTCCACTTAATCATCATCTAGCAATCCAAATTTATCTAGCATGCAAAACTACAAGTCGAATCATCTCAGCGTCAAAAGCATATTGCTTCAAAACTGCAACTCGCGCGAACTACTTGCTCAAACCTGACTCCTTAAACCCTTTTAATAACCCTATTCACACCCATAAAACTAAACAGAGATAAAGAAACAATGAGAAAGAGTGAGAGAGAGAGAGTGAGTGAGAGAGAGAGAGATCGTGAGGCTACACCTAGCTATGACACGCTGAGTCACATTGTCCTACCGCCAGCTCCAACTCTTGCTGGATGTTTGAGAAGAAAGACCGGAGGGAGAATCAAAGAGATCAGATTAAGAGGAAAATAGAACAAATAAGAAGAAGAGAATGTGAAAGAATGAGAAGAAAAGATGAATAAGAAAGGATGAGAAAAACTAAAGAGAGATCGTGAGTGGAGGTAGCGTGTATTGAGCCATTTCCAAGTCGTACTGAATCTGCTGAGTGCAACTTAGATCGTCACGTACGATCTGACTTAGAGATCCTTCTATAACATCTTATGTAAGTTCCCTCCTATCATCCATTCAAAACCTAGATTCATAACATTAATGTATTGTTGCTTTGTCTCCACCATTGCACCAAACTCAGTGAGTCAATGTGTTGAGTAATCGTAGATCAGTTTAGAGATTGTGAAGCCTTTCTCCATTGATATAATTCTCCATATTTAGATCAAGGGAAGATCTAATCTTATTGGTGTGGAAATTAGCTTGTTTTATGCAGTTAGACACATTTATGCGAAGTTTTACTTCCCAAGTCGAGTTGAGTTCGGAATTAGTCAATCTAAGTTAATACACGTAGAAATCAGCATCGCATCAAATTATTATTATCCCATCATATTATTTTTCCATAACAGGTAGGTGATCTTCCCGGTTGAAAATCGTACGTTGGTGTATTGCTTAATTAATTGTTATGCATTGTAGATCAAATCAACTTAATGATGGGATTTCCTCCTCATGGCTTGACTAGTCGAATGCCTTATTCGACCGGTCGAGGGTGGTGCTCGACCAGTCAAGGGAGGTTCTCGATCGGTCGAGGACCCTACTCGACCAGTCGAGGTTACGCAAATTCATGTCCGGATTTTGTGCGGACTGCGTAAATTTGACGCGGTTTCGTAAGAGGTGCGAAAGGGAGTTGTCTAAACTATAAATAAGGTCCTTAGGGCTTTTCTAGGTAATGCAAGAGAGTTTCCTAAAGCTTTGCAAGGGTTTGTTAAAGGGTTTAGGATTATCAAAGGTGTGTGTGTATGTGAGAGAGAGAGAGAGAGAGAGAGAGAGAAAGAGAGAGGAAGCTTGTGGAAGGGAGGTTCTGCTCGTAGAGGTGATCTACTGTGCACTTGACATCTCAGCGCTTCTATGTCCTCGTAATCGGTGAGATCTCTCCGTTTTTTCTTTATTCTCTTATTATTTATCCACTTCTGCATTAGTGAAGAAGGTTTGATCAAAGCGGTGTGTGCATGTGATTGGTTATAACATTCTACTTCATAGTGGATTATTACTCTGGACGAGGTCCCGTGGTGTTTACCTCTTTGTGAGTTTTCATGTAAAAACATCTTGTGTCGTGTGGTTTATGATTTGATTTCTTTCATTGCTTTATTATCCCATAATTCTGGTATTTTTGGGAGGCTAAATCCTAAGGTTTTGTAAAACGGCCCCCAACAAAGTAGTATCAGAAAGAGGTTGGTTGAACGGAGTGGGATCGGTTCTGAATTATGGAATGTGGCTCATTAAGGATGATCAGTCTCAATAGTTCTAACTAGACCATTTGGAAGGCTAAGATGGAGGACTTGTTTTATTGTAAGGACCTGTATTCTCCAATTCAAGGCATATCAGCAAAGTCTAAGGATATGGTAGATGATGATTGGAAGAAATTTGACCGGAAGGCGGTGGGGTTTATTAGACAATGGTTGGACGATTCTGTATTCTACCATATGTCTACGGAGACCTCAGCCGCTAGCCTATGGCTGAAACTGCAAGGGCTGTATGAGAGGAAGACAGCCGGCAATAAAAATTTTCTGATAAGACGACTTGTGAATCTCAAGTTCAAAGATGGTGGTTCTGTGGCTGAGCACATGAATGAGGTCAGTAATATATTGAACCAGCTCTCCGCTATGAAGATGGCCCTGGACGATGAATTACAGGCTTTGCTATTGCTTAGCTCATTGCCTGATAGTTGGGAGACATTGGTGGTGTCTCTGAGTAACTCCACGCCAGACGAAAAGGTGTCCATGGAACAGGTAACCAGTTGTCTCTTCAATGAAGAGACAAGGAGGAAGTCTCAGGGGTCTACTTAGCAAGAGGCCCTTATGATACAAGATCGATGGAGAGAAAAGAACAGAAAGGGCGGGAAGGCCGAGATAAATCAAGAGGCAAGTCAAGTACCGGGAAGGATGTTGAATATTAAAATTGTGACAAAAAGGGCCATTACAAGTATGAATGTCATAAGAAGAAGAATGACAAGAAAGGAAAAGGAAAGGAGAAGGAAGATGAATCTGATTCCACTACGATCTCATTAAATGGCGACGTTGTAGTTATTCTTTCTGCAGATCATGATGTTTGTATCACAGCTACGAGTCAGGACACTGACTGGGTGATAGACTCGCGAGCCTCATTTCATGTGACTCCACACAGGGATTTCTTCACAAGCTACAAGTCAGGTGACTATGGGACCGTGAAGATTGAGAATTCTGGCATATCGAAGATCATAGGAGCTGGTGATATTTGTGTGAAGACCGATGTGGGCCGCACATTGGTTCTCAGGAATGTGAGGCACATTCCAGACCTTTGCCTCAACTTGATGTCAACGGGAAGGTTGGATGATGATGGTTATGAAAGCTGATTTTTTGGTGGCGTTGGAAGCTCATTAAAGGTTCATTGATCGCAGCCAGAGGAAAAAAGTGTTGCACCCTTTACAAGGCAAGTGTTAGTGTGTGCAAGGGTGGGTTGAACGCAGCGAAAAATTTAGCTATTGACATGTGGCACAGGCGTCTAGGACACATGAGTGAAAAAGGGCTTCAGCTACTAGCAAGGAAGTGGCTCCTTCCAGACGTGACAGGTATACCTCTCAAAACTTGTATTGATTGTTTATCAGGGAAACAGCATAGAGTTTCATTTGTTAAAACTCTTTCTCATGTTAATAAAGTGCATGCATTAGATTTGGTTTATTCTGATGTTTGTGGTCCTATAAGGACAAAAACCTTGGGTGGGGCATTGTATTTTGTCACTTTTATAAATGATGCATATAGGAGGATTTGGGTTTATACTTTGAAATCTAAGGACGAGGTCTTTGGTGTGTTTAAATTGTTTCATGCTATGGTCGAGAGAGAGAGACAGGTAGATCATTGAAGTACATCCGCACTGACAATGGTGGTGAATACATCGCTGACTTTCATGAGTATTGTAAGTCCCTGAGTATACGGCATGAACAGACGATTTCCAAGCCCCCAGCATAATGGTGTGGCTGAGCGAATGAATCGCACCAATGTAGAGAGAATCAGATGCACGTTATCCCATGCAAAGTTGCCTAAGACGTTCTGGGGAGAAGCAATGCATACATCAGTATATTTGATAAACATGTTTCCATCAGCCCTGTTGAATGGAGAAGTACCCGAGAAGGTATGGACTGGACAAGATCCATCGTATAGTCATCTCAGGGTGTTTGGATGCAGGGCATCCATTCACGTACCAAAGGACGAGAGGTCCAAGCTCGATATGAAGATCAGAAAATGTGTGTTCTTGGAGTACGGTGATGAAAAGTTCGGCTACGGATTGTGGATCCGACTGAGAAGAAGCTCGTCAGGAGCAGAGATGTGGTTTTCTTTAAAGACCAATGTATTGAAGACAATTGTAAGCCAGAAAAGACGCAGCCTAGTTCAAGAGAGCTAGAGGATATGGATCCGGTTATTCCTCCCGTTATGCCTGATGACGGGGGAGTATAACAAGGTGCAGAGGACAAAGGAGTTCTTACAGAAGATGGACCAGGGGAGCAGCCCCACTTGATCCACCTGTTGAGCCACAGGTGAGGAGGTCATTTAGGGACAAACAGCCGTCTAAGAGGTACTCGCCGCATGAGTACATTATGTTCACTGATGGGGGAGAGTCAGAAGATTATTTTGAGGCCCTAACCGACAAGCATAAGGGGGAGTGGTTGAAAGCAATGCAAGAGGAGATGGAATGCTTGCGTAAGAACCACACCTATGATATGGTGAAATTGCCTAAGGACAAGAAATCTCTGAGCAACAAGTGGGTGTTCAGGAAGAAGATTGAGCAAAAGAATTCACAAACAAGGTTCAGAGCTAGACTTGTGGTGAAAGGGTTTGGTCAGAGGAAAGGGATAGACTTCGAAGAGATATTCTCACCAGTGGTGAAGATGACATCCATACGGGTGTTGCTTGGGTTGACGGCTAGCATGGATCTGGAGATAGATCAGTTAGATGTTAAAACTGTCTTTCTCCATAGTGACCTAGAAGAAGAGATCTACATGCACCAACCAAAAGGATTCGAAGTCAAGGGTAAAGAGCATATGGTGTGTAGGCTAAGAAAGAGGTTGTATGGGCTGAAACAAGCTCCAGGACAATTGTATAAGAAATTCTAGTCGTTCATGTTAAAGCATGGATATGACAGAACGGAGTCGGACCACTGTGTGTTCATGTACAAGTTTTCAGATGGTGATTTCTTAGTTCTGTTATTATACGTTGATGACATGCTCATCATGGGTAAAGACATCAAGAATATTGACAGGCTGAAACAGGAGTTAGGCAAGTCTTTTGTTATGAAAGACTTGGGCCTAGCTAAACAGATCTTAAGAATGAAGATAATTTGTGACAGAAGCAGCAGAAAGTTTTAGTTGTCACAAGAGCGGTATATTGATAAAGTCCTAGAGCGGTTTAATATGAATGCAGCGAAGCCGGTCAGTACTCCACTGATGGTCACTTCAGATTGAGCGACAAGCGGTGTCCCATGACGAAGGCAGAGGTGGATGAGATGTAGAAGATACCCTACGCATCAGCAGTAGGAAGTTTAATGTATGCTATGGTGTGTACGCGGCCAGACATAGCATATGCGGTTGGTGTTATCAGCCGGTATCTTGCCAATCCTGGCAAAGAATATTAGCAGTAGTGAAATGGATACTACGGTATCTAAGAGGCTCATCCAAGTTGAGCCTATGCTATGGTGACAGAAAACCTGTATTAGAGGGCTATACAGATGCAGATATGGCAAGTGACATAGATTGTAGGAAGTCTACATCGGGATTCATGTTTACGTTTGCAGGGGAAGCGGTCTCTTGGCAGAGTAAGCTACAGAAGGTCATAGCATTGTCGACGACAAAGGCCGAGTACATTGCGGTCACATAGGTATGTAAAGAGATGCTTTGGATGAAGAGGTTCCTATAGGAACTTAGCCTGAAGCAGGAGCAGCACGCGGTCTATTGCGATAGTTAAAGTGTTATACACTTGAGCAAAAATCCAAGTCAGTATTCCAAGTCGAAGCACATAGAGATTCGGTATCACTGGATCAGGGATACTTTAGAACAGAATATGTTACAGCTTGAGAAGGTCCACACGGACGATAATGGGTCAGACATGATGACTAAGGCTTTGCTCAAGGGCAAGTTTGAGGTTTGTAGAAACTTGTTTGGCTTGAAGATGGCGAATTTCTCCTGAGTCAGAAAAGGGGAGATTTGATGAGATTTCCTCATCATGGCTCGACCAGTCGAGTGCCTTACATGACTGGTCGAGGGTGGTGCTCGACCAGTCGCGTGGCGCTCGACTCAAAGTCCAATGAGCTTTTGGCTTGGAAATTCTGATGTGCTCGATCGGTCGAGGACCTTACTTGACCAGTCGAGGTTACGCAGATTCATGTCCGAATTTTGTGCGGACTACGTAAATTTGAAGCAGTTCACAAGAAGTGCGAAAGAGAGTTGCCTAAACTATAAATAGGGATCATTAGGGATTTTCTAGATAATGCAAGAGAGTTTTCTAAAGCTTTGCAAGAGTTTGCTAAAGGTTTTAGAGCTATCAAAGGTGTGAGAGAGAGAAAGAAAGAGAGAGAGGAAGCTTGTGGAAGGGAGGTTCTGCTCGTAAAGGTGATCTACTGTGCATTTAACATATCAGCGCTTCTACGTCCTCGTAATCAATGAGATCTTTCCGTTTTTTCTTTATTCTCTTATTGTTTATTCACTCCTGCATGAGTGAAGAAGGTTTGATCCAAGTGGTGTGTGCTTATGATCGGTCGTAACGTTGTACTTTATAGTGGATTGTTGATCTGAACGAGGTCCCGTGGTTTTTACCTTTTTAAGGGTTTTCCACGTAAAAATATCTTGTGTCGTGTGGTTTATGCTTTGATTTATTTCATTGCTTTACTATTCCATAATTTTGGTGTTTTTAGGAGGTTAGATCCTAAGGTTTTGTGCAACGGCCCCCAACACTTAATTATTGTTATTTGTTGTGGATGGAATTTATTTATTTGTCTATGTATCGTGGATTGAATTCCTTGATTATGGTTGTGTTACAAGGTGAATTTATTCAATTATTTCTACTTGTTATCTTGTTACAGATGCTCTGCCCAAAAAGGATCATTACATTATTTCGTTATGGGTACTCTCCCCAGGGTCATTTCCGAAAGGATCGGCACGGGTGCTCTTCCCTGAGTGATTCCCTAAAAGATATATATACACGAGTACTCTACCCTAAATATTTACTCTAAAAGTCTATTCATCGATACTCTGCAGAGGATTATTCCCTAAAAGGTCAACACACATGAGTACTCTGCCGTAGATTTAACAAAAAAAAAAATTGTGAATGGTTGTCTTATATTACTTTGTTATTATAAATTCCAAATTGTTACTATTTTCATGTGAAATATTGATTCAATACTTGTAATTGATCATGTTTATTTTATTATATTGGCGTTAATATAAAATTTTTAATTTTAGAAATAATGTGACCCTACGAGCCGTGGCGCTCACACCCGCATAGATTGTTTTGTAAGGTTTATGTATGAAGAGTCAGTTGGGTAAGATTGAAGTCTTTTCCTCTTGTTTATTTGGAGATTAATTAAAATTTAATATATTTTATTTTAATGTTAGTAAGACTTTATGATAATTTAGTGGAATAATGTAAATGATATTAGTTTATCCCCTCTTAGTTGATCTGTTTGCCTTTAAAATGCATGAAAATTATGTGGGTTGCTATATATATTTTGTTTAAATGTAACTCACAATCTTAGAATTCTAGTTCAAGCCTGGCCAACTCAAGCATAGAATTTCGAAGCATGACAAATTTATAGATGATGCTCATTACAATCGACATAACAACAAATAACTAGAGAATAAAACAAAATGAGATAAATATATAAACCGTCCGTATGAACAAGAGATCTAGGTAATTGATCAGTGATCTAGGTAATTGATCAGTAGGAAGTGATCGGGATGTTTGATCTTTCAAATAGGAACTCAGTTAGTCGGGATCCAACAACGAAAAGTTGTGAATATTTACTCTTCCTTCAGTACTATAGTGGTGGCGCCGGACAATACGATTTAATCTAAAACTATGTTAGGTTATACTAAGATAAATTAGAAAAGTAAAGGTAAAGACTATGAAGATAAATTGTGCTTAGAGTGGGGTCCTAGAGCTCTTCATCGCATTCTCCTTTTATAGTTTCTAGAGGCGGCAATACCCTCATTGGGTTTCATTGTTGGTTCAAGATCCTTCACAGCCACTACTTTTTTATATGTTATTTTCACGAGAGATCTTCGTAAATATGAAATCATTTTCAAATCTCTTACCAGTGTGGCTACAACGATTTAAGTATTTCAAAAATCATTTTTAAATCTCTATCTCGTCGGGTCCAATTTGATCATAGACCATTCTCAGAAACCCCCTACCATGACCATGAATATTCGTGGATCTGGTGGAAATAGTGTCATTGGATACAGATCAGACTCCAATCCATTAGTGCCTATCCACTTAGATGTTAGTCCGATCTTCAAATCTTTGTAATCGCTACAAGAGCTCCGAACATCTCTAGGATGATCTCCCATTTTGGAAGAATTGTAGTGAGAGATGGTCTTATTGAGCATATCCCGATTGTGATAGAATCCTTTCCTCAATAAGTCTTTAATAGACATGCTATGTACATTTTCTTGGTCACATGTCACACGAATTAGGGTTACGTGCCATTCGTCGCTTTGTTTCCTCTAAAGGAATGCGTACGATTCTTTTGCCAATGCATTTATGACGAAGATGTATTGTTGAAGGAAAATGGCAAAAAATATCCTCATACGCAAGTACGATTTTGTCATCACTAAGCACATAGTGCCAACACGTGGAGGCATCTTATTGGTCCACATAAGGTATGTTAAAAATGGATGTAAACACAACCCACAAAGAATATCACCCTTTCCACTCGCTTCTCACATGTATCTTCCCTGGTCTGCTATACTTGACCCATTACATGTGTCTATAGGTTCGGTGAATCCAGACCATGACTCATAGCACAAAGAACTCACAAATTGGATAGTTCGGGCCTCCCAAATGTAGTCTATCTTTCTTTGGATGTGTACAATCGACCCTTGTTATTTCATATCATGTTCAAACATGAGGATCACCTACTATAAGGTCCATATGACGATCTAGATTTTCCAATCACACAATCATGTGTGCCTCAAAGTCTCAAATTCATTGCTAAGAAGAAAAATATTGTTACACATTCATTCGATTGACATGTACTAGTCTCCACCTTTGAGGGTGGGTTACTAGCTTTGTTCGTGAAATCAAGGATTCCCCTACTAATTTTATTATAGAAAATGGTAGAAAACTTACCACTATAGCAAACCTTTTTGGTTGATTTGCAATTATGGGAAGAACTCGAACAATAATAAATCAACAATGTATTAACGGAACATTGCACATAATATTTTGATTCAAAAAGTTACACCTCAACTAATGATTGGGGGATCAACGTCTTTCTTGTTGGAACAAGATGCTAACTAGGTCACCTTCATTTGAGATAGTTCGTGCCTCTCAATATAATCTAGCCTCAAAACATGGTATTCCTGGGATACAACCACTCACTTTTTGGCTTTCTTTACATATACAAGTTGAAGAAAAAATTATATTAAGAGGAAAAAATTCAAGAGAGAATTTTTGGAAAAAGTATGCTCATTTTACTACACAAAAATTCTAAGGGCCTATTTGAAATACCATAATTCATGGGGATTAGAGGTTTTAAAAAAGATATTTATTTTCTTTCACAAGTGTTTGAAAGGGAGGAGTTCCACCTCAAAAATTAGATCGATCAATTTGATATTTATTTTCTTTCACAAGTGTTTGAAAGGGAGGAGTTCCACCTCCAAAATTAGATCAATTTTAACAATGGAACACATGATTCCAGGCTAAAAGTCAGTGGGCCTCACCATGACATATGTGTTATATTCATGTCGTTCGTTCATTTGTTCAAATCATTTTAGGGTATGGGACAAAAAATGAGGCTGATTCAAACCTCAAGTGAAGTCCACTTGAGTTTTGGATCTGCCTCATATTTTGGTTCGTTCCCTAAAATGATCTAGCAAAATGAATGGACAACGTAGATAAAAGAAATACATTACAGTGGGGCGCAAGAGTCTGTCTCATTTTTTAAATCAAGAACTATCCGCAAGGTGTTGCTGTCACTATCATATAGCCTCCATTCCATCAAAAATCTCTATGATAAGTAATTAATGTGAAAAGATTAAATACATATTAATTTACATGAATTATTCCATTTCAAACAAGCCCTTCATAGATGAGAAATAACATATTACTGAATGATTACATCTATTAGGATATGCTTGAGAAAAAAAAAATAAAGATATATTCTGCATAATGAAAACAACTTTAAGTAATAGGTCACATGTAACAATTATAATAATGATTATTAAAAATAATAATACGTAAGAAAGGGGCCAATCTAGCCTCCCAGGGCTAAGTTTGACATCCCCATGTATGCAAATATTGTTTGCATGCACCCTGTTGCTAAGGGTGAGATTGACACCCACGATTAAGATTTCTTGGGGCTATAAAAGTTTTGGATCAAGCTGATATTTCTATTTTCCCTTCATCTAAAATTGTGTGACCTAATCAATAGGTTAGATGGCAAGTAAACATTACACTGGGCCCATAGGAGGTTTTTAATAGTGGGTGTTCAATCACCCTTGTTTACAATAGTATTGTGGTCCACTTGAGATTTGGATCTGCCTCATTTTTGGGCTCATTGCCTAAAATGAGTTGGAGAATGGATGGTCGACATGGATCAAACACATTCATCATGGTGAGGCCCACAAAGCTTTTTCAAGCAACAGGATATGAGTCTCGCTCCTAGTATCATGTGAGACAATTATAGTTTTGTTTTTTTTTGCCAGGGTTTGTCATGGCATATTACACCAGTGACATTAAAACCCATGCTGTAGTACGATATGACTCAGATTGGGTGGTAAACCTCACCACCCGCCACAGTGTTGAGGAGACCTAGCAAGATGCAATTGATGATGCTGATGGGGTTTTCTCCTCATCACTCGACCGGTCGAGAGCTTCACTCGACCGGTCGAGGGTGCTGGTCGACCAATTGAGGACTGGCTCGACTCGAAATCCAGTGAGTTTGGGTTTGTATTTTTCCGTGCTGCTCGACCGGTCGAGGCTCCGCTCGACCAGTCGAGGTTACGCAGATTCATGTCCGGATTTTGTGCGGACTGTGTAAATTTGAGGCGGTTTTCGCCATGGTGCGAAAGGGAGTTGTCTAAACTATAAATAGGTAATGCAAGAGGGTTTCCTAAAGATTTATAAGGATTTGTTAAAGGGTTTAGGGCTATCAAAGGGGTGTGTGTGTGTGTGTGTGTGAGAGAGAGAGAGAGAGAGAGAGAGAGGAATCTTATGGAAGAGAGGTTATGCTCATAGAAGTGATCTATTGTGCACTTGATATCTCAGCGCTTCTACGTCCTCGTAATTGGTGAGATCTCTCCATTTTTATTTTATTCTCTTATTATTTATCCACTCCCGTGTGAATGAAGAAGGTTTGATCCAAGTGGTGTGTGCTTGTGATCGGTTGTAACGTTATACTTTATAGTGGATTGTTGATCTGGACAAGGTCCTGTGGTTTTTACCTCTTTAAGGGTTTTCCACGTAAAAATCTCTTGTGTCGTATGGTTTGTACTTTGATTTATTTCATTGTTTTATTATCCCATAATTTTGGTGTTTTTGGGAGGCTAGATCCTAAGGTTTTGTACAAAGGCCTTCAACAGATATTATATATTATCAAAATTGAAAATACTTAAAAAAAAAAAAAAAAAAAAAAAGGTGAGTCTATCTTTGACAATGTATGGTCTTATCAATTACATCTCGTCGTCTCCTCAAAACCAGGAAACACGGCTAGATGCAATCAAATGGGTTGTATGCTATCCGAGATGGGCCTAATAGGCTAAAATAACCTTTTCTTTAAAAAAAGGCTAGGCTCATCTCCGACAACATACAGTCTCACCAATCACATATCCCTGCGTCTCCTTACAACCCAATTGGTGTCCAAGATAATATGTCACTCTCGGTAGGATATGTCATGGCACATTATTGTAGGTTTTAATTTTCATCCTAGCAATGTTGATTTTTTATTATTTTGTAAGCCTCTCCCATATAAGGCTACCATATATAGACACTCTTGAGCCATCCAATAACCTTCAGATGTGGTGGAGAGTGAGTTTTGAGACTGTTTTCTTTTTTCCACGGCCCCACACGACACACACCCACACCCACACACTCCACAGCACTCGATCCAAGATCTCAGTGTTCAAACAAATCCTGTCTAACATTAAGAGGTAGGTTTTTTTTATAATTTGGCAGTCAGCTCTTGCTCAAAGGTAGGGTGGTCCTTCGATATGATGTTGAAGTACCGTTGGGCTAATCATCTGAGCGACAGATCTTTGAATCATAGATAGTAGCCGTTGAACCTTCTCACACAAACTATTTCAATTGGATCCATTTATTGGCACTTGATCTACCATTGCAGGAGCACCTACATATTAAAAGGGGTGATCTGGATATGGTGAACGGTCTGGATCGGATTTTACTGATTTTCTATGGCGTAAACAAATACAATAACTGTTCACATCCAACCCATGAAACTCCGGTCTTTTCAGATTCTAGAGGCATGGCCCATCCACCGGGAACGACACCTGACTGATAATCTCGACCACAAACGATGGGCCCCACCTGTCGGAATTGGAAACCAGCATGTGCTGTGGAAAGAGCGAGACGCGAGCCGCGTAAACTATAATTGATATCCAAAGACAGCTTTACTACCAATGAATAAAACCTATTAATGATGGATACAACGGACGAAAATGTCCTTGACATAGACACAAGTACCCTGAAAAGATCTTACCCTCAGATTATCTTTTAAACCAGAAAAGCTTCGATACTCTGGTAGACTGTGATGGATGATACGCAGGTACTTAAAAATTGCACATTTGCCATATAAATAGTCAAATTAAACCGTCCAAATAATGTTACTCAGTGCAGGTGTATCATGAACCACATATTAAGCTTATTCGATTATCCAATTATTACATTGGTTGACATTTTTTAGACGGCTAAAAATGAAAATTTTCCATCGTCATATTCAACGAACAAGTGTCTACGAATCAGAGGTTAAGATCATTCAACACGTCTAATCTTGGGATTGTGACTTAGGCTACAGTGGGCTGCACAATCTAGTCGGTTTTGTTTGAGTTGATATATGACATGTGTGTAATTTCTTAGTGCCTGCGTATCAAGTGGCATACGCATTATAACTCCTTTTGAGTTAGCGGACGATCTGCGTTTCAATTGACCATGAGGCCCATCTCCTGCATTTCCATCTGATCTTGACATTTTATTCATGCACTTGCTATTCTCACGCGTGTTTATTTACCAACTCATCTACACGCCATGATGGGACACACGTATGGCATCCGACCCGTACATCAGGCAGGTTCCACAGTATTCCGGGCCTAGAAATTAGGCTTAGCCGTCCATTAGTACATTCATCAAGTGGGCCACGGCTACAGCGAACGGAACATATTGAGTTTGGTTTAGCCGTCCATGTGTTTCGGAACTGTGTCAGACATAGCGCATGGGCCATCCTGATTTTTCGGCTAGAGAATCTCCGTGGTGGGGACCACCTGACGACATTTTGGATATTTACGACGCGTGCCATTGTGGAACTTTGGCTGGATTGTGCAACGTTCCTAGATATAAACTTTCTCCATCTGAGGCCGCTTCCGCTAACGTAAGTGGAGTAAGCTCATCTTAGAACGTGGTGTTTGGGACCTTATGTAATTTTTTCATGACATCCAATCCGTTCATAATATGAGCCCCATCATTTTATTTGTTTGTCCAAAATTCAGACAGATCTAAGACTTCTTTGGGCCACACCACGTAAAATCAAGACTAAATCCTGGCGTGGCCCATCTGAATTTTTTAATGGCCCATTTTTTGGGAGTCGAATCACTTAAAGATGTTCTCATATTCTGAATGGATTGGATGGAATGTATAAAACACAGTGGGCCACGTACAATCTGAAAGGTTTTAACGGCAGGCGTCCTATCCCTGCTGTTCCCTGTTATGAGATCCACCTTTGTTTTTTATCCAGTTAATCTCTTGAATCCAAAATGAACTTGAAGGGTCTAACCTTATGGGCGGAAGGGATTTGGTCCCTACATCACGGTGCGGCCCACACACAGCGTTTTAGGATAGGCTTGTTTTACAGAAGGAGCGATCTGTCGAGGAGGAAGGATCATGTAATTCCGCCCTTAATAAAAAAAAATAGAAAAAAGGACACGCGTTGAAAAGATGGGATTGTCCCATCTTAAAGCGACTTCGTAAGGAAAATGATTGGCCCAGCCTTAAAATACTGCATCAGGCAGCCGCTCTTTCAGTAGGCCCTACACGCCTTGATATGGTGGATTGTTGAATGCAAAAGGCACTCGTGACTCGACCGTAGCCACTTGCCATAGCTCCTTAGCTGGCAATTCAAATCTCCAGGCACAATCTCATTTGATGGGCGCGGATTAGGTGTTACCTGGCTAACACATCAGTGGGTGTTACTCTGACCGTGGGGCCCACCTTGATGAATTTTTTATATATCCATGCCGTCTATTCGTTTTTCCAGATCATTTGAATACATGGTTTCAAAATTCAAGGAGAGAAAAATCTCAGGTGGACCACACTACGGGAGTCAGTGGTGAATGAATGCCTACTAATATAAAGTACCTAGAGCCCACCTTAATGTTTATTTGTCATCCAATCTGTTTATAAAGTCAAACATACCTGCGTGAAGGGAAAATACAAAGATCAGATTTATCCAATACTTTTATAGCCTATGATAAGGTTTTAATGGTCAGTCACCATATTTTCTAGTGGTGTGGTCCACCTTAGATTTTGATATCTTAATTTTTTAAATCAAGTCCTAAAATGAGATGAAAAAACAGATGGACAGTTGGATATGAAACACATTCATCAAGATGGGCCCCGTACGGTCTGGGTAACACCTAGTAAGGTGTTACCAGGGCAAGTACACCAAGTCCGCTCCCTATTCGATGAAAATCACATTATCCGTACGCGCGGGGCACACTTTCCATAGACGCGAATTTGCGATTACGACGGCACTTTGTAAGGAGTCCGTGCAACAAAAAGCTACATTAGTCCAGCATAATATCCATGTGACATCCAGGCCGTCAACCTGCTGCGCGAGCTCTTACTATGCGGACGCGGATTAGGTGGTGTTGCCCAGACCTCCCACCGCGGGAATGTGAGGATGTGTTGGACGCTGCGAGGCCCACCTTGATGTATATGTTTTATATTCATACAGCCCATCCATTGTGTAGTCCACATATGTTTTGGATATACCTCAATTTTGAGCTTATATCGTAAAATGATACCAAAAATGGATGGACGGTGGAGATAAAACCTATGTACATCGTGTTGCTCACTCAAAGCTCCTGCCCGTTCAAGAGACGGCTTTGAGTGGCCACCGTGATGTTTGGTTCTTGTCCACACCGTCCATCCATTTTTTTCATATCATTTTAAGTTATAATTCCAAAAATGAGGCAGATCCAAGGTTTAAGTGGACCACACCACAGGAAGCAGTTGTAATAATGATTCTCACCGTTGAAACTTTTCTAAGGCCAACCGTGATATTTATTTGCCATCCAACCTATTCATAAAGTTATGAAAACCAGATGGATGAAGAGAAAACACAAAAATCAGCTCCATCCAAAACTTATGTCCTCCAGTAAGTTTTCAATGGTAAGAGTTTAATCCCCATTGTGTAGTCCACATATGTCTTAGATCTACTTTAATTTTGGGCTTATATATTAAAATGATACGGAAAAAATGAATGGACGACGTGGATAAGACCCATACACCACGGTAGCCACTCAAAGCTTCTACCGGTTCCCAGCTGCAGACCGGCGGGGGTAGGACGCAATCCGCGTCTCCTCCTAGAGCTCACCTCGCCACCGCCTGGCCACTTGCTTGGGGTGATGTGGGCAACGCCACTTGATCCGCGTTCTTCCTATGTCGACGAGGCAGCTTTGGTGGATCCTAAACTGTGGAACCTACGGGCTCATTTTTAGTACACAAACCTAATAACGCAGCAGATCCAAATACCAGATGGACCCACCACTTGAAAATTGGTGATTGACTATTAAAAACTTTATGTGGGCTACAAATGTTTTGATCAAACTAACATTTATGTGGCCGGTTTATCTAGATCTTTGTGACCTTACCAATGGGTTGGATAGCAAATAAGAATCCCGGTGGTCTCTAAGAAATTTTTAATTGTGGCCGTTCAATTAACACTGTTTCTTGTAGTGTGGTGCAGCTGAGATTTGGATCTGCTGCGTTTTGGGGTTCATGCTTTAAAATGAGCCGGAGAAACAGATGTACGGCGTGGCTATAAGATAAATACATCACGGTGGGCCCCACAGGGACGGGGATCCACATAAGCGAGGAGCTGATACCTTACCATTTGGGGCACGGATTTGGTAATACCCCAAGGCCTGCATGTCAGAGGATTTGTATCGGGCCCAACGTGATGTATATGTTTTATCCACGCTGTCCATCCATTTTTACATATCATTTCGGGGCATGAGCCTAAAAAGGAGGTAGATTGAAGGCTCAACTGGGCCACACCACGGGAAGAAACGGGGTTGAATTCCTACCGTTGAAAACTTCCTAGGGCCCACCTAGATGTTTATCTTCCATCCAGCCTGTTAATAAAGTCACATAGACATTTATGAAGGAAAAACATAAATATCAGCTTGATCCAAAACTTCTGCACCCTTCAAGATGTTTTCAATGGCGAGCTTTCAATCCCTACTATTTCCTGTGGTGTGGTCGACCTGAGCTTCAATCTGCCTCCTTTTAGGTTAATGCCATAAAATGATCTATGTAAAAATGTAAAAATGAAGGGAAGGCATGGATGAAATATATACATCATGGTGGACCCACAAAGGCCCTCACAGGCGGCTAGGTCCTGGTGGGGTAGTACCCACCCTACTATGCAAGTTCAAAAATCAGGAAGTTTTAAGGCCACACTAGAGAAAACTAAGTAGATGGGAACGTCCACCATTGAAAGCTTATTGGGCCCACTGAAAGAGACATTAATCCGAGCCATCCATCTAATGCTACCTACCATGGAGGGCCTATGTTTCAAATATAGCGCATACCGGACAATCCTATCCATCTACACTTTCCTGAATTGAATGCTGAACGTTAACTACTTTTGTTGATGACCATCTCCCCCTTATAAGATGGCCGTTCTCCATGGTCTTCTTTGGATGTGATCTAATGAGTCAACCGTCTGAATTTAATGAAGTTCAAGTATCAGACAGGCCAGCTCAACTAGCAGTGGAGACAGTTGAACCTCATGAAGTATGGTTCACCTAATGGAGGGCCACACCTATTTTTTTTAAATGTAGCACCAGGCAAAGCATTGTGCATTTCATCTTTTGTATTGTGTGCTGTCCCTCACAGAAAGATTACACTAACAATCTGACTTCCATCCACTTGATGGAGAGGTTTGCTAATGCCTCTCATGCGAAACACGTGTAGGCCTAGTGTAGGCCTACGGAAGCGGATGGCGTCCTGCCCCTGCCTATACCGAATCGGTCCAGGCAATCTGTGGGGCCTACCGTTATAGGTTCTATCCACGCCATTCATCCGTTTTTAGACATCATTTTAGTGAACGGGCTCAAAAAATGAGGCAGATCCAAGGCTTAAGTGGACCACAAAGTGAGGATTAAACGCCCACCATTAAAAACTCTTTGAGACCATGGAAGTTTTGGATCGAGCTTACATTTGCATTCTCTCCTCATCCAGGTTCCTGCGACCTTATGAAAAGGTTGGATGCCAAATAAACATTACGTTGCTCCTTAAAAGGTTTCAATGGTTGATGTCATTATCACCACCACTGTTTGAAATATCTTCCATATTATCATTATCTGTAGCTTGGCGATACCGTAACACCGTTAGAAATGTTGATATCATCCGTAGTATTAGAAATTCCAAGTATCAATCATGTATTGTTAAGTACCACTAATGAATCGATAGTGCCAATATAATTTTCCATTGTGTAAATTATGTGTCGCTTGTATTGCTAATGCGTCGTGATCACCAATGTATCGCCTATATTTTTTATCGTGTAAATTCTATGTGACATTTGTATCGTAAGTACATTGGTGATATTTCAATAATATCACCAACATAAAGATATCACAAAAAGTTTGTTCATTAAAAAAATTTATTTCAAATTTTCTTATGAGCGATTGTCGTATGCAGTTTTCAATTTGTCATTGGTATAATATCGATAATATCTCAATATTATCATTATCACAACATACGCGGTATTAAGACATCAATCTTTTGTTTCCATTTTTGTTGTTAATAATTTCTTTGCAAAATACCATGAGTTGTCGATAGTCTGAAATATCAATCGATGTTTGGATGGAAGGTTGGATGGATGATCGGATGGTTTGGGATGGAAGGTTGGATGGTTAGATTGTTTCTTACAATAACACATGCTTTTAAACCCTTATTAAATGGAAACTTATTGTGTATACATTCTTTTTGTAAAATTTTTATTATTAAATATGCAAATATATGTATTTTAGCATTTTCTAAAGTTTCATTGAAAATTCTATCATTTTTTCTATTTTTTCTTGCATTTCTGATTATCAGTGATATTATCGGCAATATCGATATTATTTCCGTATCTCCAACCAGTGAAACTTGTAGCGATACTGATACTTCAAATATTGATCACTATTACTTCCTTTGGTGTAATCTATCCTTGGATCTACCTCATTTTTGGGCTCAGATCCTAAAACGATCTGAAAAAAATTAGATAAATGACATGGATAAAACCTATAAATCATTAATGTGGACCCCACAGAGCCCCTGCCTGGACCAATTTACATCCACAGATGGGCAAGAGGCAATCCGCTTTCCAAGCCAACGCCAAGCACATGTGCGTTTGGGTAACATCGAAGTCATGAATCCAGTCCATCCATCTTTTCTGATGCCCTTGCCGAAAAATCAAGCAAATCGCACTCATTACATGGCCACGGCGTAGAAAATAGATGAATGGCTAAGAGATATTGTCACAACCCAAATTTCAGGTGCTTTGTATATACTTCGGACCCGAGATCCATGTCATGACTTGTATACCAAGTGTACTCAAACTATTAGATATGCTTACACAAATTCGCTTAGCTAATAGTTCTACCATAGACGGCATTTTGTAATATTCTGTATATTATCCCAGAATCCCTTGACTTTGTGAAAAAAAAAAAAAAAAATCTATTTTAACACTGAAATTTTGAAATTTTATGCACTTTGTGATTATATACATGAATTTTTAAGGATTTATTTACTTTAATGATTTAAGGTTCGAATTACCTTTGGTAAATAGATCAAGGCTAACCATTGATTGTTACTTGATCAATTGTAAGGGACAATCAATAATTATCTTGATCTGACCATTCATACCTTAATTAATTACAATTCTTAATGATCACATTGATTGGTCAATGCAACCCACCGATAGTTAGATCGATCAACAAACCAGGATGTAATCATCATCTGATATCCGGATTTTGATAGTCGGTCCATATCGAGTTAGATCTCAACCATATAATGGTTCCGCATAATAAATTAGCATATGGTTCATTATCTACCATTTCTTCAGATTGATGCGGCCCATCCAATTATCCGATCGGTTTGGAATTTAGGATTTTAATTTATTTTATTCTTAAGAATATAATGAATAGTGATGATTTAATTACAGATTTCAGATTATATCATATAATTATTTGTGTTAAGTTGTAGCTTGTGAAAGAATTACCTTTCTAATATTAATTCAATTTCCTTATATTAAGGAAGAATCTTGGTAAATTTATGATCAGTACAATCTATGAGGTGTCGAATAGATCTAATTCTTAAAATTATTATATAATTGAGTCTTAGAAAAGCCATCTGTATAGATCATATCGATTATTGTCTATCATGAAAAAATTCTCACCTTCTAAACATCGGCCTTAAAGTCATGCGCATCAATGTATCTTTCCACATGGATGAATAAGACCTACAAATGGATGTTTAATTGATCAAATCCATCTAATATGTATGTCAATGCCAAATTAACTAATACATAAATAAAATAAAATAAAATAATATTACGTTAACTTGAATAGACAAATTCCAAAAACCTCATTCCTACTTTCTCTTTCATTCTTTTTTCTATGAGTTTCTTTTTTTGGTTTTTTTTAGTTTTAATATAGGATTCTCGCTCTCACATGCTTCCTTTTTAAGAGAGAGGGTTAGTTGGGAGATTACAATATACGATGGAGAGTGGATAAAGATAAGATAAGACGAAGAATAAGATGGGATCGGCGGATCTCTCTCTCACTCAAAATAAATTAAAATTTTTTAAAATTTTAAATTTATTTTAAAAAATATGGGCGTTACAGCTATGTCGTTCACCTTTCTAGCACATGTGCTAGCATGTAGAGGCACTGCCTACACATGTGTTGGAACAACCCCACGCATGCAGGACATGCAAACCTCACTCCGTCCGTTATTATTTTCTGAAGCCTAATTCTTCTTAGTTCTACTAACATCATGTGATTATTGACCTTTTACTAGTGCCTCATCCATGGCCACGGGATGGATGATTGATTCGGATTTGAGAATTTTGATTCATGTGTGACACATATGAGCTATTTGGATGCAAGTTGTGTTATGCATGATCTATATGTGACAAATAGCTTATGTTACAAGGTTTGTCAAATTCATTTATGCACGAGAAAAAATAATATACTAAAGATATCCCATAAAGTAAGAAAATGTCTTTATGAAAAATGTATATAAATGTGAAAAAATACCATTATGATTCAGCACATGGGAAACAAAAAGTTCTATATATGTAGATGAATTATATATGTAAAATGTGTCACACTAATGATTATTTAGGTTCCGACTTGAATTTCCTGTTAAAGCCTTGCACAGGAGATTCCTGCACTAGGATGCTAGATGGGGCCCACCGTGATGTTTGTAAGAAATCCACCATGTCCATCTACTTTTCAAGCTCATTTTAGAACATGCGGCCAAAAAATGAGACGGATGCAAAACTCAAGTGGGTCACGTTAGAGCAAATAGTGGGGATTCAATGACCATCATTGAAACATTTGTATGGCCATAAAAGTTTTGCATTAGGGTACAGTTTTTATGTTCTCACTCCATCCCAATGAAATGACTTTATAAATGGTTTGGATAGCATATAAACATCTAGGTGAAGCTCAGGAAGGATTCAATGGTGAGCATTTCTTTTTCAATTTTCCTTCTTCCTATATATGGCTTACTTAAGTTTTGATTTGTCTCATTTTTTTGTCACATATCTTAAAATGAGCTGAAAAAATGGATGGACAAAGTGCATTTCTCACAAACGTCTCAGTAAGCTTCACCAGAACATCCCAGCACAAAAGCTTCATTCGAAAACCAAAAGTAATATCCTTCGTGTTCAAACACTTCCTGTGTTGCATATGATATCAACAATCTTCAATTGTCAGCCACGTGCTATTAGGCACTAATTGTCTTTAATTTCCCACCCAACATAAATGTTACATATATTACTAAGTTATAATTATTTTTAATTATCCACGTGTACTATATTTCATCTTTATTTTTTATATTTAACAAAATAGAATAAAATAAATGGTACATGGTATATAAAATT
>JAJHSJ010000007.1:19245177-19312732 GCA_021015155.1 Magnolia officinalis
ATTCTGGATTTTACTGCTTGATGAATCACAATTCAGTCAATGGCATAAAATTCTGTCCAAAATCAACAGTCTAACTAATATCTCCAGTATATTTAATCATCACCAACTTCATGGAATTTGGTCTGAGAATCCTATCTTCGAAAATTTTGTGATAAAACCACTCATGGGCTCAAAACATCCAATTAAGAAATTGGAAATTTATGCCCACAAACAATGTAGAATCAACAACTCGTGTGCCATAAATAAAGAAATAAAATAGTTTCCACGACTAATACAAAACATGGTAATCTCGAAACTAACACAGGATATCTAGATCGACCACTTATTCTATTCCCAATTTTCTTAAGCTTCCCAATCATGCAAGTAGTTGAAGCCCGAGGAGCTCATATCACTGACCCGCTTATCTATATGAATCATATTAATGGGGCCCGGTCCCATAACCACCCCAGAGCTACTGATCAGTTGGCCGGCCCCATTATCCTGTCAGCACCTCATTCTGCAATAGGATATGTATGTGTCTTCATCAGGTTGAATATTCAGATTCAATACAGCCACGAGGTTAATAAATGTGAGCAAAGATGGATCACGAGGCCACAGAAACTTCCTACAAGTGATGGTAATAGCCTGGTTTGGGATATTGTCCTTATTTAGTGAGGAGGTATTGTCCTTATTTAGTGAGGAGGTATTTCATTGATTTGACCTTTTTCTTGGTTGAATGTGAACCACTGCGGTATTTTCTCTCTTAACCACCCATTGAAGGATAAAGATTGTTCCGATATGGGATGCTTTTGGTGCGCACAGGCCATCCATAGTGGAGAGCATAATGCCAACTGTTTAGATCATGAACCACGGGCTCCACTTGCCCCCACTCGTGAGCATTATTGTAGACCCGAGCACTAAATGTTGCCTTTTATGCTTCACTCATATCTGAATATATAATTTCAACTCAGTTTGATTATTTACCATCGCAAATGAAAAGGTATTTGCAATTTATTGTATTCTTAAATAGAAATGTCATTGGTATCTTACCCTTTGAACTCAAAAGAACTTTTCTACTTCACAATGAGAATTCTCTCACATGACCAAGTAATTACCAAAAATCCATGCATGAACACGAACCTTCTCTGAAATAGTGAAAGCGACTTCGATCCCTTGCAACTACCTCTCGGTCAAAAACCTTAGAAACAACCTTCAAGAAAGAATGACAATCATTACAGACACGGAGGTTCTTCACGATCCGAATCAAAGAACCGGGAGCGGTGTTCATTAACCCAAAGGCGATGGCCAGCTTTTCACTGTGGAAATACAGAGAATGCTCTTTCTCTTCCTCATTAATATCAAGCAAGACTTCAGTGGTACTAGAAACATGACCATCCAACTTGACCCGTCGGCACATCTCTTCCACCATCATATAGATCTGCTCTGTTTGAAAATGAGACCTATCTCCTGCAACAAACTGGTGAACCATGCCATTCACCTCAATCCAACTGAAGCCTGCAGTTTTCTCGATCCCTTTTGATCTCATCTGATTCCTGATCTTTAGAGCGTCATCCCACCGGTTGGCACCAGCATAGACATTCGATAGTAGCACATAACGTCCACAAGCATCAGGCTCTAACTCAATTACCTGTTTACCAATCTTCTCCGCAAGTGCAAAATCTCCATGATTCCTGCAAGCTCCAAGAAGGGTAGCCCTCAAGATTGAGTTCGGCCTGACGGGCATGTTTTCTATGAATGCCAATGCATGATCCACAAGTCTTGCTCGACATAGCAAATCAACCATACATCCATAGTGCTCCATCCTTGGCTGAATCTGGTAAAGCTCTTTCATCTCACTAAAAAATTTGAGACCCTCATCAACCAACCCGGCATGGCTGCACGCAGATAACACTCCAATGAATGTCACATCATCAGGCATCATGCCATCATGCTTCATCTGCTCGAAAAGGGCCATGGCATGTTGGCCATTACCATGCATGGCTAGCCCTCCAATCATCGCATTCCATGCAAACACATTCCTCACTCTCATCTTGTCAAAGACTTGTAGAGCAAAATCTATCTGCCCACACTTAGCATACATATCAACAAGAGCCGTCTCAAGCACAACATCCTCATTTATTCCATCTCTCTCTATTAAGAGATGAATATACTTGCCTTGGTCCAAAGCTCCTGTTTGAGCACAAGCTGAGAGCACACACACAAGCGTGACCTCATCAGGACGGATCTTCTCCCACTGCATCTGCCTGAACAGGACCAATGACTCCTGAAAACAACCTGAGCTAGCCAACCCTGATATCAAGCTAGTCCATGTCAGTACGTCTCTCTCACGCATCTCATCGAAAAGCTGTTGTGCAGATACCAAATCCCCACATTTACAGTACATATCAAGGACAGCATTGCCCAATTGAAGGTCCATCGCCAGCCCGAGCTCTTTTGAGTACGAATGAAGCAGTCGTCCTCGATCAAGATCACCCAATTGAGTACATGCTGAAACCAAACTAACCATGGTCACTGTATCTGGCCGAACATCAATGGTTCGTGTCATCTCTTCGAACTGATCAAATGCCTCCTGATATAAGCCTACATGGACATACCCTCCAATCATGGCATTCCATGACACAACATCTCGTAATGGGTTTCCATCGAACAGCTTGCGGGCAGCATCAAACGATCCACAATTCGCATACATCTGAATCAAGGAATTGAGCACGAACACATCGGGTTCCAGCCCAACTTTCAAAATCTCAGCATGGAATCTCCTGCCCATATCTGGGGCCCGCAAGCGGCCACAGGCTGTCAACACAAATGGGAAGGTGAAATTATCAGGAACGACGCCAGATGCAATCATGATGTGGTAGAAGGACACCGCCTCTGATGGATTCCCCCCTTTTGCGTAACCTCTGATCATGGTGTTCCAGATGAACATGTCAGGTCGGTCGATCTGGGAGAAGATTTTCCGAGCGTAAACGAGATCGCCTGATTTGGAGATTGCGAGAAAGGAAACGAGCTTGCTTACAGCGTGGTTGTGGTCGAAAAGGCAGTTTCGAAGGAGGAAGGCATGCGCTTGCTTGGATTTTTTTATGGTGGTGCAGTGATTCTTCAACCACTCTGTTGAGAGATTTTTGATGCATTTGGAGTGCGAGATCATCCCGCCATTAATGGTGATTTTTCAGCTTTCATGTTAGAAGCTAGAGATCGATGTGGAGAAAAACCGTGCGCGCGAGAGAGAGAGAAATGCGTTTTCTCAAAATAATAATAATAATAATAAAATAAAATTTGAAATCTATATGAGCTTAACGGCTAGTGTGAAGGGTAGCGAAAAAAAAAAAAAACCCGAGTGGATGATAGGACAAGAAATAATGGAATAACACCTTCGGTTCAAACAATGAAATTTTAAAATTTTAGAGTGCTAATATTTGTGCTTTTAATTCATCCAGTGAAGAATGCCCTTATGATCAGTTTAGACTGTTGAGAATTTTATACAGATTAATGTAATATCTGTATAATATGGAAACCAAAAATCACTACGATCAGAACTAAGGACAGGCTGAAGCACGTCTGAAACGCTGTCCTTAAAGCGTTATTTGCCCCTACTCAAGTAGATTGAGTATGCTGATAGGTTACAGGCAAATTGCTTCTAGGATACGACAAGCCTGGTGTGGGTCTGCGTTCAGCAAACACGAAGGCCCACCAAATGGAACTCTTTTACACACTTTCTGGCAATATTACAATATAAGAGAAAAATCTCAAAAGAAATAAAAAGAAAGAGAAAAATGATTTTGACCACTGCACTGGTCAGTCCAATTCGTTAGCCACTGGTTCAGTTGAACAGTCCTAGACCACACCTCTGGTCTATTCTTCAAGCTAAGGTTCAAGCCTTGCTTTGTTGCTGGAAATACTATAATATTATATGAGTGGAGAGGGGTTGGCTGTCTATGTTCGTATGGGTTTGCTGGAGTGAGTTGAGATGGTTTAGAAACCCATCCAGACCCTCCTTTTATACGCTATGATGGCTGGGGGTTATGGTCCAGGGAATTAAATTCCATGACCGTTTTTTAGCTGTTGGAGAAAACTAGCTGTTATATGGCTGTTGAAAACTAGCCGTTATATGGCTGTTGTGAGAGAGCTGACTAGCCATTTTATAGCTGTTGGGCTAGCCGTTTTATGACTGTTAGCAACAGTTTCTTGTAATTAACTCCATAGCTGTTACACATTTGTGCAAAGTGCGCCACTAGCGCCTCTACAGCCACACTGCCTCACAAGCCCACGCCCTCGCACCAAGCCCGAGCCCAAGCCCAAGCCCAAGACCGAAGACCGAGACCGAGACCGAGTCCGAGTCCGAGACCGAGATCGAGACCGAGCCCGTGCTCGTGCCCGTGCCCGAGCCCGTGCCCGAGCGTGGGCGCGAGCGCCCGCGCGGGTGTTCCAGTGCTTCGCACTGGAACACGCAAGGTCCATAGTCCACGGACTACGAAGGTAAATATTATAATACTCCACTGTTTTCATTTAAACCAGATTTCCTTCTCTTCTCTTTCCCATGTGGGACTATTCCCAAAATCTTGAAAAACGTGTTTTTTCAAACATCTTTTTTCAAATACATTATTATAATATATTATTAAAATATATATTAAAATCAATATATTTATAACCTGTTTGGATTACTAATTTCCATGATAATATTAAGGCAAGGAAAAGTGCCTTCATTATAATCTTACTCATGAAAAAACATAAGTATGAATCAGTTATTCACTAGAATGTAAAGAAATTTGTAATCATTACACTTTTTACTTAATTTAAACTTATTTTCAATGTACGAATATAACAATTTGACATTTAAAGTAACGAAAAAATGCGTTGCCAATCATTGCAAAGGAAGTCCATTGCCCTGTGGGTTAGTGGTGTGTTGAGGCCACCAATTTCTACAGGTCCCACCATGATATATGTGTTATATCTACCCTGTCCATCCACTTTGTGAGAACATTTAAGGGAAAGGGCCAAAAATAACGTAGATTTAAAGCTCAAATAGACTACACTTCAAAAAACCATGGAGATAGAGCATTTACCATCGAAACTTCTCAGGGACACAAAAGTTTTGATCAAGCTGATTTTTTTTCCCTTCATCCATGTCTGTGTGACCTTATTAACAGGTTGGATGGCAAATAAACATCATGGTGAACCCTAATAAAGTTTCAACGGGGGGTATCACTATCTCCACCGCTTGTTGTGGTGTGGTCTACATGAGCCTGGGATCTACCTCATTTTTTTGGCCCATGCCCTTAAATGATCTCAAAAAATACATGGACAATATGGATATAACACATATCATGATAGGACCCACGGAACTTTGCGAGAACATATTCAGCAATCAAATGAAAATGTTGCCGGGAAATATAGGTAAAGCATTTTATAATCAATGCATCTTTTCCTTACATTACCTTGGTTATTTGCACCGGCACTCACAGCGGACTTGCAAATTCAATTGCTATTTTCATCATCATTATTGTGATGATTCAATCAAACACGTGGCTGTACATGTAATCGAGGGCTTGTATTCTGATTTCATGTGTGTGTATGATGCGAGGGCATGCCAGAGCCTATTTGATTCAATGTTTGATTGAACCTCTGGTGTTCCCCAGGTTGAGTCAGATTAATTAGACACTAGACTTAGTGATCTAGTTATCCTCTCAACCACCAATTATAATTAGCGATCATGCAATTTGTGAAATGGTAGAGGTTAGCCCTCTCAAATGGATTCTTTTTACCTTGTGTCAATGGGCTTAAGTACTTGTTCTTTCTACAATGTTTTGCTTAATATTTCTCATAGGAATAGAGAAAAATAGATAAACAAAATAAGACAAAACAATAACAATATTATTAATATTTAATTGCATGGCTCCATTACAATCGACAAAGTATCAAACAACCAAAGACATAAGATAAACGAGAGATAAATATATGATTATTCTATCAAAACAAATGATCGAGGCAAATGAACAACAAGATGTGATCGGATGGGTATGATCACTTAAATTGGGACTCAGTTGATCATGATCCAACAACGTAATGTTACAGACATTTAATCTACTCTTATGGTACTGTAATGGAAGCTGCTAGGCAGTAGCAATCTATGCTAGAAATAGGTTAGGCTATGCTAGAAAGATAAACTAAAAAGTAGATAAATATGTTTGATATTGAACCTTGAGCTATTCTTCACTTACTCCTTTTATAGCTTTTCGAGGTGGCAAAACATTTGTTGGGTTTCCTTACTGATCATGAAACATTCGCATTTACATCGTGCTTTCCAAATAAGAAAATCTTCAGGATGTATCTAAAACCAATGGCTTCTAGGATCTTCTTCTTGTAATTAGTCCATTTACGAAGATCTCCATGGCCCACTAATTCAATTCAGGATCAATCTAGGGAACCTTAAGGGCTAATCACAGACCTGAAATCAATCATGGCCATTCATCTAATCAACCTCTCTGCCTCTTCCGCTCGATGTGTTGAATGGTCCAGATCAAACCACTACTTGCATTTAACCATATTCAATGTGATGGTTTGGAGTGTTGGAGAGGATAGATGGATAGGATCCACCTAATATCGATCTCTTATCAAAGATGGGTCAAACTAGATCCTTCATCTAATTCTTTCGTTCTATTGATTCCAATAGAACTACGGGCACATGATCAGGTCTTCAAATTCTCATATTCTTTTTATTCTGATTAATGTATGGCTTAGGACTTGATCTAGCTATTGTTAATTTTCTTCTGATTTGGGTCCAAGGTATAATCAGATTCACATAAATATCGATCTAATCTCCCAATATTTGAAACTTTCTCGATCGCAACAAACTCTCTGAAGATTTTTGGAAAGATCTCTCATTTTGAAAAGTCTGCAAGAGATGGTTACACACTAGTATATCATAGCCAAATATGTGATAAGATCCATTCTCTTGGCTGGTCTTTTACAAACATATAGGGTATACTATCTTATTAATTGGCACATTAATCATGGCCATGTGACATCTGTCAAGTCGTTCTCCCAAAGGTACCCACAACTTTCTGCACTTATGCATTAATAATGAAATGCCTAATGTTGAAGGAAAAATCAAATGGAAATATTCTGAAAGTGTAAGTATAATTTCTGCCTGTATTAACCCTACACATGATTGATTCATGTTTGGGCCCTAAAGATGGAGCCTAAAAGCTCACCATTTTCTATAACGTGGCCACTTAATCTTTGGATCACTTTTTTTTTTTTTTGGCTAACGTCCTCGTAATCCTCGAATGGCTAAAACCAGAGGGTAGATCGGCGTGTTTGGAT
This sequence comes from Magnolia officinalis, assembly GCA_021015155.1. Lineage (NCBI taxonomy): Eukaryota > Viridiplantae > Streptophyta > Magnoliopsida > Magnoliales > Magnoliaceae > Magnolia > Magnolia officinalis. Next base: position 19,252,501 of record JAJHSJ010000007.1, read on the forward strand.
TCGCTTATAGTATTGTATTGCGATATAATACTATACAACACCTATACTCTGGACACTGTACATTGTATTCATGAGTACTATTATTGATTAGTAAAATGTTTGATATGGAGTGACCTTGGAAATGTAATCAGCGGATATACCGAATTCAATGTTTCTTCAAAGAACAGACTCCCTAGTACAAAAGTCCATAACACAGACCAATCTCTTCTTTCTCTTTCTGTCTGTCTTTTCTTCTTGTTTGTCAGGAAAAAAAAAAAATCTAATCTTTACATAAAAAAATCGAATCTTTCTTTCAAAGAAGGCCGAAAATCAAGGAACCCAATGATGGGGATTTTTCTCCTCATTGTTGGTATCAATGAAATCGAACTGGTTTCGATATCATCAATAATTGCAGAAGTTTTCACTGCTGGTTGCTGGACTGTTTTTTTTGTCCTGTCGATATGATCGAAAGACTTTCAGATCATATCGAGGCTGTCATCGAGAGTGAGTCGATATGATCGATAATTGTTGGAATTTTCACCCCTGTTTGCTGGACAGTTTTTGTCCCGTCTCAATATGATCGAGATACCTGTCGATGATATCGAAGCTGTTATCGAGAGACCTTCGATATGATCAACGAGTTCCGCAAATGCGATTGCGAAAACGCAGATTTTGCAGATTTTGTTTTCTATTTGGGTTATACCTCTTTCTATTCTTATATAAAGGGGTGTATCCGGGATTGGGGTGGATTCCAGGGTATTCTAGGGTTTCCTAAAGCTTTGCTTAGGGTTATCAAAGATGAGAGAGAGAGAGAGAGAGAGGAAGCTTGTGGAAGGGAGGCTATGCTCGTAGAGGGGATCTACATATCTCAGCGCTTCCACGTCCTTGTGATCGGTGAGATCTCTCCGTTTTCTCTTGTTTCTCTTATTGTTTATCTACTCCTGCGTGAGTGAAGAAGGTTTGATCCAAGCGGTGTGTGCTTGTGATCGGTTGTAACATTATGCTTTATAGCGGATTGTTGATCTAGACGAGGTCCCGTGGTTTTTACCTCTTTGAGGGTTTTCCACGTAAAAATCCCTGGTGTGATGTAGTTTATGCTTTGATTGTTTTTCATTGCATTATTGTTCCATAATTCTGGTTTGTTTCTAGGGGCTAGATTCTAAGATTTTGTGCAAGGCCCCCAACACCCAAATCAAAGAAATTTAAAAAAAAAAAAAAAAAGAGCTTCCCTTACCTTATTCATTCAAGAGCTCAAGAACCCACCTCACAAAATGCGGCAGAGGACTGTCTCAAGAAGGCTTGAGATGATTTGGGTCTTGGGCTAATGTTTTAGAGAAATGGAAAGGAACCCAAATCAAAGGCAAGTATGAGGAACATGGGAAGTGAAAAAGGAGAAGGGAAGGCAGCCAAACAGGCACACATGTCCCTGTCAGCAGCTGGAGTAACCTTGCTGAGACCATGGCTAAAATAACACCAATCCCAGATATAGAAAATACGGTGAAAGAAGCAAAAAAACCATCTAAAAAAAAGATAGAAGATAGAAGGGAAGGAAATTGCAAATGGGATTGCTCAAAAGGCGAGAAAGAAAGGGCAAAGGCATCTCTCTCAAAGGCTCTTCTTTCCTTTATTTTTGCTTTAACATGACATAAACCACATGCATTACAGATGTAAAAATCCGATTCAAACTAGTTTTTTTTTTTTACTTCCAACCCTCTACAACGCAATGAAATCGGTTGCACGCCCGATATGAGTAGCCGTAAGATCAGAGACGCGTGCCCATTCATTTCTGGTTAGGAGACGTACACACGGCGAGTGTATATCGGATTTCAAATCCGATTCAAATACAAGTTAATATAATATTTTAAAATAAAACAATACATTACGTTATGGGCTGCGATCCAAACACGCCCTAAAGGACTTGGATGAGGTGACAAGTACAGGCACCTTGTATGTGGTGATGTCGCAGGCGATGTAAGATCGAAACGTTCGTCGGACACTGGCTCCACAGTAAATGTTTCTTTAAAAAATAATAATAAATAAATAAATAAATAAAACTGATCTTTCTAATCATCTGGTGGGCCACACTTGAACGGAGAAATCAATAATTAAAGGGAGGATAACGGACAATCCATTTTTAACATAAATATCTGGTACACCAGATAATTGGGAAGACCCATCTGTAGACTAGAAAACATCAACCGAGAGGCTTACCTGACGAATGTCCAACATCTCACGCACATGTCTCACTTCAGCTGTGGGGTGCAGCTGATGCATGGTGTCAGCTGTGACACATGTGCACGAGATGTTCCGCACCGAAAATATCTAGGGTCCACTCATCAGTCCCAGTTACACCCTCCAAATTCAGCTTATGGTATGACACTCTTTCCCAATAATCCGGTGTGGTCCACCCGGTGGATTGGTCCGTTTTTCCCCCAAGCGTTCTTTATTGTGGAGCCTACCTTTTGGAAGGCTCGGATGTTTTGCACAGGAGATGGAGTTTCGAGGAAAGGAAGCATTGCATGCAAAACCATGGTCCGGGTTTTGGACCTTTTTACACTATGAGGCTCATACATTGAGGCTCGAACTCCCAAAGCAAGCCCAAAGCGCGAGCCTGAGCCCAAAACATTTTGTTGGGCCCTAGAATGGATTAAAATTCCTATTTACCAAATGAATATTCCTAATAGATATTGATCGAGTGGTCCACGCATGCTTCACGAATTAATCATTTTGAAAAATGAAACCACTGATCTACTAATAAGATGCATGTGTTGCCTAGCCGAGGATTGGATCATATTTTTAAGATAGAACAGGTACATTTTGAAGCCTTACCCCCAAGACAAGCATGTCCAAGACATGGTTTGCCTAGTGACTCCAACACATTATACCAGCTAACTAGCTGGTGTCAAAGCTCCGTGGGCCAGTGTTTGGCTACCATCCCAAACACCAGTTAACTAGCCAGTGTCAAAGCTTTGTGGGCCCAGGACGCGGTTTGGCTAGTGACTCCAACAGGGGCCAGCTAGAGCCAATATTAAAGCTTTATGGGCCTAGCAAGCAGTTTGGCTAATGACCCCAACACCAGCCAGCTAACCTGTGTCACGCGGTTTTACCAGTTACCCCAACGCTAGCCAGCTAGTTGGTGCCAAAGCTCTGTGAGACAGGATTTAGCTAGCACCTCCAACACCAGCCACCTAGCTGGTGTCAAAGCTATGTGGACACAGGATTTGGCTAGAAACTCCAACACCAGCCAGCTAGCTGGTGTCAAAGCATTGTGGGTCCACGACATGGTTTGGCTACTGACCCCAACACCAGCTAGCCAGCCAAGGCAGTTTGGCTAGTGACCCAACACTAGTTTACTAGCCGGTGTCAAGCGCTGTGAGCCCAGGACATGGTTTGACTACCTTTGACAAGTCAATGTCAAAATTTTATGCCCTACCATGATGTATTTGCTTTATCCGCGCCATCCATTCATTTCACCAGCTCATTTTAGGGCACGACCCAAAAAGGAGGACGACCTTACATGAAAACAGTTGACCGAATGTCTACCATTAAAAACTTCCTAAGTTTAATATAATTTTTATTTTCCATCCAACCTATTAAAAAGGGCACATGTAACATCCTCAATTTTCCATGTTTTGGATTTCCAAAAATCTTTGAATTTTTTTTTAATTAACTTATAATATCACTTAACTGACCATTAGCACCCAACGTTAGCTTATACACGAGTGGTCCAGTCTGGTCACGATCAGACCATGTGCGGGCTGTCATGCCAGGTAGCCCGATTATACTTAGTGACAGCCCGTGCGGATCATACCGCAATGTGGAAATGTCAGAAAAATCTAAGAGTTTAGGGAATCATAGATCTCATTGGGTTTGTGGTCCATCGCGGACAGCGGACCCAGTGGACACCCAGAATTGAAATCTGGCACTTGACAAATGCACCCCACCAATGCCAGATTGGAATCTAGCATCACTTGAATGAAACTAAGATTTCAAACTTTTCAGCCGTCGGATCTCTTCTACGTTTACGGTGAAGGTCTATTGTAATTTTCTACGCCCGTCCACCAAGTTTGGGACCCGATCATGGAACGGTGACCGTTGATCGTGAATTAGACCCGTACGACCAAACCCCATATCCGATCGTTCCCAAATTTTGCGTGGCCCTTCATCGGGCCATGGAGCACCTACCCTATAAATTTCATGGCCAGATGGTTACCAGAAATGCCCCATCAATCAGAATGGGCCTCCCAGGGCCATTTAAAGATCGGAACCCTATGCTCAAACCCCATATTCGTTCATCCGTTTGATCTCAGATTTTGCATGGCCCCTCATCGGGCCATGAGACACCTACACCCCGAATTTGGTGGCTGGAGGGGTGATAGGGCCGCCTCAACATCAAATAGAGTCCTAGTAAGCTATTTTGGAAAATTATGGAAACTTAAGGCCAAGGGACCCAATTCTAGGGAATAAACCCTAGCCTTCTCTCATAACCCCTCCACTCTTCCAACAACAAGCCCTCTCTCCCTCATAACTTCCTTCAATCTCCCACCACCAAACCTCTCTCCCTTATAACTCCACAAATCTCTAACAACCCATCATCCCTCCCTCATTGCTTCCACCGTCTCCCATCAAGCTCTCTCTTTCGTAGCTTCCACCATTCTCCAACAACCAAGGAGAGTAAAGAGTGAAGAGAAAGTAGGTGGAGAAGAGCAAGGTGGACCTTAGATCGAGGTGGGGCCCAAAGAGATCAACCCTTTTAACTCCCTACCTCTCTTTAAAAGAGAAACCCTCCACCACTACCACAACAATCGTCCGTTGGTCGTCTAAGAAAGATATTTCACTTCTTCTTCTTGGAATCCATGTATTGAGAAGAGATTGACTTAGATTTCTCACATGCAAGAGTTTGTTTTTAGGGATTCCGGCCGATCGACCCAAAGCCCTCTTTCCTAGGTCGTTTTCTGAATCTCCAACGACCCATAGGTGCGGACTATTGATCTTAGGTGGCCTAACACCAATTATATCATGAGTTTAATGATTTTGATTGCTTGGATGTTATATTTGAAATTTTAGAGAAACCCTAGGGAATTATATGTTTGTTAGAATGGTATGGATGTGCATGCTTAGTTTTCTCATGATGTTATTCTTGCCTCTCACATGATTGTGTGTATGGATGATTACATGCTCATGCCTTGATTGATTTTTCCATATATTGTGCTTCATAGTATGTATGATTCATTACTCTTGTGCACATGATTTCTTGAGATGAAGGAAGTGCTTAACTTCCTCACAAATCCACACAACTCACATGCACTTTGTTTCATGATAGCGATAGTTTGCTTGTTAGGAGTAATTGATTTGTATGCTTGAGATGCATGAAAACATGATGTTAATATGCTAGTCATGACTTGGATAGTTGGCATGTTATGGATCCCCTTCACCCTCTTGGGTTGGTGTTCACTCCCCAAGTATAGGGTTGTGATGTAGTAATAAACTCGGTAAGACCGAGGTCGAATCCACAGGGACTGGTCGTCACAATTCAAATTCACGATTCTCCTTAACTAATTCAACAAATAAAAGATCAAATGGCTAACACAAATCTATGGAAAAATAACTATTGAGAATAAGGAAGAAAATTCAATCAGAGGAAGCACTAGGACTTTCGAATCCACCCCTAATCATCATAACCATTGTTTTGTCTGTTAATTCACCTTAAATTAGATTGATCCAACTTATCTAGAGAAAGCACAATCTGTGTCCTTAATCGGGCATACAGATTGTCTAATTCCTTCAAGCAATGCTATGAATAACATATCCCATGTCCAAATCGGGCATATGGAATATGCAGTTCAGTAAAGCACCCTGTTTCTTCCTCTACAGGAACCTGTTCATGATCCGATACAAGCACCTAGAATAAGCATCCAAACCACATCCATCCATAGACTCTGATCAAGTTCATAGATGGAGAAGCATAGAATTTAAAACAATCAAGCACACTAAGGAAAGAAACAAATCAATCTTAATTAAAGTAAAATTAACATGGAACAAAGGGTGTTCAAATTAGGGGTTTCATCTCAGCCCTAGCTGAGAGATTAGTTACCCATAAAATCCATTAAACCGATGGATTAAATAGAGAATAAAAATTCATAAAAGGAATTTCAAACCAATTTTTCTCTCTCTTCTTTCTTCTCTTTCTTCTCTTTCTTCTCTCCCTTGCTATAGATCTGGAGCTCCTCCCTAGTTCTGAATACCTTTCTCATGTCCAAGACTCTTCTTTTATAGCTAATGGAGTGGCTGGAGTGGTAAAAATCGGATTTTGGGAAGCTGTCGCACGCGCAGCGAAAGCTTTTTCGCAGCTAAGTTCGGGACCTCGAAATACCATACTTTCCTCGTTCAAATTCCAACAAACACCGTCCCTTAGGACTTTCTTGGGTCCTCTACATGATGGACGGTTCAGATCTGCCATATGATCAAAGATGGTGGCCCACAATCGCCTGGAAAACCGGATTTCCAAATTGTGCGAAACTTTTCGCACCCTTTCGCTGTCGTGATCGGTGAGCCCCACAGAGGTATTTTCTGGAAAATCCACCCCGTCCATTGGATTCAGGACGAATTTTCAGTCAGGAATGGGTGGTTTTGAAGGTCCATTTGCACGGCCCACAGAAGAAATCATAAAAAAAACTCAGTTTTTAACGTCCTGGGGCAGTCCACTTTTGGCCTCTGTACCGCACACGTGTGTACGCATGGGAAAGGAATGTCAACATGGTTTTGTAGTTCTCAACGCCCTCTACACGATGGACGGATCAGATCAGCTTTATGGGTGATGGGTGGGGCCCACTGACGTCCGTAAAAACGGCCAACGGCCGTTCCTCGCTGACGCGCAAACGCGGAACCTGATTCGCTGCGAAGATGGTGGGGTCCACTGTGATGTGATTTTGAGAAATCCACTCCGTCCATTGAATTTGGCTCGGAAAACCGTCCGGGAAGGGACAGTTTCCTGGTGTCCATTGATGCGGTCCACCTGATTTCTGCTCCGCCGTCAAAGATGCTTTTGAACGGTTAGATTTCCGTAATCGTTCTCATTTACGATTCGGCCACCTACACGTTGATGATTGGGCTCCTTCAAACATGATGGAAGGTCTGGATCACCCATTTAAACAATGTGTGGGGTCCACAACTACATCCGATCCCCGGGTCATTCGGCGCTGTTTGAGAAAAACGGAAACTTTCCGTTTTTTTTTCTTTTCTTCGAGAGGAAGTCGGTCAAGCCGACTTGGACCGTTTCGTGCGGTCCCGTGTGGCGCTGGTGGACATGTACACCGTGTACACCCACCACGGTGTGGGGTCTACCACGATGTTTCATGGAAATCCTCACCGTCCATCTTCTTTGTCTCCCAGGTTAAGGCGTTGAATCCGAAGTTGAGACATTTTCAGATATCAGGTGGGCCCAGAATCAACGGTTTATGGGCTGATCTGTCCGTTGAGCCACTTTTCGAGATCTTCAGTAGATGAAATTTAATATGTACGGTTAATTTATAGGCTTCATCACATGTATGAAGTTTCGAGCCAATCGGACGGTGGGAAATATGTGATCTTGCATTTTGCACCAATTTCAGGCCTCTTTATCGTGCTTTCCTCATATCCCAGGCGTGTATATTCTTCACCATTGGTTTTCTGGAGTACATCTCGTGCTCTGGTAATTTTGGAACGTCAAATCTATGCTTTTATCATCATTTTGCTATACACGCTCCTAATTTCCTCCTGTAACAAAAACACGAGTAAAATCTGGCATTAAATATTATCATGTATGTAAAATCAAGTAATTACTGGGGTCTGATATGCAATATTCGACCCTGATCACAACCCCCAACCAGCATTTTGCTAGTCCCGAGCAAAACATGCGAAAATAATTTCAGAAATAAAAGAAAATTCCTGTAAACTCAAGTGACTTGTGAACAGATAGTTGAGATGTGAAAATTCTAAAGTTCATGAATGGTGAGAAGATTTTTTTTTTTTTTTTCCTGAAATCAAGCTTACAGTAAACTTCATAATCAAGTTCAAACTATTAAACCATGAATTAGAATAATTCTAAAACATTGAGTTTCATGAGTGTATAGTGTCATCTCAGCTTTCAACCATTAAGAGATTCAATTGTCAATTTCATGATATCATTGGTAATTAACAACGGAGCTCATGTCACCCAAAACTGAAACCAACACTTGCCTTACAGATTAACCTTTCATTCTACCACTTTTTTGATTTTCTTTATGAATAGTATGCCAAGGAGGAGAATCAAATCTGCACCTATAGGGAGCAAACCTATAGTGAAAATTTGTCGCCTAAATCTTTTCTTATGTCAACTATGAGGAATCGAATCGTCATCTATAGGGAGCAAACCTATGATGACGATTATGCGACTTATTCTTTCAATTCTTCTTCATAAACTGATGCTAAAAATTTTTGTTTTTCAGGCTGGTTCCTTTCATGCTTAGTGATTACCAAGTTACCATTTAATATTGAACTGAAAACTTAATGTGTAAGTGAGATCTGATATGTGCAATCCTGGCTCAATCAATGTTTACAACTTCTAATCATGGATTAACAATTCAAACTTAAGTGTGAAATCCGCCAGACAACTGAATCCAAGAGTCATAAATTACTCACATTCTGTATCTTGTAATTTCAAAATCACAACTATCCTTCAAAATCACTTGAATTAAATAGAAATTCCAGAAAAATTTAAAAATTTTCACAATTTTTGCTCAAGACTAAGAACATACTGATTAGGTAACCTAATCTCCCACCCCCAACCAAAAATCTACATTGTCCTCAATGTAAAAGAAATAAGCATGCAATGCACGTGGGACAACGAAAATAAAAGAGTGATGGGAAGATGGTACCTGGACGAAGAATCAAGAGGCTTTCCCAAAATTATCAATGTAAGAGCGAGTTAGCACAAGAGAGAAATCAGTAAAATAAAATAAAATCACAAAAAGAAAAAACCCTACCTATACCACTTTCGCAGGTGCTCTCGATTGCATTTAGCGTATGCAACAAGCCTTTAAACCCCTAGGTTACCCCTAGTGGACGAGTTGTAGTCTCGTGAGGGTTTGCAGTAATGTTACCCACAAACATTGAACTAACTAACAAAGAAATCAAAAGAAATGCTGGGTTGCCTCCCAGGAGCGCTAAGTTTAACGTCTTCAGCCAGACCAAAAACGGACCATGAATTCATTAATCTTTAAGACCAGGGTCCACCAAAGAACTTACCTCAACACTGTGGTTAACCAATCCCAGACAAGTGATGTGAGTTCCCATGAGCTATGCTATCTGCAATGAGGTAACTGACACTGTCGTCAAATAAGTTAAGGACTTCTGCTCGAACAACTTCTTTCATGTTAGGATAATGCTTCCATTGCATTTTACGTGACATTTCCACAGCATGATCCTTACATACAGTGGGGCACACTCCTTGTATTTCTGCTATCTTCCGTTCAATTGCTGCCTTATATGTTCGAAGAACATTAAGCAACCTGTTCTCTTTTGCCTTCTCAGAGTTAGTTGTAACATCCCGGATTTTCACTGTTTTGGATTTCCAAAAATTCTTGAAATTTATTTATTTTTTTGTTGACTTATAATATCACTTAATGACCATTAGCACTCAATGTTAGTTCATACTGGGGTGGACCAGTCTAGTTATGATGGGACAAGTACGGGCCGTCAAGCCAGATGACTGTTTACACTTAAAGATGGCCCGTGTGGGCCACCCAGCAACCGAGGAGGGTCAGAAAAATCTAAAACTTTAGAAAATCATAGATCTCACTGGGCTTGTAGTCCATCGCGGACTGCGGACCCAGTGGACACCCAGAAGTACCATCTGCCGCTTGCCCAATGCGCCCCACCAATGCCAGATTAAAATCTGGCACTGACAAAAGAAACTGAGACTCCGGGCCTTCCAGCCGTCGAATTTCTTCTAAATTTACGGTGAAGGTTTAATATATTTTTCAACGCCTGCCCACCAAATCTGGGCCCCGATCGTGGCACGATGACCGTTGATCGTAAATCGGACCCGTGCGATCAAACCCCATATCCGATCGCTCCCAAATTTTGCATGGCCCTTCATCGGGCCATGGATCACCTACCCTATAAATTTTATGGCTAGAGGGCCACCAGAAATGCCCCATCAATCTGAATGGCCCCCAAAGGGCCACTTAAAGGTCGGAAACGCTTGCTCAGATCATATATCCGTTCATCCGTTAGCCCTAAATTTTTGCATAGACCCTAGTCAAGCCATAGGGCACCTACACACCAAATGTGGTGGTTAGAGGCATGTTAGGGCCACCCCAACACCAATAGGGAGTCCTAGTGGTTTATTTTAAAAAATTGTGGAAGCTTGGGGCCATTTGGACCAAATCTGGAATAAAAAGGGGTTTCTTTTGGGCACCCCTCTCCCATACGAATTTGCCCTAGGAGAGAAAAGAGAGAAAAGGGAGAAGAGAAAGAGGAGAAATGAGAAGAAAGAGTGAGGGAAGAAGAGCAAGGTGGACTCTCAATCAAGGTGGGGCCCAAGGGAATTAATCTCTCCTCTCCCTACACCTTCTCCAAGGGGAAACCCATCCGAAAATTGCCCTCTTCATCTTGTGGATCGTTTAGGTAAGATCCAACCCTCTTTTTCTTTGAAAACCCTTGTAAGGAGAGGGGTTTTGCTTGTAAATCTAACATGTGAAGTTGTTTTAGGGATTCCGGCCGATCTACCGCAAAGCCCTCTTTCCTAGGACGTTTTTCCCAAACCTCCAACGATCCTAGGTGCGGACTATTGTTCTTAGGTGGCCTAGCACCAATTTTACTATGGGTTTAATGATTTTGATTGTTTGGATGTTATGATTGGAGAAACTAAAGAAACCCTAGGAATTGCATGATTGTTGAAATTCGTATGGAATGCATGTTGATCCTCATTTGGTGTTGCTATTGCCTTTCACATGATTGGGTATTTGGATGATTAGGTGCTCATGCCTTGTTGATTGTTTCCCTACATTGTTGCTTCATAGAATGTATGATGATCATGTGCATATGATTTCTTGCAATGGTGGAAGTGCTTAACTTCCTCCCACACACACATACACCTCACTTGCACTTGTATTATGATATTGTTGGCCTTGCTTGGTATGAGAATCAGAATTGTATGTTGAGAAGCATGAGAACATGAAGATTGTATATGCTAGATGATGCATTGGTAGACGGCATGCTAGAGATTGCTATTCGTACCCTTGGGTTGGTCAGGAAACATGAGGAGAGCGAAGGTGGCTCCATTGGTAGGACCGCCTCGAGGCTAGACCGTGGGTTTTGGGCGGGTGTGCTCGGGCGGCCGTAGTTCGACTACGTGGGACCCTTGTGCCCGAGGTCACTCGTCTCACGCTCGCCTGACTCATGCGGTCTAGCCTACTAACTGATCAACACTTTGTTAACCCTGTGTGCTCACATATGTATGGAATTTGAACCACCCTGCAACCATTGTAGCCCATCAATAATCCACTTGAAACTGGTCCACAGCCTCGTGAGCCGGACATGGTGGAATGGGACACTGTGTCCGAGCTGTCGGCCTACGCTGGGGTACCGCGCCTCCCCGTAGTGACCGCGAGCGATCCCTTCCTTTCGGCACTCCTCATGTGCTTGGAGTCGGGGATGAGGAACCCGACGGAATCACGGACCGCGGGGACTCGGCCTCACGCATTGATGGGGCCTTGGCCTCGCAACTAGCTCAGGGCATTGATATGTAGGGTGAATCAGAATCCCCAACCTGCTGGATGAATGGACTTAACTAATAACTCGGCTAACATGATTGCATTGCACGCATTAGTTAGGGTGGCGACTCGGCAGTCGAGGTCGCTCTGAGGGAGTGTTGCCATATGCGATCGTTAGATGAAGTCGCTCGAGGGAGTGTCGTGGCAAGGGCATGCATCATATCATCGCATTGCATGCGCATTTAAATAAGAGTTATTAGGTGTTGATGATTGTCTGCTTTTCATTAAGTTCATATTGCAATTGATGCATGTTGTAACTTGAGACCAATGGTTCACACTGAGTTGATCACTCACTCCCACTCTGGGACGGTGTTTTAAAACACCAACCAGACTCATTCATAGATGCAGGTGACTCAGGGCATGAGGAACCTGGCAAGGCGAGCTTGGACGAGGAGGACGGACTCTCCTACTTGCAGCTGATGGGCGGCTCACTATCGGCTAGATCAGACTGGATTTGGTTTTGCTGATCCGCGGGCTCAATTTTATTCTTTTTGGACCTAACTATCTTTTGTTGTTCTGTTGGACAACGCCTTGTGCGACCCTTTTATTTTCCTTTAGACCTGTATATATTGATCTCTTCATTTCAGTAGATTAGTTGTGGTTGTGTTTCATGCTCCAAGAAATTCCAAGCTGCGCATTTAAACTGAATTAATCATAAAATTATAAAATTGATGATAAGTGAAACTCGGGAACTCGGGAGTCGAGTCTATGCACGACCCCCGATTTTCCGGGGCGTTACAGTTGGTATCAGAGCAATAGTTTGGAATCCTTTGGGCCATGGGTCATGAGCTCGCTAACGCGTCCGCTGACTTGAGAAGATACGGATTAGACGACACAATATGGACTTAGAACGCTAGGAACCATCTTAGATCCCGAACCAACGACTTTAGATGAAAGAAAGGACTTGCAAGGGGTTAGGAATGGGTAGTGAGAGAAGGAAATCTGAGGGTCCTATGGTACCTCGGCCCATTTCCGAATAAGGAGTTTGGGGAGCATGGCGACAAAATTTGATTGGACTAACTAGGAGATTTAGCTGGCCCAGTCCATTCAATCCCTAAGGGCCCGTTTGGTCAACCGCGTCAGGTGGGCTTTTAGAGAATGAAATTGTAAGAGTGGCAATGAATGCATGTATAGGATATTGTCCCTAGGTTGCCTCCATCCCATGTTTTCTAATACTAGGTTTGGAATGCATGCTATCAAAGGTAAATCGCGGGATTTCCTTCCGATTCATGGAATCCCCTTCCCCACTCCCTCCAGTCATGTCATTCCCAAATCTCGAGGTGGGGTTAGCATTACAACCCCATTTAGTACAGCTTAGTGCCGCTAGCCAAGCAGGCCTAGATTCGAAATTCTGCCTTTCAATATAGCTCCTTAAGGTATCCACCTGTCATCACTCTATTCTTAAGCTTCCCCAATACATTATTAGGATCGAGCCTGAAATCGAAAGATTTGGTGGTTGAAGCCAACGTTCAAGTCCGAATGAGTTAGTTCTGGGTCAAATTTGTTAGTTCGGGGTGAAATTTATTAGTTCTGACTCATTCCGGGATAAATACTTAAGAATGAATGAAAATTCACTTAAAATAGTGAAAATGTAGATAAAATAGATTTTTGACCACTAACCATGAGGAATCTCATAAAATAACTATACCCATGACGTAGATCAGCTTCTCCTACCCCAAATTCATATATGGTACATCAAATAACTCATTCCGGTTTGTGAGATATGCCCGTCGCAAGGCGACCCCGCCCAGAAAACAGAGGGCCGGCGGGACCCCGCCCGCACGACTGCCCGACCCCGCCCGTGGACCCCGCCCGGGCTCCAGCGACTCGGCAGGACCCCGCCCAGCCGGCGGGGCCCCCGCCCGGACATCCAGAGGGTCGGCGGGACCCCGCCCGACCGGCGTGACCCCGCCGAAAATTTCTGCAATTTTGGGTCAAATTCAAAAAATCATATCTCCTTCGTTATAACTCCGATTTAGGTGATTCAAAAGTCAGATTGAACCTTGATGAGTCTAGTTTTATATAAAAATAAGAAAAAATAAAATAAAAATTAAAATATATCTAAAATTAAGCTGTTCTGTCAACTGTCCAAAATTTTTTTGATTTCAGACAGTTGTTGTTCCTAGAATTTTAATAATTTATTCACAACTCCAAATGAGATGAAATTTTGTGAGATGTCTTTAAACTCAATGATAAAATATTATAATAATTTTAAAAAAAAATTTAGTTACCGAAAGTACAAGAAAATTTACAAGAAATAGAGACATCGTGCAATCTTACAAAAAAAAAAAAATTAATTTTATTACTAAATATATAAGAAACGTTACAATGGCCCCCGCCCAGGCGGCCAATGGGTGGCCCTTTTTGTAGATTAAACATGTGTGGGGTCACTTGAAGACCCCTCTCCCAGCCCTTCTCTTCCTCATTCCAAAAACCACAACCCATTTCTTTCAAATCCCTCTCCTCATCCATGAAACCCATCCCAACAACCCTTACTCAAGTCCTTCAATTCCTCTCAAATCTTCATCAAAGTTCTCTTCTTCTTCTCAAACCTCATTTCCAAAGCCTTCTTCCATTTCTACATCAAAGCCCCCTTCCATTTCTAAATCTTCATCATATTAGTTATATAAATTACTATATTTCAAGAGTTAATTGAGCCATATTAGGTAAATTCAAAGGTTTTAGAAATGAGTTTACGCAGTAGCTTAATTGAGAGTTTCACCAGAAATGTCGTCAAAATTTATGATTTTTTTTTTCTCCTTTTCCTTCGGTCCTTTATTATTATCATTATTAGTTTTTGGGTTTATGACTTTCCTAAAATCCCAACACATACTTTTGGAGCCGAGTCACCATCAAACTCGTCTGTGAGCCCAACTCAGCCCTGACTTGGCATGACACATCCAATCAACTACTTATGTGGTCATGTTGGCTTGGGTTTTGAATCCATGACTTCTAACAGAGGTAAAAACACCACCAACAGGCCAATTAACATGCACATGCACTTGCGTGTCCTTGCATTATTTTTATATTTTACTGATATATACGTATATATATATATATATATTTTTTAAGAAAATTATAAATAGTATTACTTCAACTATATTTGAATAGAGTTAAGTAAGACTAGTCATAGGCCTCGAGTCAACCCAACCCAATTAGACATTGAGTCGAGTTTTCATTTATTTATTTATTTCTAAAACATGTGATGGATTAGGCTAGATATTGGGATCTAGGACTAACAACCGGGTGCATCTAATAGACGAGTTGGATGGTACTTACATGTCATGGTGGGCCACACGAAGGTTTCAAAAGGGCTGGTACTTATCATACATGCATGCTTGTTTTAAAAGACCCTGTAGACCTTCCTATATTAACTAATAAATAGTTTTCTTAGGTCTAATTTGGGTCCTGTCTGGGTTGAGTTCATTATAATATTTGATAAGATAGAACTAAATGTGGTGACTTGTAATTCATTGATTGATGGATGGTGTGAGTTGGGTAAGACAGAAGTTGCATCAGATATTTTGCTGTCAATAGGTGAGAAGGGTATTTTGTCGAATAGGGTTAATTATACTTCGTTGATTAAAGCCTACTATAAAGAAAGTGAGATTTAAAATATATATGTATATACATGATATAGCTTGTTTGACTCTATCGCCTAGTTTGCTTGCTCGGCTTCACCATTTGAGGTGTGCATGTAATAGTTGTGTTGGGTTTAGTACTAGATGGGACCATGTCAAGATGCGAGTGTAGTCAATGTGAGGTTCCGCCATGGCCGGTTCATGGATCCTAGTGTCATATCTGGAGTACTTTTCTAAGTGCAAACTATGAAGCACTCGCACACACCCTCATTGCGAATGAGTCAGCCTACCACCATAGTGTAGTCATGCTATTTTGGAGAGGAGAGTAACATAAGAGAGCCTTCAAGGTAAGCGAATTTGTTATACACTAAAACTCAAGAATGAGGTTTATGTGGTTAGTTACAAATGAGGACCCGTCTTCCTTACGTAGACCTAAGATCCTTTTAGTTATCTTACATGGATAGCTAAGATGAGGCTTACGACGTCATCCTGCAGCTAAGAAAACTTTGGAAACCATCTACATAATCCTACGTAGTCTCTACAATACATTCTTCTACCAATCCAGAATTTTCTATACATGTAGGAGCCTCTTAACCTACAAAATGTGCCAAAATGCCCAGTTTCATGGAATAGCCTCCTTGAAATTTCGGGTATATCCATAACATTAGTTAACAGATGAAGATTGATGCCAGTGGGTTGCCAATGAACCAAGTGTATTTTTTTTCATATTAGAGTTTTAGTATTTTGTTTCTTTTTAGAAATTACTTCTAACCATGATAGAAATCGTCTTGTATGATTAAATCAAATTATTTTTAGTATATTTTCCTACTTCAAATAGTTTCTAGTACGATTGAACTATGACTCTTAAATCAGATGAGTTTGATTGTTTAATACTTTCTAAGTTCATATTCGATGCAAACTTCACTAAAATATTGTATGTTTTCTTATTTTCCTATGTAATCAAGATTCATACCACATTAAGGAGATGGCATTCTTCCTCTTTCCATTCCCATGGCCTTTCTAGGGTCACCATCCCTTCAAACCTATGAAACATCCTAAAACTTTCAGTTATTTATTCTTTCTCGTTTCACTACTAACGCTCCCAAAACCTCTAAAGAAACCCACTCCCAACATCTATTTTCATCACATTCTCAACTTTCTTTCCTAATCCCATTCATGAAAACCGACCTCAAACCCATTTTTTTCAAAACCCACCTCATATTCCACCACTCATTAAACCCATTCTATTCTCATCCATCCTCACACCTATCCCCCAACCCCATTTCACATTAACTCATCTGAGTCACATCTAAAATCCCATAACACCAACCCACTTCAAGGTTTTCTCACACAACCTCACCTTAAACCCATCTCTCATCATCATTCCTTCAACATTTCTCAATCTCTCAAGGCCCACTCACAAGCTCACCTCCTTCCACTTCACCAAATCCCATTCCCAAATACACTTCTCACCCCCAAATCCATCCTAGCCAAGGGAAATGGCCTCCCTGATAACCGTCATCTCTCTCTTCTCCATTATGCCGATTCTCTCCCTCATGGGGAAGAAGAGACCGTCTCTTGCCGAGCCGGGACCGAGCCAAGAAAGGCGCAGTAAGAAGAAGGCTGATTCAATGGAGAAGCCGGGCCCGGAAGCACCCCCATTCTCGTCTAGCTCGGAAGAATAGCAGTTTAACTCTACGAATAGCTAGTAGTTGCTTTTTGTTAGTTAGGACTATCTACATATAAAGTAGGATAGCTAGGACCTTTACTTAATTAGCTTGTTTCTCTTTTACGTTTAGCCTATCCAGTAATGCTTGAAACCCATGCTATAACATGTATTTGGCCATACTTATGGCATTTTGGAATTTATGTGAACGTATGGATTGACTTGAAGTTTTCTTCTTGCATGTGAATGCTTGCATGTATTGTTGCCAATAGACTAGTCATGTCTTTTCCTATTAAAGTTTAACATTGGGTGTCTATTTAGGAATTATTTATAATCGTGCTAGGAATCATTCTGTAATTAAATTTGATTACATATATATAATTATTTAATTGTTTGGGTAATTAAGTTAGGACCCTTAAGTAGGGTTGAGTTTTATAGTTTAATACTCTTTAAGCTCATGACTCGATGCGGACTACAGTAAAATGTATTGAGTTTTCCTATCCTCTTATGAACTCAAGGTTCAAACAACATCGGCGAGATGATATCCTTCATCTTTGCCTTCCTGCGTCCTTATTAGCATTATTAGCACTCCAAACCTCCAGAATACCCTAGAACTTTCAACTATTCATTCATTCTTGAAATTTATGAAACTAAAGTATAGTCTGCGATTAACCCACTAGCCATAGGATTGAAATGGTAATTCATATAAAAAAAAAATTGTGTCTTTAAAAATGTTTTAGGATGATCTTTGCCCATAGGCATGTTAAGAGAATTATTAAACCCCAAATTAGATATAAATTAATACAAAGACTCTCGTAAACCAAGACCCAAAGGACAACCTTATAAATAGGAGATTTAAACTTTCCAATGATGATTGTTCCCTAAACATTTAGATTGATCAGACTACGGAATTATGGAAGTAAACGCTTGCGAAGCATTCGCGGCTTCACCCAATTCTCAATCCTGAGCGACTACCAACGGACTCACTGCTTTGACCGAGCAGAAGACCAGGATCCATCAGGATTAAGAAGGGATACTACGTGTTGTCTGCCCTGGTCAGGCCGACAATCGACGTATCGGGTTTAAGCCCACTACAACCGTCTCTCTATATTGGCCTGACATTGAACACAAACATTTTTACTCTAGATGGAGGGAAATCGACTTCATGAATCCAATTCTTAAAATATATATGTAGATAATTAAATAAATTGCGGTAAACCATTAGGGTGAAAAAAAAAGTTTTAAGGGAGGTAAACTAAAATGAACCAAACTAGTATAGATAGTACACACCTTACCATGCATATGAACTTGAAATCAACAAAACCTAGGCAAATGAAATAATGAAACCTTTACTTACTACCCTTAGGCAATTTCGGGGACGAAATTGTTTTTAAGGGGGGTAGATTGTAACATCCCGGATTTTCACTGTTTTGGATTTCCAAAAATTCTTGAAATTTATTTATTTTTTTGTTGACTTATAATATCACTTAATGACCATTAGCACTCAATGTTAGTTCATACTGGGGTGGACCAGTCTAGTTATGATGGGACAAGTACGGGCCGTCAAGCCAGATGACTGTTTACACTTAAAGATGGCCCGTGTGGGCCACCCAGCAACCGAGGAGGGTCAGAAAAATCTAAAACTTTAGAAAATCATAGATCTCACTGGGCTTGTAGTCCATCGCGGACTGCGGACCCAGTGGACACCCAGAAGTACCATCTGCCGCTTGCCCAATGCGCCCCACCAATGCCAGATTAAAATCTGGCACTGACAAAAGAAACTGAGACTCCGGGCCTTCCAGCCGTCGAATTTCTTCTAAATTTACGGTGAAGGTTTAATATATTTTTCAACGCCTGCCCACCAAATCTGGGCCCCGATCGTGGCACGATGACCGTTGATCGTAAATCGGACCCGTGCGATCAAACCCCATATCCGATCGCTCCCAAATTTTGCATGGCCCTTCATCGGGCCATGGATCACCTACCCTATAAATTTTATGGCTAGAGGGCCACCAGAAATGCCCCATCAATCTGAATGGCCCCCAAAGGGCCACTTAAAGGTCGGAAACGCTTGCTCAGATCATATATCCGTTCATCCGTTAGCCCTAAATTTTTGCATAGACCCTAGTCAAGCCATAAGGCACCTACACACCAAATGTGGTGGTTAGAGGCATGTTAGGGCCGCCCCAACACCAATAGGGAGTCCTAGTGGTTTATTTTAAAAAATTGTGGAAGCTTGGGGCCATTTGGACCAAATCTGGAATTATAAAAAGGGGTTTCTTTTGGGCACCCCTCTCCCATACGAATTTGCCCTAGGAGAGAAAAGAGAGAAAAGGGAGAAGAGAAAGAGGAGAAATGAGAAGAAAGAGTGAGGGAAGAAGAGCAAGGTGGACTCTCAATCAAGGTGGGGCCCAAGGGAATTAATCTCTCCTCTCCCTACACCTTCTCCAAGGGGAAACCCATCCGAAAATCGCCCTCTTCATCTCGTGGATCGTTTAGGTAAGATCCAACCCTCTTTTTCTTTGAAAACCCTTGTAAGGAGAGGGGTTTTGCTTGTAAATCTAACATGTGAAGTTGTTTTAGGGATTCCGGCCGATCTACCGCAAAGCCCTCTTTCCTAGGACGTTTTTCCCAAACCTCCAACGATCCTAGGTGCGGACTATTGTTCTTAGGTGGCCTAGCACCAATTTTACTATGGGTTTAATGATTTTGATTGTTTGGATGTTATGATTGGAGAAACTAAAGAAACCCTAGGAATTGCATGATTGTTGAAATTCGTATGGAATGCATGTTGATCCTCATTTGGTGTTGCTATTGCCTTTCACATGATTGGGTATTTGGATGATTAGGTGCTCATGCCTTGTTGATTGTTTCCCTACATTGTTGCTTCATAGAATGTATGATGATCATGTGCATATGATTTCTTGCAATGGTGGAAGTGCTTAACTTCCTCCCACACACACATACACCTCACTTGCACTTGTATTATGATATTGTTGGCCTTGCTTGGTATGAGAATCAGAATTGTATGTTGAGAAGCATGAGAACATGAAGATTGTATATGCTAGATGATGCATTGGTAGACGGCATGCTAGAGATTGCTATTCGTACCCTTGGGTTGGTCAGGAAACATGAGGAGAGCGAAGGTGGCTCCATTGGTAGGACCGCCTCGAGGCTAGACCGTGGGTTTTGGGCGGGTGTGCTCGGGCGGCCGTAGTTCGACTACGTGGGACCCTTGTGCCCGAGGTCACTCGTCTCACGCTCGCCTGACTCATGCGGTCTAGCCTACTAACTGATCAACACTGTTTGTTAACCCTGTGTGCTCATATATGTATGGAATTTGAACCACCCTGCAACCATTGTAGCCCATCAATAATCCACTTGAAACTGGTCCACAGCCTCGTGAGCCGGACATGGTGGAATGGGACACTGTGTCCGAGCTGTCGGCCTACGCTGGGGTACCGCGCCTCCCCGTAGTGACCGCGAGCGATCCCTTCCTTTCGGCACTCCTCATGTGCTTGGAGTCGGGGATGAGGAACCCGACGGAATCACGGACCGCGGGGACTCGGCCTCACGCATTGATGGGGCCTTGGCCTCGCAACTAGCTCAGGGCATTGATATGTAGGGTGAATCAGAATCCCCAACCTGCTGGATGAATGGACTTAACTAATAACTCGGCTAACATGATTGCATTGCACGCATTAGTTAGGGTGGCGACTCGGCAGTCGAGGTCGCTCTGAGGGAGTGTTGCCATATGCGATCGTTAGATGAAGTCGCTCGAGGGAGTGTCGTGGCAAGGGCATGCATCATATCATCGCATTGCATGCGCATTTAAATAAGAGTTATTAGGTGTTGATGATTGTCTGCTTTTCATTAAGTTCATATTGCAATTGATGCATGTTGTAACTTGAGACCAATGGTTCACACTGAGTTGATCACTCACTCCCACTCTGGGACGGTGTTTTAAAACACCAACCAGACTCATTCATAGATGCAGGTGACTCAGGGCATGAGGAACCTGGCAAGGCGAGCTTGGACGAGGAGGACGGACTCTCCTACTTGCAGCTGATGGGCGGCTCACTATCGGCTAGATCAGACTGGATTTGGTTTTGCTGATCCGCGGGCTCAATTTTATTCTTTTTGGACCTAACTATCTTTTGTTGTTCTGTTGGACAACGCCTTGTGCGACCCTTTTATTTTCCTTTAGACCTGTATATATTGATCTCTTCATTTCAGTAGATTAGTTGTGGTTGTGTTTCATGCTCCAAGAAATTCCAAGCTGCGCATTTAAACTGAATTAATCATAAAATTATAAAATTGATGATAAGTGAAACTCGGGAACTCGGGAGTCGAGTCTATGCACGACCCCCGATTTTCCGGGGCGTTACAGAAACTGTGCTGTCAGGAAGAGTCTCAGAGGAATGAAGAGGTTCCACTTTCGCTCTCCATTTTTCAGTCTCCAATATAGGAGTAGAGTCGAGCAGTGCATTGACTTCGTGGATGGGACTATCGATGTCAAAATCCATGCCCGATTGTGCTAAGCAGGTCTCAAGAGGATCTTCAAAAGATGTACGGAAGGAGTCCTGCACAAGGCTCTCGATCATGTCCACTTCGAATATGTCATCCAAATCTGCGGATTGTTGTCCTGCATTAAAAACATTAAGTTTAATATTCATGTTACCAAAGGACAACTTCATAACTCCATTTCGGCAATTTATAATAGCATTAGATGTGGCAAAAAATGGACGACCCAAAATGACCGGGATCTGACTGTGAGGATTCTGAACAGGCTGAGTATCTATAACTATGAAATCCACTGGAAAATAAAATTTATCAACCTGGATTAGTACATCTTCAATAACACCACGGGGCACCTTGACAGATCTATCAGCTAGTTGTAATGTTATTTTAGTCGGTTTCAACTCGCCAAGTCCTAGCTGCTCATAAACCGAATATGGTAACAAATTGACGCTCGCCCCTAAATCAAGCAATGCCTTCCCTATCTTATGATCTCCTATGCCGCAAGAAATGGTGGGAGCTCCTGGATCCCTAAATTTAGGAGGAGTGTTATGTTGAATCATGGAGCTAAGCTGCTCTGCAAGGAAGACTTTCTTATGAACATTCTGCTTACGCTTTTGAGTGCATAAATCTTTAAGAAACTTAGCGTAGGGAGGGACTTGCTTGATAGCGTCAAGCAACGGGATGTTGACTTGCACTTTTTTAAACACATCCAAGATTTCATCAAAGTTGTTTCTTTTCTTCATTGGTGCCAGACGTTGAGGAAAGGGTGCTTTGGGCACGTCAGCGGCTCTTGGAGAGTCAGAGAGTTTTTGGACTTTGGATGCATTGGTGTGTCTCTCTGCTTCACCTTGATTTGATTCATCCCTAGGTATCTCTATTTTGTTGTCAATCTGTTTGCCTGACCTAAGGGTAATGATCGATTTGGCTTGCTCATGATATTGCCCTTGGTTGGAATTAGAGCCAATCTCATACTGTCCCTTTGGATTAGCCACAGGTTGGCTAGGGAACTTACCCTTCTCTCTCTCACTCAATGTGGCAGCCAGTTGACCCATTTGTACTTCCAGCTTGGCAATGGATTGTGCATTTGCATGTAAGCTTTGCTGGTTGGCTAGTAAGGTTTGTTGGGTGTCTTTTTGGAATTGGAGAGAACTCTGCATGAAAAGATGGAGTGTATCCTCAAGAGATGGTTTCCTTGATTGCACAGGCAGTTGTTGGTATTGTGGAAACTGCTGAGGTTGCATAGGAGGATTTCCAGATGGTCCTCCTTGTTGTGGTCCCTTTGCCCAAGAAAAATTTGGATGTCTAGCCCACCCTGGGTTGTATGTGTTCGAGTAAGGATCATTCCCAGGTTTTTGAAAAGTATTCATAGCATGTACTTGTTCAGAGAGAAGTTCTGGGGATGCTGCACCAGATGGACAAGACTGCATAGGATGGGCAGGACTAGAGCATATGCCACAAGCCTCGGCTTGCGTTGTTTGTGGAGGTCCATTATGCAACATCAGAGCATCAACCTTCTTTGTCAGGCCATCAATCTTGGCATGGAGATCTGGCGTGACTCCTATCTCATATATACCACCTCTCTTTTGTGGTTGGGAACTTCTGTCATCTCTATTTGAATAGTCCCATTGCTGGGAATTTTCACACAAGGTTTCAAAGAAGTTCCATGCTTCAACATCACTTTTGGTCATGAATGACCCTCCACTGGTGGCATCAACCATGCGACGGTTTTGGGGTGTCAAACCGTCATAAAAGTATTGAACCTGTTGCCACTTTTCAAAACCATGGTGTGGACATTTCAGAAGTAAGTCCTTCCATCTTTCCCAACATTCATGAAAGTGTTCTCCCTCTTTTTGTGTGAAATTAGTGATTTCTCTACGGAGAGCATTTGTTTTGTGAACAGGGAAGAACTTGTTTAAGAACTTCCTAGACAATTGGTCCCATGTAGTGATAGACCCAACTCCTAGAGAATTCAACCATGCTTTCGCCTTATCCTTCAAAGAAAAAGGAAAAAGGCGCAAACGGATCGAATCGTCTGAAAAGTTTTGAAACCTAAAGGTAGAGCAAATGTCTAGGAATTCTTTCACATGATGATATGGGTCCTCCTTGTCTAACCCATAAAAAGAAGGCAACAACTGTATGACCCCAGTCTTCAGTTCAAAGTGTGCTGCCGTGGTGGTGGGCAACACTATGCATGAAGGCGCATTGAATTGGACGGAGCTGAATAATCTCTAAGAGCTTTAGTTCCATTCTCTTCTGCCATTTCAAATAGGATGTTTCTAAATCTTTTCCGAAAAGTTCTTTCTATTTCAGGATCAAAAGGTGCTAGTTCTATATTCAGAGATCTACGTCCTAGCATAAACTATGTTATTGCAATGTAAGAAAGGAAACTAAACTAAAAAGCAACCTAAGAGAAATAAAACTAGAACTAGAAACTATGAGATTCTAAAACAAGTTAAAACTATGTCAACAAGAATGGGAAGAAAGAACCCAGGAAAGGAGATGATTGATGTCAGAAGATTTCAGAAGCTCCTCCTTCACTTAGTAGCTTCCTTCCTCAATTCCTGTAAATAAAAACAAAAACAAATCAAGTTTCCTAAAATAATGATAGAAAAATCCTAAGCAACGGTTAATTTCTAAAAAGAAAGTTTCTAAAACTAGAAAATAGAAAGTTACCAAATCCAAAGTTAGAAAGTTGAAAATTCCTAAAAATTGAAAACCTAAATCTCAAAATAGAAAGTAGAGGGGACTGGAGAATTTAGAAAGATGTTACCAATTAGAGATCTATGTTAGAATCCTGCAAAAGAAAACAAACAAGTTAGTTTCTAAAACAGAAAATCTAAAATTAGAAACTTCCTAAAGAACAAAAAAAAAAAAAAAAAAGAAAAAAGAAAAGAGTTAGTTTCTAAAAAGGAAAGAAATCCTAAAATTAGAAAGTCACTAAAAATAAAAAGCTAAGTAGGTTTCTAAAAGGAAAAAGAAATTTCTAAAACTAGAAAATAGAAAGTTACTTAAAAGAAGAATCTAAATCTAAAAATAGAAAATTCAAAAATTCAAAAGAAATTCTAGAATTAGAAAATTCCTAAAAAGTAAAATCCTAATTAAAAATAAAAATTAGAAAGAAAAAAAAAATAATAAAAAAAAAATAAAAAATAAAAAAGAATTTAGAAAGGGATTACCAAATTAGAAGTTTATTTCAGGACCCTACAAAACAAGAAAGAGGTTAATTTCTAGAATAAGAAAAGAACTCTAAGTTAGTAAAATCCTAAGCTATGAATTATGATAAGAGAGAATCCTAAATTCAATATGGACCGAAACAGTCCCCGGCAACGGCGCCAAAAACTTGTTCACTCCCCAAGTATAGGGTTGTGATGTAGTAATAAACTCGGTAAGACCGAGGTCGAATCCACAGGGACTGGTCGTCACAATTCAAATTCACGATTCTCCTTAACTAATTCAACAAATAAAAGATCAAATGGCTAACACAAATCTATGGAAAAATAACTATTGAGAATAAGGAAGAAAATTCAATCAGAGGAAGCACTAGGACTTTCGAATCCACCCCTAATCATCATAACCATTGTTTTGTCTGTTAATTCACCTTAAATTAGATTGATCCAACTTATCTAGAGAAAGCACAATCTGTGTCCTTAATCGGGCATACAGATTGTCTAATTCCTTCAAGCAATGCTATGAATAACATATCCCATGTCCAAATCGGGCATATGGAATATGCAGTTCAGTAAAGCACCCTGTTTCTTCCTCTACAGGAACCTGTTCATGATCCGATACAAGCACCTAGAATAAGCATCCAAACCACATCCATCCATAGACTCTGATCAAGTTCATAGATGGAGAAGCATAGAATTTAAAACAATCAAGCACACTAAGGAAAGAAACAAATCAATCTTAATTAAAGTAAAATTAACATGGAACAAAGGGTGTTCAAATTAGGGGTTTCATCTCAGCCCTAGCTGAGAGATTAGTTACCCATAAAATCCATTAAACCGATGGATTAAATAGAGAATAAAAATTCATAAAAGGAATTTCAAACCAATTTTTCTCTCTCTTCTTTCTTCTCTTTCTTCTCTTTCTTCTCTCCCTTGCTATAGATCTGGAGCTCCTCCCTAGTTCTGAATACCTTTCTCATGTCCAAGACTCTTCTTTTATAGCTAATGGAGTGGCTGGAGTGGTAAAAATCGGATTTTGGGAAGCTGTCGCACGCGCAGCGAAAGCTTTTTCGCAGCTAAGTTCGGGACCTCGAAATACCATACTTTCCTCGTTCAAATTCCAACAAACACCGTCCCTTAGGACTTTCTTGGGTCCTCTACATGATGGACGGTTCAGATCTGCCATATGATCAAAGATGGTGGCCCACAATCGCCTGGAAAACCGGATTTCCAAATTGTGCGAAACTTTTCGCACCCTTTCGCTGTCGTGATCGGTGAGCCCCACAGAGGTATTTTCTGGAAAATCCACCCCGTCCATTGGATTCAGGACGAATTTTCAGTCAGGAATGGGTGGTTTTGAAGGTCCATTTGCACGGCCCACAGAAGAAATCATAAAAAAAACTCAGTTTTTAACGTCCTGGGGCAGTCCACTTTTGGCCTCTGTACCGCACACGTGTGTACGCATGGGAAAGGAATGTCAACATGGTTTTGTAGTTCTCAACGCCCTCTACACGATGGACGGATCAGATCAGCTTTATGGGTGATGGGTGGGGCCCACTGACGTCCGTAAAAACGGCCAACGGCCGTTCCTCGCTGACGCGCAAACGCGGAACCTGATTCGCTGCGAAGATGGTGGGGTCCACTGTGATGTGATTTTGAGAAATCCACTCCGTCCATTGAATTTGGCTCGGAAAACCGTCCGGGAAGGGACAGTTTCCTGGTGTCCATTGATGCGGTCCACCTGATTTCTGCTCCGCCGTCAAAGATGCTTTTGAACGGTTAGATTTCCGTAATCGTTCTCATTTACGATTCGGCCACCTACACGTTGATGATTGGGCTCCTTCAAACATGATGGAAGGTCTGGATCACCCATTTAAACAATGTGTGGGGTCCACAACTACATCCGATCCCCGGGTCATTCGGCGCTGTTTGAGAAAAACGGAAACTTTCCGTTTTTTTTTTTTCTTCTTCGAGAGGAAGTCGGTCAAGCCGACTTGGACCGTTTCGTGCGGTCCCGTGTGGCGCTGGTGGACATGTACACCGTGTACACCCACCACGGTGTGGGGTCTACCACGATGTTTCATGGAAATCCTCACCGTCCATCTTCTTTGTCTCCCAGGTTAAGGCGTTGAATCCGAAGTTGAGACATTTTCAGATATCAGGTGGGCCCAGAATCAACGGTTTATGGGCTGATCTGTCTGTTGAGCCACTTTTCGAGATCTTCAGTAGATGAAATTTAATATGTACGGTTAATTTATAGGCTTCATCACATGTATGAAGTTTCGAGCCAATCGGACGGTGGGAAATATGTGATCTTGCATTTTGCACCAATTTCAGGCCTCTTTATCGTGCTTTCCTCATATCCCAGGCGTGTATATTCTTCACCATTGGTTTTCTGGAGTACATCTCGTGCTCTGGTAATTTTGGAACGTCAAATCTATGCTTTTATCATCATTTTGCTATACACGCTCCTAATTTCCTCCTGTAACAAAAACACGAGTAAAATCTGGCATTAAATATTATCATGTATGTAAAATCAAGTAATTACTGGGGTCTGATATGCAATATTCGACCCTGATCACAACCCCCAACCAGCATTTTGCTAGTCCCGAGCAAAACATGCGAAAAATAATTTCAGAAATAAAAGAAAATTCCTGTAAACTCAAGTGACTTGTGAACAGATAGTTGAGATGTGAAAATTCTAAAGTTCATGAATGGTGAGAAGATTTTTTTTTTTTTTTCCTGAAATCAAGCTTACAGTAAACTTCATAATCAAGTTCAAACTATTAAACCATGAATTAGAATAATTCTAAAACATTGAGTTTCATGAGTGTATAGTGTCATCTCAGCTTTCAACCATTAAGAGATTCAATTGTCAATTTCATGATATCATTGGTAATTAACAACGGAGCTCATGTCACCCAAAACTGAAACCAACACTTGCCTTACAGATTAACCTTTCATTCTACCACTTTTTTGATTTTCTTTATGAATAGTATGCCAAGGAGGAGAATCAAATCTGCACCTATAGGGAGCAAACCTATAGTGAAAATTTGTCGCCTAAATCTTTTCTTATGTCAACTATGAGGAATCGAATCGTCATCTATAGGGAGCAAACCTATGATGACGATTATGCGACTTATTCTTTCAATTCTTCTTCATAAACTGATGCTAAAAATTTTTGTTTTTCAGGCTGGTTCCTTTCATGCTTAGTGATTACCAAGTTACCATTTAATATTGAACTGAAAACTTAATGTGTAAGTGAGATCTGATATGTGCAATCCTGGCTCAATCAATGTTTACAACTTCTAATCATGGATTAACAATTCAAACTTAAGTGTGAAATCCGCCAGACAACTGAATCCAAGAGTCATAAATTACTCACATTCTGTATCTTGTAATTTCAAAATCACAACTATCCTTCAAAATCACTTGAATTAAATAGAAATTCCAGAAAAATTTAAAAATTTTCACAATTTTTGCTCAAGACTAAGAACATACTGATTAGGTAACCTAATCTCCCACCCCCAACCAAAAATCTACATTGTCCTCAATGTAAAAGAAATAAGCATGCAATGCACGTGGGACAACGAAAATAAAAGAGTGATGGGAAGATGGTACCTGGACGAAGAATCAAGAGGCTTTCCCAAAATTATCAATGTAAGAGCGAGTTAGCACAAGAGAGAAATCAGTAAAATAAAATAAAATCACAAAAAGAAAAACCCTACCTATACCACTTTCGCAGGTGCTCTCGATTGCATTTAGCGTATGCAACAAGCCTTTAAACCCCTAGGTTACCCCTAGTGGACGAGTTGTAGTCTCGTGAGGGTTTGCAGTAATGTTACCCACAAACATTGAACTAACTAACAAAGAAATCAAAAGAAATGCTGGGTTGCCTCCCAGGAGCGCTAAGTTTAACGTCTTCAGCCAGACCAAAAACGGACCATGAATTCATTAATCTTTAAGACCAGGGTCCACCAAAGAACTTACCTCAACACTGTGGTTAACCAATCCCAGACAAGTGATGTGAGTTCCCATGAGCTATGCTATCTGCAATGAGGTAACTGACACTGTCGTCAAATAAGTTAAGGACTTCTGCTCGAACAACTTCTTTCATGTTAGGATAATGCTTCCATTGCATTTTACGTGACATTTCCACAGCATGATCCTTACATACAGTGGGGCACACTCCTTGTATTTCTGCTATCTTCCGTTCAATTGCTGCCTTATATGTTCGAAGAACATTAAGCAACCTGTTCTCTTTTGCCTTCTCAGAGTTAGTTGTAACATCCCGGATTTTCACTGTTTTGGATTTCCAAAAATTCTTGAAATTTATTTATTTTTTTGTTGACTTATAATATCACTTAATGACCATTAGCACTCAATGTTAGTTCATACTGGGGTGGACCAGTCTAGTTATGATGGGACAAGTACGGGCCGTCAAGCCAGATGACTGTTTACACTTAAAGATGGCCCGTGTGGGCCACCCAGCAACCGAGGAGGGTCAGAAAAATCTAAAACTTTAGAAAATCATAGATCTCACTGGGCTTGTAGTCCATCGCGGACTGCGGACCCAGTGGACACCCAGAAGTACCATCTGCCGCTTGCCCAATGCGCCCCACCAATGCCAGATTAAAATCTGGCACTGACAAAAGAAACTGAGACTCCGGGCCTTCCAGCCGTCGAATTTCTTCTAAATTTACGGTGAAGGTTTAATATATTTTTCAACGCCTGCCCACCAAATCTGGGCCCCGATCGTGGCACGATGACCGTTGATCGTAAATCGGACCCGTGCGATCAAACCCCATATCCGATCGCTCCCAAATTTTGCATGGCCCTTCATCGGGCCATGGATCACCTACCCTATAAATTTTATGGCTAGAGGGCCACCAGAAATGCCCCATCAATCTGAATGGCCCCCAAAGGGCCACTTAAAGGTCGGAAACGCTTGCTCAGATCATATATCCGTTCATCCGTTAGCCCTAAATTTTTGCATAGACCCTAGTCAAGCCATAGGGCACCTACACACCAAATGTGGTGGTTAGAGGCATGTTAGGGCCACCCCAACACCAATAGGGAGTCCTAGTGGTTTATTTTAAAAATTGTGGAAGCTTGGGGCCATTTGGACCAAATCTGGAATTATAAAAAGGGGTTTCTTTTGGGCACCCCTCTCCCATACGAATTTGCCCTAGGAGAGAAAAGAGAGAAAAGGGAGAAGAGAAAGAGGAGAAATGAGAAGAAAGAGTGAGGGAAGAAGAGCAAGGTGGACTCTCAATCAAGGTGGGGCCCAAGGGAATTAATCTCTCCTCTCCCTACACCTTCTCCAAGGGGAAACCCATCCGAAAATTGCCCTCTTCATCTCGTGGATCGTTTAGGTAAGATCCAACCCTCTTTTTCTTTGAAAACCCTTGTAAGGAGAGGGGTTTTGCTTGTAAATCTAACATGTGAAGTTGTTTTAGGGATTCCGGCCGATCTACCGCAAAGCCCTCTTTCCTAGGACGTTTTTCCCAAACCTCCAACGATCCTAGGTGCGGACTATTGTTCTTAGGTGGCCTAGCACCAATTTTACTATGGGTTTAATGATTTTGATTGTTTGGATGTTATGATTGGAGAAACTAAAGAAACCCTAGGAATTGCATGATTGTTGAAATTCGTATGGAATGCATGTTGATCCTCATTTGGTGTTGCTATTGCCTTTCACATGATTGGGTATTTGGATGATTAGGTGCTCATGCCTTGTTGATTGTTTCCCTACATTGTTGCTTCATAGAATGTATGATGATCATGTGCATATGATTTCTTGCAATGGTGGAAGTGCTTAACTTCCTCCCACACACACATACACCTCACTTGCACTTGTATTATGATATTGTTGGCCTTGCTTGGTATGAGAATCAGAATTGTATGTTGAGAAGCATGAGAACATGAAGATTGTATATGCTAGATGATGCATTGGTAGACGGCATGCTAGAGATTGCTATTCGTACCCTTGGGTTGGTCAGGAAACATGAGGAGAGCGAAGGTGGCTCCATTGGTAGGACCGCCTCGAGGCTAGACCGTGGGTTTTGGGCGGGTGTGCTCGGGCGGCCGTAGTTCGACTACGTGGGACCCTTGTGCCCGAGGTCACTCGTCTCACGCTCGCCTGACTCATGCGGTCTAGCCTACTAACTGATCAACACTTTGTTAACCCTGTGTGCTCACATATGTATGGAATTTGAACCACCCTGCAACCATTGTAGCCCATCAATAATCCACTTGAAACTGGTCCACAGCCTCGTGAGCCGGACATGGTGGAATGGGACACTGTGTCCGAGCTGTCGGCCTACGCTGGGGTACCGCGCCTCCCCGTAGTGACCGCGAGCGATCCCTTCCTTTCGGCACTCCTCATGTGCTTGGAGTCGGGGATGAGGAACCCGACGGAATCACGGACCGCGGGGACTCGGCCTCACGCATTGATGGGGCCTTGGCCTCGCAACTAGCTCAGGGCATTGATATGTAGGGTGAATCAGAATCCCCAACCTGCTGGATGAATGGACTTAACTAATAACTCGGCTAACATGATTGCATTGCACGCATTAGTTAGGGTGGCGACTCGGCAGTCGAGGTCGCTCTGAGGGAGTGTTGCCATATGCGATCGTTAGATGAAGTCGCTCGAGGGAGTGTCGTGGCAAGGGCATGCATCATATCATCGCATTGCATGCGCATTTAAATAAGAGTTATTAGGTGTTGATGATTGTCTGCTTTTCATTAAGTTCATATTGCAATTGATGCATGTTGTAACTTGAGACCAATGGTTCACACTGAGTTGATCACTCACTCCCACTCTGGGACGGTGTTTTAAAACACCAACCAGACTCATTCATAGATGCAGGTGACTCAGGGCATGAGGAACCTGGCAAGGCGAGCTTGGACGAGGAGGACGGACTCTCCTACTTGCAGCTGATGGGCGGCTCACTATCGGCTAGATCAGACTGGATTTGGTTTTGCTGATCCGCGGGCTCAATTTTATTCTTTTTGGACCTAACTATCTTTTGTTGTTCTGTTGGACAACGCCTTGTGCGACCCTTTTATTTTCCTTTAGACCTGTATATATTGATCTCTTCATTTCAGTAGATTAGTTGTGGTTGTGTTTCATGCTCCAAGAAATTCCAAGCTGCGCATTTAAACTGAATTAATCATAAAATTATAAAATTGATGATAAGTGAAACTCGGGAACTCGGGAGTCGAGTCTATGCACGACCCCCGATTTTCCGGGGCGTTACAGTTGGTATCAGAGCAATAGTTTGGAATCCTTTGGGCCATGGGTCATGAGCTCGCTAACGCGTCCGCTGACTTGAGAAGATACGGATTAGACGACACAATATGGACTTAGAACGCTAGGAACCATCTTAGATCCCGAACCAACGACTTTAGATGAAAGAAAGGACTTGCAAGGGGTTAGGAATGGGTAGTGAGAGAAGGAAATCTGAGGGTCCTATGGTACCTCGGCCCATTTCCGAATAAGGAGTTTGGGGAGCATGGCGACAAAATTTGATTGGACTAACTAGGAGATTTAGCTGGCCCAGTCCATTCAATCCCTAAGGGCCCGTTTGGTCAACCGCGTCAGGTGGGCTTTTAGAGAATGAAATTGTAAGAGTGGCAATGAATGCATGTATAGGATATTGTCCCTAGGTTGCCTCCATCCCATGTTTTCT
The DNA here is from genome assembly GCA_021015155.1 of Magnolia officinalis. Lineage (NCBI taxonomy): Eukaryota > Viridiplantae > Streptophyta > Magnoliopsida > Magnoliales > Magnoliaceae > Magnolia > Magnolia officinalis. The sequence goes on from JAJHSJ010000007.1 coordinate 19,284,904, forward strand.
AATACTAGGTTTGGAATGCATGCTATCAAAGGTAAATCGCGGGATTTCCTTCCGATTCATGGAATCCCCTTCCCCACTCCCTCCAGTCATGTCATTCCCAAATCTCGAGGTGGGGTTAGCATTACAACCCCATTTAGTACAGCTTAGTGCCGCTAGCCAAGCAGGCCTAGATTCGAAATTCTGCCTTTCAATATAGCTCCTTAAGGTATCCACCTGTCATCACTCTATTCTTAAGCTTCCCCAATACATTATTAGGATCGAGCCTGAAATCGAAAGATTTGGTGGTTGAAGCCAACGTTCAAGTCCGAATGAGTTAGTTCTGGGTCAAATTTGTTAGTTCGGGGTGAAATTTATTAGTTCTGACTCATTCCGGGATAAATACTTAAGAATGAATGAAAATTCACTTAAAATAGTGAAAATGTAGATAAAATAGATTTTTGACCACTAACCATGAGGAATCTCATAAAATAACTATACCCATGACGTAGATCAGCTTCTCCTACCCCAAATTCATATATGGTACATCAAATAACTCATTCCGGTTTGTGAGATATGCCCGTCGCAAGGCGACCCCGCCCAGAAAACAGAGGGCCGGCGGGACCCCGCCCGCACGACTGCCCGACCCTGCCCGTGGACCCCGCCCGGGCTCCAGCGACTCGGCAGGACCCCGCCCAGCCGGCGGGGCCCCCGCCCGGACATCCAGAGGGTCGGCGGGACCCCGCCCGACCGGCGTGACCCCGCCGAAAATTTCTGCAATTTTGGGTCAAATTCAAAAAATCATATCTCCTTCGTTATAACTCCGATTTAGGTGATTCAAAAGTCAGATTGAACCTTGATGAGTCTAGTTTTATATAAAAATAAGAAAAAAATAAAATAAAAATTAAAATATATCTAAAATTAAGCTGTTCTGTCAACTGTCCAAAATTTTTTTGATTTCAGACAGTTGTTGTTCCTAGAATTTTAATAATTTATTCACAACTCCAAATGAGATGAAATTTTGTGAGATGTCTTTAAACTCAATGATAAAATATTATAATAATTTTAAAAAAAATTTAGTTACCGAAAGTACAAGAAAATTTACAAGAAATAGAGACATCGTGCAATCTTACAAAAAAAAAAAAAATTAATTTTATTACTAAATATATAAGAAACGTTACAATGGCCCCCGCCCAGGCGGCCAATGGGTGGCCCTTTTTGTAGATTAAACATGTGTGGGGTCACTTGAAGACCCCTCTCCCAGCCCTTCTCTTCCTCATTCCAAAAACCACAACCCATTTCTTTCAAATCCCTCTCCTCATCCATGAAACCCATCCCAACAACCCTTACTCAAGTCCTTCAATTCCTCTCAAATCTTCATCAAAGTTCTCTTCTTCTTCTCAAACCTCATTTCCAAAGCCTTCTTCCATTTCTACATCAAAGCCCCCTTCCATTTCTAAATCTTCATCATATTAGTTATATAAATTACTATATTTCAAGAGTTAATTGAGCCATATTAGGTAAATTCAAAGGTTTTAGAAATGAGTTTACGCAGTAGCTTAATTGAGAGTTTCACCAGAAATGTCGTCAAAATTTATGATTTTTTTTTTCTCCTTTTCCTTCGGTCTTTTATTATTATCATTATTAGTTTTTGGGTTTATGACTTTCCTAAAATCCCAACACATACTTTTGGAGCCGAGTCACCATCAAACTCGTCTGTGAGCCCAACTCAGCCCTGACTTGGCATGACACATCCAATCAACTACTTATGTGGTCATGTTGGCTTGGGTTTTGAATCCATGACTTCTAACAGAGGTAGAAACACCACCAACAGGCCAATTAACATGCACATGCACTTGCGTGTCCTTGCATTATTTTTATATTTTACTGATATATATGTATATATATATATATATTTTTTAAGAAAATTATAAATAGTATTACTTCAACTATATTTGAATAGAGTTGAGTAAGACTAGTCATAGGCCTCGAGTCAACCCAACCCAATTAGACATTGAGTCGAGTTTTCATTTATTTATTTATTTCTAAAACATGTGATGGATTAGGCTAGATATTGGGATCTAGGACTAACAACCGGGTGCATCTAATGGACGAGTTGGATGGTACTTACATGTCATGGTGGGCCACACGAAGGTTTCAAAAGGGCTGGTACTTATCATACATGCATGCTTGTTTTAAAAGACCCTGTAGACCTTCCTATATTAACTAATAAATAGTTTTCTTAGGTCTGATTTGGGTCCTGTCTGGGTTGAGTTCATTATAATATTTGATAAGATAGAACTAAATGTGGTGACTTGTAATTCATTGATTGATGGATGGTGTGAGTTGGGTAAGACAGAAGTTGCATCAGATATTTTGCTGTCAATAGGTGAGAAGGGTATTTTGTCGAATAGGGTTAATTATACTTCGTTGATTAAAGCCTACTATAAAGAAAGTGAGATTTAAAATATATATGTATATACATGATATAGCTTGTTTGACTCTATCGCCTAGTTTGCTTGCTCGGCTTCACCATTTGAGGTGTGCATGTAATAGTTGTGTTGGGTTTAGTACTAGATGGGACCATGTCAAGATGCGAGTGTAGTCAATGTGAGGTTCCGCCATGGCCGGTTCATGGATCCTAGTGTCATATCTGGAGTACTTTTCTAAGTGCAAACTATGAAGCACTCGCACACACCCTCATTGCGAATGAGTCAGCCTACCACCATAGTGTAGTCATGCTATTTTGGAGAGGAGAGTAACATAAGAGAGCCTTCAAGGTAAGCGAATTTGTTATACACTAAAACTCAAGAATGAGGTTTATGTGGTTAGTTACAAATGAGGACCCGTCTTCCTTACGTAGACCTAAGATCCTTTTAGTTATCTTACATGGATAGCTAAGATGAGGCTTACGACGTCATCCTGCAGCTAAGAAAACTTTGGAAACCATCTACATAATCCTACGTAGTCTCTACAATACATTCTTCTACCAATCCAGAATTTTCTATACATGTAGGAGCCTCTTAACCTACAAAATGTGCCAAAATGCCCAGTTTCATGGAATAGCCTCCTTGAAATTTCGGGTATATCCATAACATTAGTTAACAGATGAAGATTGATGCCAGTGGGTTGCCAATGAACCAAGTGTATTTTTTTTCATATTAGAGTTTTAGTATTTTGTTTCTTTTTAGAAATTACTTCTAACCATGATAGAAATCGTCTTGTATGATTAAATCAAATTATTTTTAGTATATTTTCCTACTTCAAATAGTTTCTAGTACGATTGAACTATGACTCTTAAATCAGATGAGTTTGATTGTTTAATACTTTCTAAGTTCATATTCGATGCAAACTTCACTAAAATATTGTATGTTTTCTTATTTTCCTATGTAATCAAGATTCATACCACATTAAGGAGATGGCATTCTTCCTCTTTCCATTCCCATGGCCTTTCTAGGGTCACCATCCCTTCAAACCTATGAAACATCCTAAAACTTTCAGTTATTTATTCTTTCTCGTTTCACTACTAACGCTCCCAAAACCTCTAAAGAAACCCACTCCCAACATCTATTTTCATCACATTCTCAACTTTCTTTCCTAATCCCATTCATGAAAACCGACCTCAAACCCATTTTTTTCAAAACCCACCTCATATTCCACCACTCATTAAACCCATTCTATTCTCATCCATCCTCACACCTATCCCCCAACCCCATTTCACATTAACTCATCTGAGTCACATCTAAAATCCCATAACACCAACCCACTTCAAGGTTTTCTCACACAACCTCACCTTAAACCCATCTCTCATCATCATTCCTTCAACATTTCTCAATCTCTCAAGGCCCACTCACAAGCTCACCTCCTTCCACTTCACCAAATCCCATTCCCAAATACACTTCTCACCCCCAAATCCATCCTAGCCAAGGGAAATGGCCTCCCTGATAACCGTCATCTCTCTCTTCTCCATTATGCCGATTCTCTCCCTCATGGGGAAGAAGAGACCGTCTCTTGCCGAGCCGGGACCGAGCCAAGAAAGGCGCAGTAAGAAGAAGGCTGATTCAATGGAGAAGCCGGGCCCGGAAGCACCCCCATTCTCGTCTAGCTCGGAAGAATAGCAGTTTAACTCTACGAATAGCTAGTAGTTGCTTTTTGTTAGTTAGGACTATCTACATATAAAGTAGGATAGCTAGGACCTTTACTTAATTAGCTTGTTTCTCTTTTACGTTTAGCCTATCCAGTAATGCTTGAAACCCATGCTATAACATGTATTTGGCCATACTTATGGCATTTTGGAATTTATGTGAACGTATGGATTGACTTGAAGTTTTCTTCTTGCATGTGAATGCTTGCATGTATTGTTGCCAATAGACTAGTCATGTCTTTTCCTATTAAAGTTTAACATTGGGTGTCTATTTAGGAATTATTTATAATCGTGCTAGGAATCATTCTGTAATTAAATTTGATTACATATATATAATTATTTAATTGTTTGGGTAATTAAGTTAGGACCCTTAAGTAGGGTTGAGTTTTATAGTTTAATACTCTTTAAGCTCATGACTCGATGCGGACTACAGTAAAATGTATTGAGTTTTCCTATCCTCTTATGAACTCAAGGTTCAAACAACATCGGCGAGATGATATCCTTCATCTTTGCCTTCCTGCGTCCTTATTAGCATTATTAGCACTCCAAACCTCCAGAATACCCTAGAACTTTCAACTATTCATTCATTCTTGAAATTTATGAAACTAAAGTATAGTCTGCGATTAACCCACTAGCCATAGGATTGAAATGGTAATTCATATAAAAAAAAAATTGTGTCTTTAAAAATGTTTTAGGATGATCTTTGCCCATAGGCATGTTAAGAGAATTATTAAACCCCAAATTAGATATAAATTAATACAAAGACTCTCGTAAACCAAGACCCAAAGGACAACCTTATAAATAGGAGATTTAAACTTTCCAATGATGATTGTTCCCTAAACATTTAGATTGATCAGACTACGGAATTATGGAAGTAAACGCTTGCGAAGCATTCGCGGCTTCACCCAATTCTCAATCCTGAGCGACTACCAACGGACTCACTGCTTTGACCGAGCAGAAGACCAGGATCCATCAGGATTAAGAAGGGATACTACGTGTTGTCTGCCCTGGTCAGGCCGACAATCGACGTATCGGGTTTAAGCCCACTACAACCGTCTCTCTATATTGGCCTGACATTGAACACAAACATTTTTACTCTAGATGGAGGGAAATCGACTTCATGAATCCAATTCTTAAAATATATATGTAGATAATTAAATAAATTGCGGTAAACCATTAGGGTGAAAAAAAAAGTTTTAAGGGAGGTAAACTAAAATGAACCAAACTAGTATAGATAGTACACACCTTACCATGCATATGAACTTGAAATCAACAAAACCTAGGCAAATGAAATAATGAAACCTTTACTTACTACCCTTAGGCAATTTCGGGGACGAAATTGTTTTTAAGGGGGGTAGATTGTAACATCCCGGATTTTCACTGTTTTGGATTTCCAAAAATTCTTGAAATTTATTTATTTTTTTGTTGACTTATAATATCACTTAATGACCATTAGCACTCAATGTTAGTTCATACTGGGGTGGACCAGTCTAGTTATGATGGGACAAGTACGGGCCGTCAAGCCAGATGACTGTTTACACTTAAAGATGGCCCGTGTGGGCCACCCAGCAACCGAGGAGGGTCAGAAAAATCTAAAACTTTAGAAAATCATAGATCTCACTGGGCTTGTAGTCCATCGCGGACTGCGGACCCAGTGGACACCCAGAAGTACCATCTGCCGCTTGCCCAATGCGCCCCACCAATGCCAGATTAAAATCTGGCACTGACAAAAGAAACTGAGACTCCGGGCCTTCCAGCCGTCGAATTTCTTCTAAATTTACGGTGAAGGTTTAATATATTTTTCAACGCCTGCCCACCAAATCTGGGCCCCGATCGTGGCACGATGACCGTTGATCGTAAATCGGACCCGTGCGATCAAACCCCATATCCGATCGCTCCCAAATTTTGCATGGCCCTTCATCGGGCCATGGATCACCTACCCTATAAATTTTATGGCTAGAGGGCCACCAGAAATGCCCCATCAATCTGAATGGCCCCCAAAGGGCCACTTAAAGGTCGGAAACGCTTGCTCAGATCATATATCCGTTCATCCGTTAGCCCTAAATTTTTGCATAGACCCTAGTCAAGCCATAGGGCACCTACACACCAAATGTGGTGGTTAGAGGCATGTTAGGGCCGCCCCAACACCAATAGGGAGTCCTAGTGGTTTATTTTAAAAAATTGTGGAAGCTTGGGGCCATTTGGACCAAATCTGGAATTATAAAAAGGGGTTTCTTTTGGGCACCCCTCTCCCATACGAATTTGCCCTAGGAGAGAAAAGAGAGAAAAGGGAGAAGAGAAAGAGGAGAAATGAGAAGAAAGAGTGAGGGAAGAAGAGCAAGGTGGACTCTCAATCAAGGTGGGGCCCAAGGGAATTAATCTCTCCTCTCCCTACACCTTCTCCAAGGGGAAACCCATCCGAAAATCGCCCTCTTCATCTCGTGGATCGTTTAGGTAAGATCCAACCCTCTTTTTCTTTGAAAACCCTTGTAAGGAGAGGGGTTTTGCTTGTAAATCTAACATGTGAAGTTGTTTTAGGGATTCCGGCCGATCTACCGCAAAGCCCTCTTTCCTAGGACGTTTTTCCCAAACCTCCAACGATCCTAGGTGCGGACTATTGTTCTTAGGTGGCCTAGCACCAATTTTACTATGGGTTTAATGATTTTGATTGTTTGGATGTTATGATTGGAGAAACTAAAGAAACCCTAGGAATTGCATGATTGTTGAAATTCGTATGGAATGCATGTTGATCCTCATTTGGTGTTGCTATTGCCTTTCACATGATTGGGTATTTGGATGATTAGGTGCTCATGCCTTGTTGATTGTTTCCCTACATTGTTGCTTCATAGAATGTATGATGATCATGTGCATATGATTTCTTGCAATGGTGGAAGTGCTTAACTTCCTCCCACACACACATACACCTCACTTGCACTTGTATTATGATATTGTTGGCCTTGCTTGGTATGAGAATCAGAATTGTATGTTGAGAAGCATGAGAACATGAAGATTGTATATGCTAGATGATGCATTGGTAGACGGCATGCTAGAGATTGCTATTCGTACCCTTGGGTTGGTCAGGAAACATGAGGAGAGCGAAGGTGGCTCCATTGGTAGGACCGCCTCGAGGCTAGACCGTGGGTTTTGGGCGGGTGTGCTCGGGCGGCCGTAGTTCGACTACGTGGGACCCTTGTGCCCGAGGTCACTCGTCTCACGCTCGCCTGACTCATGCGGTCTAGCCTACTAACTGATCAACACTGTTAGTTAACCCTGTGTGCTCACATATGTATGGAATTTGAACCACCCTGCAACCATTGTAGCCCATCAATAATCCACTTGAAACTGGTCCACAGCCTCGTGAGCCGGGCATGGTGGAATGGGACACTGTGTCCGAGCTGTCGGCCTACGCTGGGGTACCGCGCCTCCCCGTAGTGACCGCGAGCGATCCCTTCCTTTCGGCACTCCTCATGTGCTTGGAGTCGGGGATGAGGAACCCGACGGAATCACGGACCGCGGGGACTCGGCCTCACGCATTGATGGGGCCTTGGCCTCGCAACTAGCTCAGGGCATTGATATGTAGGGTGAATCAGAATCCCCAACCTGCTGGATGAATGGACTTAACTAATAACTCGGCTAACATGATTGCATTGCACGCATTAGTTAGGGTGGCGACTCGGCAGTCGAGGTCGCTCTGAGGGAGTGTTGCCATATGCGATCGTTAGATGAAGTCGCTCGAGGGAGTGTCGTGGCAAGGGCATGCATCATATCATCGCATTGCATGCGCATTTAAATAAGAGTTATTAGGTGTTGATGATTGTCTGCTTTTCATTAAGTTCATATTGCAATTGATGCATGTTGTAACTTGAGACCAATGGTTCACACTGAGTTGATCACTCACTCCCACTCTGGGACGGTGTTTTAAAACACCAACCAGACTCATTCATAGATGCAGGTGACTCAGGGCATGAGGAACCTGGCAAGGCGAGCTTGGACGAGGAGGACGGACTCTCCTACTTGCAGCTGATGGGCGGCTCACTATCGGCTAGATCAGACTGGATTTGGTTTTGCTGATCCGCGGGCTCAATTTTATTCTTTTTGGACCTAACTATCTTTTGTTGTTCTGTTGGACAACGCCTTGTGCGACCCTTTTATTTTCCTTTAGACCTGTATATATTGATCTCTTCATTTCAGTAGATTAGTTGTGGTTGTGTTTCATGCTCCAAGAAATTCCAAGCTGCGCATTTAAACTGAATTAATCATAAAATTATAAAATTGATGATAAGTGAAACTCGGGAACTCGGGAGTCGAGTCTATGCACGACCCCCGATTTTCCGGGGCGTTACAGAAACTGTGCTGTCAGGAAGAGTCTCAGAGGAATGAAGAGGTTCCACTTTCGCTCTCCATTTTTCAGTCTCCAATATAGGAGTAGAGTCGAGCAGTGCATTGACTTCGTGGATGGGACTATCGATGTCAAAATCCATGCCCGATTGTGCTAAGCAGGTCTCAAGAGGATCTTCAAAAGATGTACGGAAGGAGTCCTGCACAAGGCTCTCGATCATGTCCACTTCGAATATGTCATCCAAATCTGCGGATTGTTGTCCTGCATTAAAAACATTAAGTTTAATATTCATGTTACCAAAGGACAACTTCATAACTCCATTTCGGCAATTTATAATAGCATTAGATGTGGCCAAAAATGGACGACCCAAAATGACCGGGATCTGACTGTGAGGATTCTGAACAGGCTGAGTATCTATAACTATGAAATCCACTGGAAAATAAAATTTATCAACCTGGATTAGTACATCTTCAATAACACCACGGGGCACCTTGACAGATCTATCAGCTAGTTGTAATGTTATTTTAGTCGGTTTCAACTCGCCAAGTCCTAGCTGCTCATAAACCGAATATGGTAACAAATTGACGCTCGCCCCTAAATCAAGCAATGCCTTCCCTATCTTATGATCTCCTATGCCGCAAGAAATGGTGGGAGCTCCTGGATCCCTAAATTTAGGAGGAGTGTTATGTTGAATCATGGAGCTAAGCTGCTCTGCAAGGAAGACTTTCTTATGAACATTCTGCTTACGCTTTTGAGTGCATAAATCTTTAAGAAACTTAGCGTAGGGAGGGACTTGCTTGATAGCGTCAAGCAACGGGATGTTGACTTGCACTTTTTTAAACACATCCAAGATTTCATCAAAGTTGTTTCTTTTCTTCATTGGTGCCAGACGTTGAGGAAAGGGTGCTTTGGGCACGTCAGCGGCTCTTGGAGAGTCAGAGAGTTTTTGGACTTTGGATGCATTGGTGTGTCTCTCTGCTTCACCTTGATTTGATTCATCCCTAGGTATCTCTATTTTGTTGTCAATCTGTTTGCCTGACCTAAGGGTAATGATCGATTTGGCTTGCTCATGATATTGCCCTTGGTTGGAATTAGAGCCAATCTCATACTGTCCCTTTGGATTAGCCACAGGTTGGCTAGGGAACTTACCCTTCTCTCTCTCACTCAATGTGGCAGCCAGTTGACCCATTTGTACTTCCAGCTTGGCAATGGATTGTGCATTTGCATGTAAGCTTTGCTGGTTGGCTAGTAAGGTTTGTTGGGTGTCTTTTTGGAATTGGAGAGAACTCTGCATGAAAAGATGGAGTGTATCCTCAAGAGATGGTTTCCTTGATTGCACAGGCAGTTGTTGGTATTGTGGAAACTGCTGAGGTTGCATAGGAGGATTTCCAGATGGTCCTCCTTGTTGTGGTCCCTTTGCCCAAGAAAAATTTGGATGTCTAGCCCACCCTGGGTTGTATGTGTTCGAGTAAGGATCATTCCCAGGTTTTTGAAAAGTATTCATAGCATGTACTTGTTCAGAGAGAAGTTCTGGGGATGCTGCACCAGATGGACAAGACTGCATAGGATGGGCAGGACTAGAGCATATGCCACAAGCCTCGGCTTGCGTTGTTTGTGGAGGTCCATTATGCAACATCAGAGCATCAACCTTCTTTGTCAGGCCATCAATCTTGGCATGGAGATCTGGCGTGACTCCTATCTCATATATACCACCTCTCTTTTGTGGTTGGGAACTTCTGTCATCTCTATTTGAATAGTCCCATTGCTGGGAATTTTCACACAAGGTTTCAAAGAAGTTCCATGCTTCAACATCACTTTTGGTCATGAATGACCCTCCACTGGTGGCATCAACCATGCGACGGTTTTGGGGTGTCAAACCGTCATAAAAGTATTGAACCTGTTGCCACTTTTCAAAACCATGGTGTGGACATTTCAGAAGTAAGTCCTTCCATCTTTCCCAACATTCATGAAAGTGTTCTCCCTCTTTTTGTGTGAAATTAGTGATTTCTCTACGGAGAGCATTTGTTTTGTGAACAGGGAAGAACTTGTTTAAGAACTTCCTAGACAATTGGTCCCATGTAGTGATAGACCCAACTCCTAGAGAATTCAACCATGCTTTCGCCTTATCCTTCAAAGAAAAAGGAAAAAGGCGCAAACGGATCGAATCGTCTGAAAAGTTTTGAAACCTAAAGGTAGAGCAAATGTCTAGGAATTCTTTCACATGATGATATGGGTCCTCCTTGTCTAACCCATAAAAAGAAGGCAACAACTGTATGACCCCAGTCTTCAGTTCAAAGTGTGCTGCCGTGGTGGTGGGCAACACTATGCATGAAGGCGCATTGAATTGGACGGAGCTGAATAATCTCTAAGAGCTTTAGTTCCATTCTCTTCTGCCATTTCAAATAGGATGTTTCTAAATCTTTTCCGAAAAGTTCTTTCTATTTCAGGATCAAAAGGTGCTAGTTCTATATTCAGAGATCTACGTCCTAGCATAAACTATGTTATTGCAATGTAAGAAAGGAAACTAAACTAAAAAGCAACCTAAGAGAAATAAAACTAGAACTAGAAACTATGAGATTCTAAAACAAGTTAAAACTATGTCAACAAGAATGGGAAGAAAGAACCCAGGAAAGGAGATGATTGATGTCAGAAGATTTCAGAAGCTCCTCCTTCACTTAGTAGCTTCCTTCCTCAATTCCTGTAAATAAAAACAAAAACAAATCAAGTTTCCTAAAATAATGATAGAAAAATCCTAAGCAACGGTTAATTTCTAAAAAGAAAGTTTCTAAAACTAGAAAATAGAAAGTTACCAAATCCAAAGTTAGAAAGTTGAAAATTCCTAAAAATTGAAAACCTAAATCTCAAAATAGAAAGTAGAGGGGACTGGAGAATTTAGAAAGATGTTACCAATTAGAGATCTATGTTAGAATCCTGCAAAAGAAAACAAACAAGTTAGTTTCTAAAACAGAAAATCTAAAATTAGAAACTTCCTAAAGAACAAAAAAAAAAAAAAAAAAAAAAAAGAGTTAGTTTCTAAAAAGGAAAGAAATCCTAAAATTAGAAAGTCACTAAAAATAAAAAGCTAAGTAGGTTTCTAAAAGGAAAAAGAAATTTCTAAAACTAGAAAATAGAAAGTTACTTAAAAGAAGAATCTAAATCTAAAAATAGAAAATTCAAAAATTCAAAAGAAATTCTAGAATTAGAAAATTCCTAAAAAGTAAAATCCTAATTAAAAATAAAATTAGAAAGAAAAAAAAAAATAATAAAAAAAAATAAAAAATAAAAAAGAATTTAGAAAGGGATTACCAAATTAGAAGTTTATTTCAGGACCCTACAAAACAAGAAAGAGGTTAATTTCTAGAATAAGAAAAGAACTCTAAGTTAGTAAAATCCTAAGCTATGAATTATGATAAGAGAGAATCCTAAATTCAATATGGACCGAAACAGTCCCCGGCAACGGCGCCAAAAACTTGTTCACTCCCCAAGTATAGGGTTGTGATGTAGTAATAAACTCGGTAAGACCGAGGTCGAATCCACAGGGACTGGTCGTCACAATTCAAATTCACGATTCTCCTTAACTAATTCAACAAATAAAAGATCAAATGGCTAACACAAATCTATGGAAAAATAACTATTGAGAATAAGGAAGAAAATTCAATCAGAGGAAGCACTAGGACTTTCGAATCCACCCCTAATCATCATAACCATTGTTTTGTCTGTTAATTCACCTTAAATTAGATTGATCCAACTTATCTAGAGAAAGCACAATCTGTGTCCTTAATCGGGCATACAGATTGTCTAATTCCTTCAAGCAATGCTATGAATAACATATCCCATGTCCAAATCGGGCATATGGAATATGCAGTTCAGTAAAGCACCCTGTTTCTTCCTCTACAGGAACCTGTTCATGATCCGATACAAGCACCTAGAATAAGCATCCAAACCACATCCATCCATAGACTCTGATCAAGTTCATAGATGGAGAAGCATAGAATTTAAAACAATCAAGCACACTAAGGAAAGAAACAAATCAATCTTAATTAAAGTAAAATTAACATGGAACAAAGGGTGTTCAAATTAGGGGTTTCATCTCAGCCCTAGCTGAGAGATTAGTTACCCATAAAATCCATTAAACCGATGGATTAAATAGAGAATAAAAATTCATAAAAGGAATTTCAAACCAATTTTTCTCTCTCTTCTTTCTTCTCTTTCTTCTCTTTCTTCTCTCCCTTGCTATAGATCTGGAGCTCCTCCCTGGTTCTGAATACCTTTCTCATGTCCAAGACTCTTCTTTTATAGCTAATGGAGTGGCTGGAGTGGTAAAAATCGAATTTTGGGAAGCTGTCGCACGCGCAGCGAAAGCTTTTTCGCAGCTAAGTTCGGGACCTCGAAATACCATACTTTCCTCGTTCAAATTCCAACAAACACCGTCCCTTAGGACTTTCTTGGGTCCTCTACATGATGGACGGTTCAGATCTGCCATATGATCAAAGATGGTGGCCCACAATCGCCTGGAAAACCGGATTTCCAAATTGTGCGAAACTTTTCGCACCCTTTCGCTGTCGTGATCGGTGAGCCCCACAGAGGTATTTTCTGGAAAATCCACCCCGTCCATTGGATTCAGGACGAATTTTCAGTCAGGAATGGGTGGTTTTGAAGGTCCATTTGCACGGCCCACAGAAGAAATCATAAAAAAAACTCAGTTTTTAACGTCCTGGGGCAGTCCACTTTTGGCCTCTGTACCGCACACGTGTGTACGCATGGGAAAGGAATGTCAACATGGTTTTGTAGTTCTCAACGCCCTCTACACGATGGACGGATCAGATCAGCTTTATGGGTGATGGGTGGGGCCCACTGACGTCCGTAAAAACGGCCAACGGCCGTTCCTCGCTGACGCGCAAACGCGGAACCTGATTCGCTGCGAAGATGGTGGGGTCCACTGTGATGTGATTTTGAGAAATCCACTCCGTCCATTGAATTTGGCTCGGAAAACCGTCCGGGAAGGGACAGTTTCCTGGTGTCCATTGATGCGGTCCACCTGATTTCTGCTCCGCCGTCAAAGATGCTTTTGAACGGTTAGATTTCCGTAATCGTTCTCATTTACGATTCGGCCACCTACACGTTGATGATTGGGCTCCTTCAAACATGATGGAAGGTCTGGATCACCCATTTAAACAATGTGTGGGGTCCACAACTACATCCGATCCCCGGGTCATTCGGCGCTGTTTGAGAAAAACGGAAACTTTCCGTTTTTTTTCTTTTCTTCGAGAGGAAGTCGGTCAAGCCGACTTGGACCGTTTCGTGCGGTCCCGTGTGGCGCTGGTGGACATGTACACCGTGTACACCCACCACGGTGTGGGGTCTACCACGATGTTTCATGGAAATCCTCACCGTCCATCTTCTTTGTCTCCCAGGTTAAGGCGTTGAATCCGAAGTTGAGACATTTTCAGATATCAGGTGGGCCCAGAATCAACGGTTTATGGGCTGATCTGTCTGTTGAGCCACTTTTCGAGATCTTCAGTAGATGAAATTTAATATGTACGGTTAATTTATAGGCTTCATCACATGTATGAAGTTTCGAGCCAATCGGACGGTGGGAAATATGTGATCTTGCATTTTGCACCAATTTCAGGCCTCTTTATCGTGCTTTCCTCATATCCCAGGCGTGTATATTCTTCACCATTGGTTTTCTGGAGTACATCTCGTGCTCTGGTAATTTTGGAACGTCAAATCTATGCTTTTATCATCATTTTGCTATACACGCTCCTAATTTCCTCCTGTAACAAAAACACGAGTAAAATCTGGCATTAAATATTATCATGTATGTAAAATCAAGTAATTACTGGGGTCTGATATGCAATATTCGACCCTGATCAGTTGGTCAGGAACATGATGAGAGACGGTAGTCCCATCGGTAGGACTGCGCTAGGGCTAGATCCGTGGATTGGGCGGGAGTGTTCGGGTGGCTGTAGTTCGACTACATGGGTCCCTTGTGCCTGAAGTCACTCGTCTCACGCTCGCCTGACTCGTGCGGTCTAGCCTACTATCTGACCAACCTTGCTTGTTAACCTTAGTTGATCACACATGTATGGAACCTGGAATACCCTACAACCATAAGTGGCCCACCGATAACCGATTGCAACTTGTTTACAGTCTTGTGAGCCGGCATGGTGGAATGGGACATTGTGTCCGAGCTGTTGGCCTACGTTGGGGTGTCGCGCCTCCCCGTAGTGACCGCGAGCGATCCCTTTCTCTTGGCACTCCTCATGTGCTTGAAGTCGGGGATGAAGAACCCGACGGGATCACGGACCGCGGGGTCTCGGCCTTACGCGTTGATGGGGCCTTGGCCTCGCAACCAGCTTAGGGCATTGATACGTGGGGTGTATCAAATTTCCTAACCTGCTGGATGAATGGACTTAATCAATAACTTGGCTAACACGATCGCATTGCATCGCATTAGTTAGGGTGGCGACTCGGCAGTCGAGGTCACTCTGAGGGAGTGTTGCCATATGCGATCGTTAGATGGAGTTGCTCAAGGGAACGTTGTGGCAAGGGCATGCATCATATCATCGCATTGCATGCGCATTTAATAAGAGTTGTAGGTGTTGATGATTGACTGTTTTTCATTAAATTTATATTAAAATTGATGTCTGTTATAACTTAAGACCAATAATTTACACTGAGTTGATCACTCACTCCCACTCTAGGACAGTGTTTTAAAACACCAACCAGACATTTTATTAGATGCAGGTGAGGTGGAACTCAGCGAGCCGAGCGAGGTGAGTAAGGATATGGGAGAGGAGCTTCCCTGCTTCCAGACTCTCGATGGATCCTTTTTGTTGAGTTCGGGTTACTGCGGGGTATGGACCCGGGCCCTAGTCGCTTTGGGTCATGTATGGGTGGGATTAGTTCCCTATTTAGATGATTTTGGATTCGTTGTTTAGATATTTTTATATTTAGTAGTAATTGATACTGCGTACTTATGCCTCATGTCTTGTTAAATCCTCCATTGCTTATGAATCATCTAAATGTAATCAAAATATGAAGCCCATTAGGACATGCATGATACCTGAAAATTTGAGAGCCGAGTTCTTACACGGCCCTCGAAAACCCGAGGCGTTAGAGATGGTATCAGAGCAAGTGTTGGATTAAATTGGGTTGTGGATTATGAACTCGCTATAACGCATTCACTGACGTAGGAGGGAGGGATCGAACTTAGAGACATCTATAGGATCCCGGGATCATGCATTTGGAAAGTCCGAAGACTAAAACATCAGGGTTTACGAATAGAAAGACTTAGACGGCACCATGGACCATGAACTCACTAACGCATCCGCTGACTTGAGAGAAAACGCAATAAAGATACCTGAATGCTAGGAACCAACCCAGGCCTTGAACCGACAATATTAGACGGAAGATAAGACTTCCAACGAGTTAGGATCGGGGAGCGAGAGAATGTAACATCACTAGAAATTGGGCCCGAGCGTCTTATGGTATATCGACTCATTGATAGTTACGAGCCGGGAATTGAGCGATTGAACGGTCGAACCCATCGTCTTAGACCACATGAGCTAATACCAAGCCAAACTTGATAGTTCCATCCCATTCGGGAATAAATACGTAGGGGCGAACGAAAATTTACCGAAAATAGTGAGAATGTAGAAAAATCAGATTTTTAGCCTCTAACTAGGAGTAATTTCGTGATATATATATATATATATATATATATATATATATATATGTTCATTGTGTAGATTGGCTTATCCTACCCCAAATTCATATATGGTACGTTGAATAACTCATTCCGGTTTGTGAGATATGGCCGTCCCAAGGCGACCCCCGCCCGGAAAACGCCCGACCGACGTCGCCACGCCCAGCCAGCGTTCCCTACGCCCACACTTCCAATGGGCCGGGTCGCCACGCCCAGCGGGCATCCCCACGCCCAGAACTCCAGTAGCTCGGCGTCGCCACGCCCACCGGGCGTCCCCACGCCCAGAATTCCAGTGGACCGGCGTCGCCATGCCCAGCCGGCGTTCCCAACGCTGGAATTTTTTGCAAATTTCGGTCGACTTCAAAAATTCATATCTCCTTCGTTAGAACTCCGATTTAGGTGATTCAAAATGAAGATTTAAGATTGATGAGTCTAATTTATATAAAAATAATAAGAAAATAAAATAAAAATTATAACATAATTAAAATTAAGATGTTCTGTCAACTGTTCAAAATTTTTTTAATTTGGGGCACCTGTTGCTCCTAGAATTTTAATATATATTTACAACTCCGAATGATATGAAATTTTGTGGGATGAATTGAGACCTAATGGTAAATCATAATAAAAAATTTTAAAAATAATTCAGCTACTAAAAGTGTAATGCCCTGAAAATCGGGGGTCGAGCATAAACTCAACTCCCGAGTTCCAACGCATCACTTATGCAACAAAATGAATGATGATTGAATGTTGTCTGTATTAGTGTAGTGAACATGAGTGAGATTAAGCCAAAACAGCATATCATACTCCAGAGACAGTTAAATTTACAAGCGAAAGACTGTGATGGATATGTAAAATATATAAACTGTGGTGAGTCTCCAGAGTGTGATAATGTTACCAGGTTAATATATTACAAGTACATTTCTAAAATATACCAAATGTGTAAGGTCATCTAGTCAATATCCCAGAAAGCTCCGTCGATCAAGACACGGTTCACTTGAAGCCGTCAGTATACAGCATATACGAACAAGCATCATTATCATCATAAAGGTCCGGCTCCGCCTCAGGAGTAGCGTCGCCATCTGCAATCAGACAAAGTATGGTGGGTGTTCGGAACACCGTCCTGTAACGTGGGAGTGAGTGATCAACTCAGTGGAACAGTAAAGCATAAGTTAACATGTTAGCAATTCAGTCAAGCAGCAATGATAAAGCAGTACAATCAAACACTCGTAACTACTCTTATTAATGCAAGTATGAATGCAGTCATGATGCATGCCCTCACCACACACTCCCTCATGCGACACCATCTTACGTTCGCGGAATGTTTGCATTCCTCAGTGCTCCACATCTTCCAGGCACATGCAATGCGATGATAAGCATGATTACCGAGTTGTTATTAGTCCATTTCAAACAGCAGGATTGGGAAACTAAGGTACCTCCCTTGTATCATTCCAAACATGATCCATTCTAGGGTCGTCAAACCTAGATAATCTCATACGATAGTGTGGTTCTAGGGCGCTGCAAAGGCTGTCAGGGTTGTTACACGCATTCGTTATACCACTCCCCCATCACTCTTTTAACGGTTCATCACTAAATTGATACAGGCCTAGTTCATACTCTATTCACTGCGGTAAAACTCGTTGCCTCACCGCAAATTCAAAGTATGCTCGAGGTCACTACAAAGGGCTCGTCACCAATCAGTGTAGGCCGACAGCTCGAATATAGTGTCCCATACCACCATAATCGGCTCACGAGTTTGATTGCTCAATGGACACTACAGGGAGGCACGTGGCCCCAGCGTAGGCCGACAGCTCGACCACAGTGTTCCATACCACCATGCCCGGCTCATGAGTCTTAGCGGATCGAGGTACCATGGTTAACGGGATTTCACTGGTAAGTTTGGTACCCTAGGTTCAAGTAGTAGCGTCCAAACATGGTGAACATACATTAGACAGATCCGGTTACTTGATGAGCTTGACTAGCTCGAGCGCATAACAAGTTGAACGATATGAAGCGCATAAGCACTTCGTGTGGCCAACCACTATCGTCAATCGAAGTACGACTCGGGTTCGTCGAACACATCTCACGTGGCAAATGAATCTCAGCCACGAATTCAATCCCGTTACCGATTGCCTGGACTATAATCATAGCCCCAAATACAATCAATCCATGACCAGAAGCATGTAGAGTAAAGCAGAATAAACAAAGTGATTCAAGCATGTTGACAAGCATGTCATAAAACATGTAATAAAGCACAATATAAACAGGAAATACAAACACCTATATTTCATAAGTAAGCGATTAAATTAAACAAGTAACATAGAGGAAATCATATACATCTCTAAGGTAGTTGAGAATCCTATCTCAACACCCTATTAAACTTAGTTCGTCACACAATTTCTCACACAGGCATTTTAGCAAACACTTAAACTACACCACTCCAACATACATGACGTATGTTAATTTCAACATAGAATAGGACAAATCCTTATAGCAAGGAGTTGTCGCATACACATCAATCATGTTCTTACATTCCATGCATATGGCAAGCATAAATCATAAATCCATATTTATTTAGTCATTTCAACAAACACTTAGAATACACTATTTTAACATACATAGTATATATTAGCAAAAACATGTATTAAGGCGAACCCTCTCACTAAGTAAGTATTATACACATATATAATATGTTCATACAACAAATAATCATGGCAAACACATTTCCAAAATTTATACGTATACGGTACTTTCTACACATACCGAGAATACACAAAATTTCATATTCTTCGTATTTAATCGAAACGGAAAACAGACAGCACTTTGTACATGTGCAATTGCATGCAGATCATGAATCTATCATTATCTGACATTGAAAGCGTTGAAAATCATAACCTATACATCTAAAGTCCGCACCTTTTGTTGTAGAATCGTAACGAATTCGATAGGTTTGTTAAACCTTCGTATACGGCAGTTTGGCCACCTATAGAACGAAATAGGTTAGCTATTTCATAACCTACAACTATCAAAACCCCAAATCAGTTTAGGGTTAGAGTTTCTTACCTAGAAACGGAACTGGAATCGCCGGGAAAGCGATTAGAACGAGGCGGTTGAACACGTATAGCAGCAGGGAAGCATGGCAGGGAGATGCTCCCACTTCTCTCACACTTTCTCTCTCTTTTCTCTCTTTCTCTCCTAGGGTTTTTTTTGAATTCGTATGGCTGAATGAGAGAGGGTTTTAAGGTCCTTATATAGCCTAAAAACTCACCAAATTAGACTTCAAGTCAAGATATACTTAAGTTATATCCAAAGTGGGTCAGTTTCAGCTCAACGGAGGACTTCTGGCGGCCTCTTTTCTGTGTGCGGTCGGACTTAAGATCACTAACACTGGATCTAGGTATGGCTAAGTTTTCGTTTCAGTCGGGATTCCAGATCGCAAATGACGGACCAGTTTCAGTTCAACGGTCAGTGGATCTCGATCGGAGATTTCGAGTACATAGATATGTTTGGGGAAATATCCTTGATCCGAGGGTGTAATTTGGCCTGATTCTGACGGTCTGGTTGTTTAATACTGATCCGCAAGCGACATGTGCCAGATTTATTTATTTTGAATTTAATTTAGAATTATTTTCACATTTCTCACACTCCCCTCTCCAAGCTCAAGCGAATAGCGCTGGGACACTATCTGGATTTGATTTCCGAGATGGTTGTCAAGCCCAGCAAGGCGGTCCTAATTCCTTAACTTCGTGTTAATCGGACTTCCGACGTGCAGTCCAGATCTGATACAGAGTTTCAATGTGCTCCCGAGAGCAACTGGGTAATGAGATTGATCCTAGATTTTAGGGTAACCTAGCGTCAATGATTCTACAAGTTTTGGATCTTGCAGATCGTATTTAAAGTGAATCAAGCGGATTTCGTAGCTAATCTAGTTTCGCACTTAGTTACTTTGTCTCATTTCTAAAGGATTTGATCCTGAGCGATTTCTGCCTGAGGTGGCACTAGGGTCTTTGTACAGATTTTTAAAGCATTGTTCTTCATCACCTAAACGTTAGGATTCATGCCTAATATGAAAGTACTTAGAGACATTTAAAGAACAAGGTAGTGACAGGTGAGATTTGTGAAGGAAATGGGTTAAGAAGCGATTTTAGACTGTGGGATTGAGTTCTGACAAGTTAATAAGGCGTTAGGATCGACCCATTGCCTAAGGACGTCTAATTCCAGATTGGCAAAAATCCGGAATGTTACAAAAAGTATAAGAAACACTACAATAATTAAATACGTTTTAGTATCTTATAGAAAATTATTAGTTTCAAATAACTTATACTTCTAAAATTTATTTATTTTAAATTCTTATGGAACTTGAAATAGATTGAAATATTGTATAAAAAGGGTCAACTTAATTATGAATTACCATAAAAATTAAATATAAAAAAAATTTCAGTAATTAAAAGTGATAAATGCTTATGAACAAAAGATGTATTGAAACCGAAGGTTCCTACAACTAAAAGTTGCCGATGGACCAGATGTATCACTTTCATCGTAGAGTTTTTAGGATTCGAAGTCAAATTAGGAATTGTTTTCAAAGATCCTAAGAATCAATCTTAGGTGATTAAATTAAACCCTTATTCTTCCCCTCTCATTCCCCTCCATTGCTTCTAAACCCCTAGAGAGAGAGAGACCTCTCCCTCTCCCATCCTCAAAACCATATTCCCAAACCCTTTCTTAACCATTTTCTTTTTCTCAAGTCCATCCACGAAACCCCATTCACAAACCCAATGTCAAACCTACTCTCTCCAATTTTTCTCAACTCCCACCTATTTTTCTCATATCCAATCCAAACCCATTTCCAACATGCATTCCCCAAAACCCAACTTCACACTTCATTCTCAAATCCCTTGCCAAACCTCCTCCAAATTTCACCCACAAAACCCATTTCAAACCCATCTTCTTCTCCTTTACAAAACCATCCCATCTCAACAACCACCCTCAAAATCTCACTTCATTCACTCATTCACTTCCACTTCCATTCACAAAACTCATTCACCAAAACTCATTCATAAAACCCAATATCAACCCTCCTTCTCAAATCTCATTCTCAAATCCGTCCCCACACCCATCCTTCCACATTAATTTCCAACTCATTTCATATGATGGTCGTTCCCTAAATATTTAGGTTGATCAGACTACGGAATCACGGGACCATACACTTGCGAAGTATTCGCGGCTTGACCCAATTCTCAATCCTGAGCGACTACCAACGGGCTCACTACTTTGATTGAGCAGAAGACCAGGATCCATCAGGATAAGGAATGGATACAACGTGTTGTCTGCCCTGGTCAGGCGGACAATGGACGTATCGGATCAAAGCCTACCACAACCGTTTTTCCATATTAGCTTGATCATAAGGAGTAGAATATACCACCCTTAGGTAAACTTCATCAAACACTTAGCACGATAATGATGATTTTGACATTTGTTTTCAAACCTCAAAGGTGAAAACTTTTAAGGGGGGTAGATCACAATAAGCTAGGCTAGTGTATTTATTATATACCCAAAAACGTATATAAACCCAAAACCAGCAAAACTTAAATAAACGAAATGATAATATCTTTACTTATTACCCTTAGGCAATTTGGGGGACGAAATTGCTTTTAAGGGGGATATATTGTAACATCCTCGATTTTCACTGTTTTGGATTTCCAAAAATCCTTGATTTTTTTTTAATTAACTTATAATATCACTTAATTGACCATTAGCACCCAACGTTAGCTTATACACGAGTGGTCCAGTCTAGTCACCATCAGACCATGTGCGAATCGTCAAGCTAGGTAGCCCGATTATACTTAGTGACAGCCCGTGCGGACCATACCGCGATGTGGGAAGGTCAGAAAAATCTTAGAGTTTAGGGAATCATAGATCTCATTAGGCTTGTAATCCATCGCAGACTGCGGACCCAGTGGACACCCAGAATTGGAATCTGGCACTTGCCAAATGCACCCCACCAATGTCAGATTGGAATCTGACATCACTTGAATGAAACTAAGATTCCAGGCTTTTCAGCCGTCGGATCTCTTCTACGTTTACGGTGAAGGTCTATTATATTTTTCTACGCCCGTCCACCAAGTTCAGGACCCGATCATGGAACGGTGACCGTTGATCATGAATCAGACCCGTATAACCAAACCCCATATCCGATCGTTCAATTTTGCGAGGCCCTTCATTGGGCCATGGAGCACCTACCCTATAAGTTTGATGGCCAGAGGGCCACCAGAAATGCCCCATCAATCAGAATGGGCCTCCCAGGGCCATTTAAAGATCGAAACCCTATGCTCAAACCCCATATTCGTTCATCCGTTTGATCTCAGATTTTGCATGGCCCCTCATCGGGCCATGAGACACCTACACCCCGAATTTGGTGGCCGGAGGGGTGATAGGGCCGCCTCAACATCAAATAGAGTCCTAGTAGGCTATTTTGGAAAATTATGGAAACTTAAGGCCAAGGGGCCCAATTCTAGGGAATAAACCCTAGCCTTCTCTCATAACCCCTCCACTCTTCCAACAACAAGCCCTCTCTCCCTCATAACTTCCTTCAATCTCCCACCACCAAACCTCTCTCCCTCATAACTCCACAAATCTCCAACAACCCATCATCCCTCCCTCATTGCTTCCACCGTCTCCCATCAAGCTCTCCCTTTCGTAGCTTCCACCATTCTCCAACAACTAAGGAGAGTGAAGAGAAAGTAGGTGGAGAAGAGCAAGGTGGACCTTAGATCGAGGTGGGGCCCAAGGAGATCAACCCTTTCAACTCCCTACCTCTCTTTAAAGAAGAAACCCTCCACCACTACCACAACAATCGTCCGTTGGTCGTCTAGGTAAGATCTTTCACTTCTTCTTCTTGGAATTCATGTATTGAGAAGAGATTGACTTGAATTTCTCACATGCAAGAGTTTATTTTTAGGGATTCCGGCAGATCAACCCAAAGCCCTCCTTCCTATGTCGTTTTCTGAATCTCCAACGACCCATAGGTGCGGACTATTGATCTTAGTGGCCTAGCACCAATTATATCATGAGTTTAATGATTTTGATTACTTGGATGTTATATTTGAAATTCTAGAGAAACCCTAGGGAATTATATGTTTGTTGGAATGGTATGGATGTGCATGCTTAGTTTTCTCATGATGTTGCTCTTGTCTCTCACATGATTTTGTGTATGGATGATTACATGCTTATGCCTTGATTGATTTTCTCATATATTGTGCTTCATAGTATGTATGATTCATTACTCTTGTGCACATGATTTCTTGAGATGGAGGAAGTGCTTAACTTCCTCACAAATCCACACAACTCACATGCACTTTGTTTCATGATAGCGATAGTTTGCTTGTTAGGAGTAATTGATTCGTATGCTTGAGATGCATGAAAACATGATGTTAATATGCTAGTGATGACTTGGATAGTTGGCATGTTATGGATCCCCTTCACCCTCTTGGGTTAGTCAGGAATATGATGAGAGACGGTAGTCCCATCGGTAGGACTGCGCTAGGGCTAGATCCGTGGATTGGGCGGGAGTGTTCGGATGGCTGTAGTTCGACTACATGGGTCCCTTGTGCCCGAAGTCACCCGTCTCACGCTCGCCTGACTCGTGCGGTCTAGCCTACTGTCTGACCAACCTTGCTTGTTAACCATGTTTGCTCACACATGTATGGAACCTGAAACACCCTATAACCGTAAGTAGCCCACCGATAACCGATTGCAACTTGTCCACAGTCTCGTGAGCCGGCATGGTGGAATGAGACACTGTGTCCGAGCTGTCGGCCTACGCTGGGGTGCCGCGCCTCCTCGTAGTGACCGCGACCGATCCCTTTCTCTCGGCACTCCTCATGTGCTTGAAGTCGAGGATGAGGAACCCGACGGGATCACGGACCGTGGGGTCTCGGCCTCACGCGTTGATGGGGCCTTGGCCTCGCAACCAGCTTAGGGCAATGATACGTGGGGTGTATCAGATTCCTCAACCTGTTGGATGAATGGACTTGAGCAATAACTCGGCTAACACGATCACATTGCATCACATTAGCTAGGGTGGCGACTCGGCAGTCGAGGTCGCTTTGAGGGAGTGTTGCCATATGCGATCGTTAGATGGAGTCGCTCGAGAGAGCGTTGTGGCAAGGGCATGCATCATATCATCGCATTGCATGCGCATTTAATAAGAGTTGTAGGTATTGATGATTGACTGTTTTTCATTAAATTTATATTAAAATTGATGTCTGTTATAACTTAAGACCAATAGTTCACACTGAGTTGATCACTCACTCCCACTCTGGGACGGTGTTTTAAAACACCAACCAGACTCTCTCATAAATGCAGGGGATGCAGAGCAGATGGTGCGTGGTGAGGCTACTCTCGACGAGGAGGAGGAGTTGTCATACTTCCAGCTGATGGACGACTCTCAGTCAGCTGGAGAGGCGGGATCGGATCGCTGAGCGTGGGCTCGGCTCTATTCTTTTGGATTCACTATTCTTTTGCAATTTTGTTGGGCGACGCCTTGTGCGGCCCGTATACATTCTTTTGGACCTGTTCATATATACGTATATATCTTCTTCGTTTCAGTAGACTTGTGTGATTGTGTTTAATGTTCTAGAATATTTCAAATTGCGCATTTAAGCTTGATTAATCGTAAAACCATAAAATGTATGATAAGTGACACTCGGGAACTCAAGAGTCAAGTCTATACGCGGCCCCGATTTCTAGGCGTTACAGCACACAAAACTAAATGAAAGAAAAACATAAATATCAGTTTAATCTAAAAGTTTTCAACGGTAAGTGTTCAACCCTACAGTATGCTGGAAAGAAGCCCACCTGATATTTGGATCTACTTCATTTTTCAGCTGATGTTCTGAAATGGCGGCATGGATGAAAACATAAACATCATGGTGAGGCTCACAAAGCTGTGACACCAGCTAGCTGGCTGATGATGGGTCACTAGCCGAACCGAGTCAGTATGTCGAAAGGTGATCCAGCTAATTTGCAAGCGATGGAAGGAGGGCTTTGTGACATATGTGAAAGATCCAAGCCATTAAGGAAGGCTTCGTGACACATGTGAAAGATCCAAGCCATCAACCAGGTAGAGTCAGGCAAGAATGAACCACGCCCAGCTCGAAAATTGATCAGGCCATACATGCCATGCCCAAGCCCGGCCGACTCATTTGCAAGCAATGGAAGGAAGGCTTCGTGCCACACGTGCAAGATCCATGCCCTTGCTAACATATCAGACAAACAAAGCATCAGGTGGCCCACCCTGGAACGTTGAACACCGACCAAGTGGATGCTCTCTAACCAATTGTATTCTTCATCCAAATGTGGCCCACCATCAACATTGGGTTCGCACGTGCGACAACCTAAGCCAGTCAGTTGCAAAGGGCAGATGTACAGATATAGTAGGCAGGAGAGGCTGCAAGGAAGATAATGGCGCACGTGGGATTCCTCTCCTCTTTCCCTTCTCCTCCCTCTCTTACGCGTCTCAACCTCACCAAAAACCCCAGTCTCTACAAGCCATTCACGAGTAAGAAACTAGCGCTCACAACTACTTCTCTACTCCCTCTTCTACCATTCCTTTTCAGTTTCTTCTTCATGCTTTTCTCCGTCAACTGCAGTGGCAGCTCTGAGCGACGATCCCATCCGCGAGTGGATTCTCACAGAAGGAAACGCTACGCAGATTACAAGAATCAGCTCCATCGGTGGTGGTTGCATCAATCTCGCCAATCGGTACGACACAGATGCTGGTTCCTTCTTCGTCAAGACAAACAGGTACTATCGGAATTCCTGAAAACTGAACCGCCTGGTCATATAGATCGGCTTAATATAATCTGAGATGCAATTCGTACGCTTTGGTAGATTAGCATGCGTTTGGATGCAATATTGAATTGAATTGTGATAATTAGGTTCATGATGTCGGAATAAGCGACTGAAATGTGATGATGTTAACTGCATTTTCTGCTTCTCTTGATCATTAAACTTAGTGTTCGTGGTGTGTATCCAAACATGGGTTATGGATTGAATTGGATTGACTCAAATCACTTTTGACGCGTTTGGATGCACTATTGTATTGGAATTGCTATCATTCGTTCTAATGAAGTGGAAATAACCAAATTGTAATTTCCTTCCTTCAGCATTCAAACAAGGGTCAATGCTTCAAATTGAAATTGCATTACTTGCAAGTTGGACTTGAAAGGGGCATAAGGGATGTCATTCTGGTTGGTTGAACCACAATTCAATCCGCTTGTGCATCCAAATGCAGCATGAATATTCTTTTTTACAACTAGGTAGCCTTTTTTAGCCCTAAAATAATATTTAACTCCAGAGGCTTTCCAATCCTACATGTGTGTGGAGCCCTGCCCATCCACATGTAGGCACACATTCAGACATGGAACCATGTGCAAGACCTGAGCTATCTGTCAGGTGAGACTCGATTATTAGATCTTTTTCCTTAAAATTCAGGCCAGTTAACTCCTCAGGTGGGCGACAATCTAAAAAGGGGGGGAAATTTACAAATCAACAGTCAAAAAACCATTTCTTTTCTAGCAATTTATCTCTTCTGTTACACTGGCCAAAAAGACTAAGTGAAATAGCCTGATTTAAATGGTATATCCTACCCAATAAAAAGCCTTGATCTTGCACACATGTGCATTTGCCGGTGTATTGATAGGCAGGTTCTCGCATGTGTGGGCTTAGCAAAGCTCCTTATTGTAAACTGATCCTTTCTACATGTGGAGAGTAGTTTTATGTATGAGAAAAGTTTAGATTCTCTTGCTATTATTGTAACTGAAACAGGAGTATTGGGCCGTCGATGTTTGAGGGAGAGGCTCTTGGTTTAAGTGCAATGTTTGATACCAAGTCAATCCGAGTGCCTAAGCCTTTTAAGGTGGGGAAAACTCCAATATCTTTTTAATGGTGGAAATAGCCGTATTTTACTAAGCTGATTTCATCTTTGTTTATGCATATATATTCTTAGACACAAAAGCTTAAGTCTATTTGTTCTTTTAAGTCATGTAGGTTGGATCCTTACCATTAGGTGGCTCCTATATCATCATGGAATTTGTTGAATTTGGCTCATCCAGAAGCAGTCAGGTGAATTGTGCTAGACCTGATGAAAGCTTGCAACGAAAAATCATGAAGTTTTCCTGACCATTATCTACCAACAGTCCATACTAGGTAGGAAGCTCGCTGAAATGCATAAAGCTGGGAAATCTGACAGGGGGTTTGGTTTTGATGTTAACAACACGATTGGCAGGTGAAATGTTTCAAATAATTTTTTCAACATTTTAGCATGTAGACTGGTAGATACAACTTTGAGAAATGCTATTGATTCAGCTCGTAGTATAGGAGTTTGATGCAGCTCCTCAGTACTCATGGGAAATGTGTGGTAATCTGACAGGCCACCACATAGATGGTCTAAAGGCCAAGATCACAGCAATTGGACAAGGCTGACCATCCAGTTGTAGTGAGTTTTCCTGGTAGAATGTGAATCTATGTGTTTGTTTTGCAAGCCACTATCACAGGGCTATCCCAGTCCAATCCATTTTCTTGTGGAATATGGTGTATTGGCACATCAGATCAACGGTCTTGATTGCCATACATGTGTTCCATGTGTACTGTGAGGAGGAAG
>JAJHSJ010000007.1:19312832-19390332 GCA_021015155.1 Magnolia officinalis
ACCCGGAGATCGGACGGTTTGCTGGAGACCTTGCTGGAGTCGGAGAACCGACTCTCTTTACGCAGCCCTTGCTCAAATCTGTTTACGCAGTAACAGATATGCGTCAGCGATTTGCAATTTGGAGTCCAAATTGTGACCGCACATGCGAGATCCGAGCCATTCAGGCATCATGGATATGGTCTGTCCCACCATAGAGAAGTTCTGAACAGCCAGGATCGTCGGACCGATCCTGGCCATGTATGCAAAACAGCCCGAAAATTCCGAGTTCGCTGTCGTCTGCGAACTTACTGCGGACTGCGAATTTTGGCGGTATTAGTGGGGTCCACATACCCCATGATTTGAGAAATCCACCCCGGCCATTAGTTTCAGCTCGGAAAACCCATCGGGAATGGACGATTTTTGATCGATTTTGGTGAGGCCCACTGACTGTTTCATTCTGCCGTCCGACCTGTGTTTGGACGATTGAAGATCGTTTATGTTGTCTGTTGAAATACCGACACCTAGGCATGAGTGAGAGGGACCATGGGCTCCTGATGGACGGTCCGGATCAGATCAAAACATCATGATGGTGGCCCATAGCGAAAAATCGCAACCTTTGTTGCGAAACAGAGTTTCGGTTTTCGCACAGTGAAGGTTGGTGGGCCCCGGCTTGATATCTATGTATAAATCCACCCCGTCCATTGAAATACTGTCAAGAAACAAGTTGGGAAGGCGTAATTTTGGTAAGTTTTCGTGTGGCCCACTGTACTAACTCATTCCACCGTCCGTATTACGTTCAACAGACAGGATCTTCTAAACAGCTTTCTTGGAGTAAAACCGCCACCTAGGTGTGGGTTGTGGCTACCCTACGGGACGAATGAGCGGTTCATATCTGAGATTTGAACGAGTATTGGGCCCCACTGAGAGAGACCGGCGGACCGGGTGCTATCGTTGTTTCTGTTTGTGAGACGGATCGAGTCAGCGGGCACTGACCGATCGTCTGGATCCAGTGCACATCGAGTGCACTTATGCTGCCGATGGGGTCTACTCAAGATGTATAAAAGAAATCCTCTCCGTCCATCTGTTTTTTCACCTTATTTTAACCATGGGGACCAGGTTTGAAGCATGTCCAGATATCAGATGGGCCCCAAATTAAAGATTAATGGGCTGATCTATCCATTGGCCCATTTCCCTGAGTATCCAATGGCTGAAAATTGACGTGTACGGTTAATTTATGGTCCTTGGGCCATGTATGAAGATTCGACCCAAACAGATGGTGAGAACCCTGTGATCTTATTTTCTGGCTGACTTTCAAGCCACTTGAACTTCAGTTTCTTGGTTTTCTCAGATCTCTAGCGTGTACATCCGTCGATCTTGGTCCCCTGGAGTCCGTCCCTTGCCTTGGTGTCTTCAGAGCAACAAATCCACACTTTTAATACCTGTTTTCAGTCCAAGCTTTGTAATTACATCTAGCATCACAAACACGATAAAAATGCGTCATTAAACAGTATCATGTTCGTAAATCTAGGCAGTAATCAGGGTCTGATATGCACTTTTTGACCCTCAACAAGATGCTGACCGAAACAAGCCAAGCTGGCCAATCAGGCTCGAGGGCCGCGCTGAGCCGAGTTCGAGTTGAGGTCAGCTAGTGGCCGAGCCGAGTCGAGCTGTGCCAAGATTGACTCGGTTCGACTCATGTACTCCTCTAATAATGGGCCACAAGAAATGAAACAATGAAAAACTACTCAAAAATCTCCAAATTCACCTGTTGGCTCAACTGATGGTTGGATTCACCTCCGTTGTTCCCATAAAGTTTGTAGATAAGCCTTTACAATGGTTATCAAGGGAGCGGATTAGATGCGGCCATGACCTCACCCCACCCAACACCTTGTGGCCTTGACTATGAAGCATACCATGATGTATGGTTTGCATATCCACTCCGTTCATCCCTTTCTTCCTGCACATTTTACATTATCATGAGCCTAAAAATGGAATAGATCTAAATCTTAGGTAGATCTTTTTTTTAAAAAAATAATAATAATAAACAGTGGTAAATTAATGTCAACCATTAAAAACTTCACAAGGCCCATCATAATATTTATTTCCCCTCCAACCTATAAATAAGGTCACACATACATAGATAAAAATGAAAACAAATATAGCTGGATCCAAAACTTTGATGGCCTACACCAAGTTTTTAATAGTCCATCACCATTAATTCCTATAATATGGTCTACCTGGGATTTTGATCTTTATCTTTTTGAATTTGAAATGGGCTGAAAAAACAGATGGACAGTATGAATATGCATTAAAGTAAACCCCACCGTAAAGACCACATCATGTTGGGTGAGGCCGGGGTTGCACCTGATCCACTCCCAGTTATGGACCCAAGAATCTACATCTTATCAACTTATCCGCATCATGTTGGGTGATGCCAGACAACTGCACGTGCAGAGGTCGGACTCTAACGGGCCCTTAAGAAAGGTGGCTACCACGTGATTGATGGAGTGAATTTGGTTGTACTTGTCCATGTGATATCGGGTAATTAAGTACAAGATGAAACACTTTCAAACATGTTCTGGCTCATTTCTTTTAATTAGCTGTCCAATCAAATTACCTAGGCCTCATCCAATTCACTTCCCATACAAGGAACGTGGATTTTAGTGGTAACCCTGCCATCATCTATCTCCATGATGTTAGGGTAGGATTCCTTGAGGCCCACCGTGATGTATGTTTTTATCCACACCATTCCTCTATTTTGCAACTCATTTCAAGGTGATGCATCCAACCTTGAAGCATATCTAAGTGGACCATGCCATTGGAAATAATGGGGATAAAGATGTCCACTATTAAAACCTTTATAGGGCCCCCAATGACGTTTATTTACCATCCAACTTGTCCATAAGGCCATAAGACCTTAATGAAGGAACATACAAATATTAGCTTGATTCAAAATTTCTATGGCTCTCAACAAGTTTTTAACAGTGGGCATGCAATCCCCAGTATTTCTTATAATGTGGTCCACTTGAGCTTTGGTTATACATCAATTTTGAGGTCAAGGCCTAAACTGAGACAGGAAGACGGATAAAACACATATCATAGTGAGTCTCATAGAATCGGGCCACCACAGAGGTATGTGGTCACAAGGTCACCATGCAACTGCATGGATGGTCTACGGCCCAAACATCACATAATGATTCTTATGATAGTTTAAAAAATGGTCATTTTCAATGGAATGAACCAAAATGAGAAGGGCCAAACACATGCCAACTTGGCACAATGTATGAGATTCATGCCATTTATTAAGCATACAACCAACAAGGCATTGTAAAGTGGACTTAGATTGTGTAGTTCATATCTGGTTTAGTGATGACTTACCACCAATGATAAGCACCTTGCCTAAGGATAACCTAATTTAGCTAAGTTTTAGCGTAAATCTTCTATGTGAGCATGTGGTCTATGTATATAAAGTCTAA
This sequence comes from Magnolia officinalis, assembly GCA_021015155.1. NCBI lineage: Eukaryota > Viridiplantae > Streptophyta > Magnoliopsida > Magnoliales > Magnoliaceae > Magnolia > Magnolia officinalis. The sequence goes on from JAJHSJ010000007.1 coordinate 19,316,288, forward strand.
GTGAACCTTATTGGAGGATTCCTAGCATATGATTACGAGCAAATTTTAAAAAGATAAAATTTCTAAAATTCTAAAAAATAATGAGATATGAAAAAAATTGAAATTATTTAATATAATAAAATTTTCCTTAAATTGTAATTTTGGACTAAAAGGGTGAGTTTTCTCGCGAAACGGATAAACACGACTTGATATGAGGTGGGTTGACCTTGGATGGCTCACTACATAAAAGATCGATACGTCATGCATTTCGTGACTATGGCTGGATTAAAAGTTATGATTGATGACAATTTCTCCTTATTTAGAATGAATTTCTTTGATTCGGACATACTTGGGGCCGGTTACGTCATTTCTGATGTAGGATTGGGCTTGGATCGGACGTACTATTTTTAATTTTGTTCAAGCTTCTTTCGATATAATTGTACCTAAAATGCGTATGCAACTTGCCCTGTATCAACTGATCAACGAACTGCCTACTATGGTGTGCGTGTGTCATCCAATAGAAATGTGACATGCCAAAAATCAAGCTTATCCAATCATCAAGTAGGTTAGGAGATTTTTTTGTGGTTCTCCATTGTTTTCTATAATGTTGCACACTCAATGATGAAATCATCTTGATTTTTTTTTTTAAAATTTTTTGTCCCATCCTTATAGTGGATGGACTCTAATAGACGGGTTGGATGCCATTTATACATAATGGTCAGCCCCACACATGGATAATAAGAACTACTCATACAGGGTTATTTTTCATTTGGAACAAAATAGGGTGTTAATTGCAATATCTAAAACAGGAGGGGAGGTCTTTACAATTGTCGTAGGGAAGAGAGGAGGCATTCCCACTAGGAAAGGCCCCGTTGCTCCCAGTTATGGTTCACTTCGAAAGTCCAATCGATATATCTGAACCGTCTGTTATTGCCCGGGACAAAAGTATGTATCGGATTGTTCATTGGACTTATTTTGTGTAAACAATCTTGGCCGTCCACATAGATGTCCATAGATCAAATGGTTAATATTTGTAAGAATAGTACTTTGTTCACGTGATAGCGCATTAAATATATGCTGGACGTAATGAACAGTCTGGATCAACGGATTAGACTTTTCAAGTATCCGATGTAACACATTATTATTGGCCGTAGGTAGGTTTCAACCGTTGTTCCCACTGTTTTCTACGGTGGGATACACTTGAGCTTTGAATCTCAAGCCCTAAAATAATCTCTCTAAATGGATGAATGATGTCCATACAACACATACATCATGGTAGGACCCACGTAATTTGGTGACGTCACCTCATTACCCGAACCCACTAGTCAACCCGTCGGTAGCAAATCAGCGTCTACAATAATAGGAGACTCGCTGATGTTGGGTCGTTGCCCAAAGGAATGCCTCACACATGTCAACTTATCACACGTGTTACATCGGTACAGTTCATTAGGGAGGCCCACCATTGCCATAAAGAAAGGCGAATCTGTAGGCCACACGTGTACCAAAAAAAAAAGGATAATTCGAAAAACTTGCCGATGTTCCGTATAGAAGCGCACCATCACGATTTTAGGATCAGAGCATTAATCACAAATGTGATGGGACCACCTTATAAACGGCCTGAATCTTACACATGTTTGCTATGTTGGCACGTGTGAGTGAGTACGTTGCCAAGTCCACATGCGCGATTGCCTTTCTCGTATCCGTACGTTCAATCATGCATGCACATTATCTGACCGGCAATAGAGGCGCGGATTAGCTACTCATGACAGGTTGAGTAGCAAGACTTGATACTAAGTGACGTCACCAAGTTTCATGGGCCCCATGATGTATGTTTTGTATCCACACCTTTCATCCATTCGGAGAGATCATTTTAGTGCAATATCCAAAGAATGAGTTAAATCCAAAGCTCCAGTGGACCCCAGCACAGAAAACAGTGGGGACAATGATGCCCACCGTTAAAAACTTTTAAAGGTCACAAAAGTTTTAGATCAAGCTGATATTTGTGTTTTCCCTTATTTTATGTCTTTTTTTTACTTTTGACCAGGTTGGATTTCAAATAAGCATTACGGACGGTGGGCAATACGATAGTTTCAACTGTGGAAATACTCTCCCCACTGTTTTCTGTGGTGGGGTCCACTATAGCTTTTTATCTGCCTCGTTCTTTGGCTAATGCCTTAAAATGATATTTCAAAATGGATGGACGGTGTAGATACAACACATACATCATAGTGGGCCCATAGAACTTGGTGACGTCACTTCAGTAGCCGACTCGCTACTCCACCTTTCAGTATCTAATCCGCGTTCGCAATAGAGACCGCTCCACGATTTTTGAGCCGTGGGCCCGCCAATGGGATAGCTCACGTGAAACGGTTGCGGCTTCCGTGTCTCCCGGGATCCTGTGGTCGGTGTATCCCTGACCATGGGGCTGACCGTGATGTATGTTTCTTATGGACGGGGATTGCGTCCTACCCCCGGCCGTCTCTAGCCCCGGAAGGGCAGTTCTGTGGGCGGGCCACTGTGATGTATCTGTTTATCCAAGCCGTTCGTTCCTACTCTTAGATCATTTTAAGGCATGAGCACAAAAATGAGGCAGATTCAACGTTCAAATGGACCACACCATAGATGACTCTTGCATTTAGCAACCGGCATTTAACAATCTGTGCATTTGATGCAACCAAGCTTATTATTTAGTCTGGTCCACTTGAGCGTTGAATCTACCTCATTTTTGCACCCATGCCTTAAAAAGATAAGAGAAAATGAATGAACCACTTAGATAAACAGATATACCATAGTGGGCTTGCCCAAAGAACTGCATCTTCGGGAGGGGAGGACGCAATCTACGTCCGTTTCTTATACTCACGCCGTCAATCCGTTTTTCCCCGGACGCGGATTGCGTCCTACCCCCGCTCGGACGGTAATTCGTCCGAGCAAAGCACTATGGGGCCCACCGTGTTGTAAGTGTTTTATCCACGCCGTTAAACGCTTTTTTCTGATAATTTTAATATATGAACCAAAAAATGAGGCAAGTCCAAGGCTTAAGTGGACCACAAAGTGGGGATTGAACGTCCACCATTAAAAACTTCTCGAGAGCTGGAGAAGTTTTGGATCAAGCTGATATTTGTGTTATCACTTTATCCACGTCTACATGACCTTATCATGTAAAATAACATCATGTTAGTCCTTAGAAAGGTTTCACGGTGGGTGTCATTATCAGTGCAGCTTTCTTTGGTGTGGTCCACTTAATCCTTGGACCTGCCTCATTTTTTTGTTTTTATATTAAAATTATCAAAAATAAAGCATTTAACGATAATTTTAGGGCTTAATGGCACAAGAGTAGGAACGAACCGAAAATGGCACAAGATCCAAATCTCAGCGTACCACACCGTTGAAAACTTCCTAGGGCAGCAGAATATTTATATGTACATCTTAATAAGGTCACAAAGATTTACGCGAAGGAATCAATAAACAACAATTTCATAGAAAAAAAAAAAAAAAACAGAAGAAGATAATCACACTGTTTCCTATGGTGTGGAAACGGATTGGCTACTCCCCTGCCACTAGCCTAGTGGCTGGTGGTCTTAGCTTTGTAGGCTCCTTCATGACGCATGTGTTTCATCCATGTCATTCATCCATTTTTACTGATTATTTTAGGGCTTAATCCAAAAAATGGGAGGAATAGACCACACCACAGGACAATAAATAGTGATTGAATATCCACCATTAAAATCCTCCTAAGGCCCACTATACTAGTTTATTGGACATGCAAACTTTTGATTAGGTCATACGTACCTAGATGAAGGGCAAAAAACAAATATCATCATGATCCAAAACTTTTATAGCCCTGAAAGGTTTTTAGTTGTTGAAACTCGTTCAACACTATTTCCTATAATGCGGTATACTTGAGATTGGGATATACTACTTGAGACTGGGATATACCTCCGTTTTTTTGTCTCATATGGTAAAATGATTTAAAAAAATAGATGGACAGCCCGGGCCCACGTAGCAACGAGGAGTAGCCCATCCGTATCCATTTGACACCTGTCATGTCCTTACAATTGCCCCGCATATCATGATACGTCGATGAGATGATAAGACGTTGGCCCGTAGATTCTAAAGATTCGGAAGCGGATTGGCTACATCACATGTCATGCGAAGATGAGCACTGACGCTCCTCGAGCTCCCAATTGTAGGAGATCAAAGTTACATGGCCCTACAGTTATGCATTTATTATATCTATACCGTTTATCTATTTTTAGATATCATTTTGGAGCATTATCCAAAAGATTAATCATATTTAAAGATCATTGGACCACACCATAAATAGTAGCGGGGATAATGACTTTCACCGTTAAACAATTTGTAGCGCCCACCATAACATTTATTTTATATCCAATCTGTTCATGAGGTCAAAAATTTTTGAATGAAGAAGAAAACAAATTTTATATTGATCCAAAACTTCAGTAACCCTAAAAAGGATTTCAATGATAAATGTTCAATTCCCGCTGATTTTTGTAGTGTGGTCCACTTGATAGTTAAATTTGTCTTATTTTGTTTTCTTAAGCATTAAAACCAGCTCGCCAAATAGATGAACGTTTTGAATATAACACACGCCTCATGATCAGATCTACATAATTTGCTGACATCAATACATCACCTATGTAGCTGGTGTAAGGTACACCAGCCAATTCGCCTCCGATTCTAACGGAAACTGATTGGCTACTCCCCCTCCCACCGCCCCGTGGCTAGTGATAGGTGCTCTATGGGCCCAACCATGATGAATGTGTTTCATCCATTCCGTTCATCCATTTTTACATATCATTTTAGGGCTGTAGTCCAAAAATGAGAGGGATATAAATCACGGTTGGACCATACCAAAGGAAAACAATATTGACTGGATATCCACATTAAAATCCTCCTCAGGCCCACTATACTGTTTATTTGACATCCAATCTGTTGATTAGGTCATACAGACCCAAATGAAGGGAAAAAATAAATATCAATTTGATCCAAAACTTTTATGACCCCCAAATTTTTTTAATGGTCGACGTTCATTCAACATTGTTTCATGTAATGTGGTACATTTGAGACCGGGACATACCTCATTTTTTGTATCGTTGCCATCCATCGATTCTCTTCCCTTTTCTACTTGTAACTTTGACCGTTGAGAATTTTCGTTTGCCACTATTGCTTTGAAGGCCACTGATAGATGACTGAAATCAATTCCTGATCAACATGGGCGGTCCAAAGTGATAAATTAACCTGCCAAGTGCAACTGTGGAGAGATGGGTCTATCATATTCAGGTTCTAACGAATGTACCGTATCAGCTATGGACATGCCGGTCGCTTCCGGTCATCATCATCTATGCGTCGTCGTTTGAAATTCGAAATGATGTCCGAGGGCGATTGACAATGATATCTCCTTAACATCTTGTGCTGTCCAATTTTAACTTATCTCCACCGATCAAATTTACTATTTGAGATATTTGCGTTAGGATGGATTGAAAAGGGATAAGTATCAAAAAGCGCACGTGTGCGAGATCTATCTAGTCCATGTATCATGCGGGAGCCATTACCAACACGTGCTTCAACGATAGGCCAGTCCATGCGTGTGCCTCTGGTCCACCATGTAAGTAGCGTTGTACCTATTTCTTAGTTATTTTGAGAAATACAGTTGGACATTACACGTGTTATATATCATACTAAAGATATTCAAACGTGTTTGGAATGAATTTCATGAAATCATGGCAGACAGAAATATTAGATAGGAAGCAATTCAAAAGAACTAAAAAAACAAACTAAACCATCGAGAGTTATTCAAGAGGTCAATCGAGTATTAGGGTGAAATGTGGTTGACAGCAAAGTGACTTGGAGCGGTTACTAAGATAGATGGTAAGGAAGTCTTCTGGAGGTTATATAGTATTAAATCGGTTACAGCAATTATCAAAACATGCGAAGCATTCATAAGATCAATAATGCTAAACTGGTTATAGCAACCATCAGAATGTGTAAAGTATCCAGATGGCCAAATTAAAACTATAAATAACAAAGAAATTTAGTAGAGTAGATCGTCTCATGCTAGCCAAACAAACCAAATCAAACTTATTTTTCAATTATCTTATGCTCTTTAGTATTATCTGTAGCATTATCAGTCAATTACATTCTATAATGTAATCAACTTTTCATATTCCTTAGTGTAATCTATAGCAATAATCAAGTAGCCATTAAACTTTAGTTGTAATGCGAGTCTACATTCTTACGCTGGATTCAGTTTAAGTATCAAGCAGAATTCTCCATCCGAAAGGTGTTTCGCGGCTATTCTCCATGATTAACTGTAAGAATTTCCTTTTTATTCTTATTTTATCTGTATTAAAAAGTCCTTGTGTAACCTATTTTTAAAGGATAAACCCTACCCTCTGACTATCATCTGAACTGATGAAGGACTCGAATCTCGTATGCAAAGACTAATTGGCTACAAAAAATCACCTCTTAAACCCCTCCTGCAATGCACTTGTACATTTCTCGACAAAGAGGTATTCATTAGCGGACACCTTCTCCGGAAACGCTTTTAGCAATTAAATTGGATGTAGATTATCTTAGATCCAGTTTTCATAAGAGAAACACATGGGTAACTCGCCATATGGGGTTACTTTCGCTGACATGGGAGAACCAACTTGACATGCATATAATCCACATTGTCTATCACGGATAGTAATCCTTTTTGGGCCTTAATCCCAAAAACGAGCAATCCAAAAAAAAAAAAAAAAAAAAACCTTTAAATTCATGTCCTATGGCCCATTTGAGTATTAAAATACTGTAAAATTTTTAAGGCTTTTATCTTAATGTGAAATGTTAGATGAATGGACTAGATAGAATATAAACATCATGGTGGATCCTACACAAAACTTATTATGGGCATTCCATACCAACTGCTTCCTATAGTGTGGCCCACCTGAGTTTTGGATGACTATGATTTTTAGGTTGACAGGTTAAAATGAGGCATGGTATTTGATGGACAGGGTTGATCGCATGAAATTCCACATACTGGCATTACCTATGGTGAATTATCCCAAGGGTCTTTCACATGAAATCCTGCCCATCCACCGGCAATAACAATAATCTTAAGAGATTCTCCAATAATTCTAGGAATTTTAATCGATATATATTTAGCATTCCATCCTTATTTGCTACATTTCTTTAATGCCCATGTTCGATGGGCAAACAAGCAAATGCATGGGCTACTTGGGTTGGACCTGCCATCATGTTTATATAAAATCCACCCTCACCACTAAGTGTGTCACCTCATGTTTGGTCAAGGGCCCAAAAATACCCCCATCCTTAGTTCCAATAGACCACATGATGGGAAATATTGTAAAGGCTAAAATCTCTCTCCAAACTATTTCCCTTGGTAAGGCTCACTTAAAATACGAATGGGCCTGATTTTTAGGCCCTAGGCCTAAATTTTGGTGATGCATCTAATGGTTAGAGTAGATTTCATATAATCATCACGATTAGCCATGTTAGTGCCTCGGTTTTGTCAATGATGTGAGCTAGAGTCTTTTGAGTCGGTTGAACTTTCATAGGAAGCATTGAAATCCGAAGACTTAAAAACGTGAAGCATCAAGGTCGAAGATAACAAGTAAATCATGAGGTGCTTTAGTAAACCTAACCCTAAAATACCTTAAGTACCAAAACAACCTATCTGTAAATGATTTTCTAAATAGGTAAACATTTGATTCATCTAAACCAAGCCTTAGACCCCTTAATGAACATTTTAAGTTTGGCTTTAAAGTGGTTTGAATCTATTGTTAAAAAGATAATCAAAATAGTGGACTTTTGAGCGTCGTCGATTGAAGTTCGATCGATCGGTGGCCCTGGTCAATCGGTCGATGGACTTGTCCTGAAGGATTGACGCCAGCCGAAATTGTCCAACAAGCTTATGCCTGGAATTCATTTTGTTCGATCGATCGACGGCACTCGAAAGTGTCCAGAATTTTTTAAAAAATTATTATTGAAAATCTGTTTTGCTCGATCGATCGATTGAAAGTGCCATTTTTTGCCTGTTTTATAATTGTTGGTTGTTTAAATATGGCATTTAGACCTTGAGCATTGTAAGGAGTTTTTGGTAAATTTGAAGCCTAGGTATGTTCTCACTTATATAACCTAATCCTATCCTCTAATAACTTGAGTTCATGACATCCACTTTGTGATTCACCACTTGGTATGAGCATTCCAAGCTCAAGTTGATGGTGGGCATAATCTCTTAGATTCTCTAGTGTTTAGACTTCATACCCATAGGTAAATAATTGTCTAAACATCCTAGAATCCTCAATTAGATGAATTCTCTCTTTGGAAATAACTAAGCCTTATTTGTAAGAGATTCACCACGACCCAATCCTCTCATTACTTTGGTCACCTCATTGAAGAATCAAATGTAAGATGATTGATCGTAAGAGCTTAAGTATCCATATTAATGATCAAGAGATCAAATGAAAAGCTGATTCAAGTATGAGAGAGCATTAAAAAAAAAAAAAAAAAAAAGCAACTCAAGAAGTCTCATCAATGGAGCTCAATCTGACAAATAAGGTTATCATTTTTAGAGTCCACATACCCTTTCCTTATGTAGGATTGAGTATATATTTTGTGAACCAAACTCACGTAAGTTCTTGTGCAGGACTGTATCACCACCAACACAGGTGAGTAAGTGTGTAAGTTCTTGTGTAGGCCTTCGATGAGAGTGTATGTTTGTAAGACCTTGTATAGGCATTCAGCGGGAGTATATGCTTGTAAATATTAGGGGTGAATCTATTGAAAACTTCTAAGATAGTGAAATCAGTGCAGGTAATGATTAAACAAAAAATTAAACAATTTTTAAATACTCTTTTTAAATGTGTATATGAAGATATGACATGATGCATGCTCTTTCCAAACAACAATCCATTTCAAGAAACTTCAATACCTATTTCACATATGCCAATACTTCTTCACGGGCGACCTAACGCCAAATCGCAAGTCATATCTAATGCAATGCGGTAAATGCATATGTTAGTTGAGTAGTTATTAGGTTTTATTCATTTAGTATATTGGGAAAACTAGGGTACCCTCATTTTATCGTGGTCTTAATTGAATCACAAAGCTCGAGGCGGCCGAAGCAGATCCTTACCTGTGTCTCTTGATCCGTATTCAGGTTTACCACCTAAACGACAACTCCCCAATCAATGTGAGTTAACACTAGCCCGACCGATCACTAAAGACTTAAATGACACAGCCTGGATGCATAGGGTTAAGCGGCTCATCGACGGGTGGAGGGCGCCCACAAATGATATAAGAGTCATCACCCAAACACAAATGTGGAGCGGTTACAATATCATTACAGTTGGATGCATTAGGCTCGTAGCCTTCTTGATTGCTCATTGGTCACTATGGGGAGGTTCGTCACCCCAGCGTAAGCTAATATCTTGGATACAGTGTCTTATACCACCATGCCAGCTTATGAGTTTTGTGGATTGTACTACTAACGATTAAAAGTAGACTCATTCAATGGAAACGGGGTATCCTAAATTCTATTCGGAGTTGTCGTACATTATAAACACACATGGTCAGTCGATTATTAGGCTAATTCAATTGACTTGAAGAACTCCGGTGTAACCGGCATTGGGTGCAAACATCTCATGTATTCCAGTGTAACACCCCGTACTTTCCAGTACTCGGGTGTTACCGTATAACCAAGCTTAGCCAGGCCTAAGTAAACACTTACGTTCATCATAGTTTAAATCTGACCGTTGAAGAATAGTCCACACCTATATATTTAATGTACATATAGTATTATAAAAACAATATTATATTAACTAAGCATGATGTATAATAATTTTACGGTGTATAATTGAATTATAAATATCAACATAGTATTAAATATTTTATACAAAAATTATGAGATACTTTAATAAGATGGTATATTATTTATCAATGAGATTTTAAAAGAGATATTGTACATTTTTCAATCCATACATATGTGTAATAGGATATTGTATATTGGGAATTATATATTAATAAATACGTGATTAATAATAGCATGCTAATATTAGAAATTATATATATATATAGGGAAAAGTTACTATGCGCTCGAGCTCACGATAAGCTTATCATGAGGTCGAGCTGTGTGGGCCCCATCGTGATGCGTGTCGACCATCAACACCATGCATTTGATGGGTACCCTTTAAATTATGGGATATCCTAAAATCAGCTATATACGGAACTCAAGTGGGCCATACCATCTAAAATTATGTGAAGACACCGTTAAAACATATAAAAGCACTTGGTGGGGCCCACCTGAGTTTTGCATGCGCCTGAAACTTGGTCTAAACCCTCATTCAAGTGGACACACATAATGGATGGGCTGGATTTGCAAACCACATCTTGGTAGGCCCTCAAAAATGGTTATGAATGTTTTAATGGTGTACGGCCCCTCTCCACTTCTGTTTGTGGTGTGGCCCACACAAGTCACAGATTGACTTGATTTTTAGGACCTAGGCCCATGATGGAATGGTGCATCTGACTGATTGGGTAGATGTTCGAAACGCATCACGGTGGGGCCCACACAGCTCAACCTCATGGGACGGACCCGTGAGCTCTAGCGTATAGTACCTTTTCCCATATATATATATATATATATATATATATATATATATATATATATATATATATATATATATATATATATATGAGTTTTTAATTATTTTAATTACAAGAAAATCCATATTAACATTGGTATTAGTTAACAATGCACAACGAAAGCCTTAAATGGACCCTTAAACCCTTTGAACCGCTTATATTCGAACTCGATTTGATCCGACCATCAGAACAACGAGAAATCCGTAATCGGGACCCAAATCAAGTGGTGGGCCCCACCTAAGCCTTGGATCCACCCGATCTTTAACCGAAGTCAATTGTAGGACCTTCCCAGAGGAATAGATGGTGTGGATTTACCACAAACGTCATGGTGGACCCCGCCTTGGAGTGCAAGTGCACAGGGGGAGCGTGCACTGGCCGTGCACCAGGCCGGGTAGGCCAGTCAACGCGGGCTGACCTGCGCTTTCTCAAATTGGGAGGGATTCCTCTCTCCCTGTTTTTCGACAGCCGACGGACGACGTCGTTTGGGGTGCGCCGTGGCCCACCATCTTAAATCAGGTGGGTGATCCGAACCGTCTATCCTGTGCATAGCTTGGGTCCCACCAAAACCCATCTCTTCTCGCACGTTGAAATGCACCTGCATGCGCACTACCCTTGTCGTAAACAGGCCCTGCAAAACCAAACTTTCCAAAAGCAGAAACTACTACACTGCCAGCTTGGCGATCCGCTTGCGTGGGAGTCCGTCGATCTCGGCCGTTCATCCGAGAGAGATCTTAACCGTCCGTTCCAGACTGCCTTAGGGTTTTCTACCCACCGTAAAGAGAAACCACAGACGATTTCAGTTTTACTAGCCGAACTCAAGTCGGTTCCCACCAGATCTAATCTGGGACGCCCATCTTCATTCCTACGGCCCCGAGGGAGATCAGGGCTCGATTTAAGTCGAAAATATGGAGTTGCAACAGGTCTCTCTCCCACACCCTTGCCGTAGCTCCTCAACCAGTCATTTCCCTTCTTCATTAGAACCCACCACTCAAATCTCCGCCAAGCTTCAATGGAACTTTTTTACAAGCTTTCTAAGGCATACAGGAATCATCTGAATGGAGCAGATTGAAGGGAGGAGTGGTGTTTCCAAATCTGCCATTAACAGCGGTCATCTTCCCAACCGCTCAAAGCTGCGTCAGACTCAGTCGGGGTGAGGTTTGGACGTGTGGGAGCTGTTCTTGGTGTCGTAGATGACAAGAGAAATGGAGAGAGTTAAGGAGAACAAAAGAAAAGTGAGGAGAAGGGAGTTGGTACGTTGTTGCACCGGCTCGAACCAAACCGAGCAGCTGTAAAGATCGGGCCGAGTTTGCTCGAACTCGTCGGCCATGCTGAATGCTTCCAGCAGTAGAAAGAGAGAAGAAAGAAGAAGAAAAGCATGAGGAGTAGGCGAGAAACGAAGAGGAAAGGAGGGTGTGTGCAACAGCAACTCGACGCAACTAGGTCGCTGGCATGACGCGCTCGACTCACTAGATCAGGCCGTACCGGCCTAGTTGGGCCCACTACATTCCAGGGAAATAGTAGAAGAAAGGAGGAGTTTGGGAAAGAAAAGAAAAAGGGAAGAAAAGAATGGTAAGGAGAAGAGGCAAAAATTGAAGAAAGAGAGCAGAGTAGGAGGAGAGGTGGGTGAGCTGTGTGGCGCCGAGTCGCTGGACCGAGTCGAGTTGCACTCGGTACCCACTGTGGGCCATTTCCAGCAGGGGGATGGGAAAGGAAGAAAAGAGAATAAGAAAGGAAGAAAGGAATGAGGAGGAAAGGAGAAGAAAGAAAGGGAAGAGAAAGAAAGAGAAAATGAGAGGGAGAGTAGTTGGATTCTTGTGTTGAGACGAGTCAACTCAGCTCGAACCGAGTCAGCCAGGTGAGGATTTCCTCCTCTTTTCATCAATCAGACTTGTCATTTATTTTTATTATTAATATCGTTGTTAGAAATATAAATAAACCCTACACTGTCTTAATTAGCATTGTTGTATCATCAATTATAATTCTATTATTAATTATGAATAAGGATGATTACTATTAACATGTTACGCTAACATTAGCTATCATGGATGAATCTACCATTAATGAGATTAGCATGACATCTATTACTTGAGAATATTATCTTTAATAATAGGTGATACTATTTATTATGATTATAATACTAATTATTACCATGGTCATAAATATTAGTTTGTCATTAACGTTAAAGTATAACTAATCATATTATTATTATACTGTATTTAAGCTGCTCATACATCCTAGTTCTACTTCTAGAACTAAACCCCATGATGAAAGCCTTAAGTCCTACATCAAAACCCTAGAAACCTAAGTAATCCAAACTCTAAGTTAAGACCCTAACCCTAAAATAGTGTGTAAGCTTGGGTCTAATTTTGCAACTTTGCATTTGATGGTAGGAATTGACTCCAAGGAAGCACACATTTCTTAGCGATGGTGTAGGCGGTTCCAACATAAGGTGAGGACTCACCCTTTGAGCTTCCCACTTAAATTCATTGATCTAATCATAGATGTTGCCTTAATCCTTTCCATTAAGTATCTCCTAAGTTACTTGATTTTGTTACTTAACTTATTATGTGAATATGTGAAAATGATAACATGATGCGCACCTGATTCCTGTGGTAGATAATGAACATATCTCTTTAATATATAACATGCATAAACGATTTGGTGATAACATGCTATCTTTAGTCATACATTGCTAATTAACTGTATGTTTGTCGTTTGTGATTGAGTGACGTAATGAAGGAGACTTGTCATGAACTCACCATCTTGCGGTCCATATTTAACTTACATGACTTGGATCGCGCATCCTTACATGTCTTGGACCGCATATTTACCCTACGCGGCTTGAATCGTTTATGCCCTTCGTGGCTCTGATGGGTTGTTGGTGCCCTTTTGTGGCTTGATGGTCATATTCTCATATCTTGTTGTTTCCTAGCCGTCTTACAGTGTTCGGTTGTATTGTGATTTTCGGGTAGAGCTGCTGTTCGCTTGGCGGTTTCCTAGCCATCTTGCGAAGTTCACATACGATACGATTTTTGGGTGGTCTAGAGTTTACATGTGATTTTTCTAGCCATCTTGCGGAGTTCACATACGATACGATTTTCGGGTGGTCTAGAGTTTACATGTTAATTTTTCTAGCCATCTTGCGGTGTTTAGTGGTACCATGATTTTCGGGTGGAGCGGGTGTTCGCCTAGCGATTTCCTACCCATCTTGTGGTGTTCACGTACGATTTGATTTTTGGGTGGTCTAGAGTTCATATGTTGCTTGTTTCTTCCCCTTGCGGTGTTCAGTCGTACCATGATTTCCGAGTAGAGCGGGTGTTCGCTTAACGATTTTCTAACCATCTTGCGGAGTTCACGTACAATATGACATCTGGGTGAAGTAGACGTTGTGCGTCGTTCTCTCTTAATTTGTGGAATTCAGTCGTACCATGATTTTCAGGTGGAGCTGGTGTTCGCTTAGCAATTTCCTAGTCATCTTGCGGAGTTCACGTACGATATGATTCCCGAGTGAAGTAAAGGTTTAAAGGTTGATTTTCTATTCACCTTATGGATTTCACTTGTACCACGATCTCTGGGTGGAGCGGGTGTTCGCTTAGCGATTTCCTAGCCATCTTGCGATGTTCACGTACAATGTGATTTTTGGGTGTAATAGAAAGTCGTATGATTGATTATTTCATTACCTGAACGTATATCCTTATATTGCGATTGCTATCATGTTTGCTTATGATGAGATTCTGTTGACTAGCTTGGCTTTTGAGTGTATGATCATGATTATGAAATGTCCTATTTAAGATACCTATTTTCACGACTTGTGAGCTATATTGGATTATGAATGATGAGTGTGCAATCTTAAAGGGTGTTCCTCACTGCGATAGCCATTGACGCTATTAAACCGTAATAGTTGATGCAGGTGGAGAGCAAGCCGATGCGGTTCACAAGATTGCTATAGGATTTCACATCCCAAAAATTGTTATAACTTACCTTATTTCACATGTAATATTATTTCATTTTGTATTGTAAGAATGGGGACATTGGTTTGTATAAGTCATTATGGGCAGCTTCTTATATATTTAAATGATAATGTAACTTTCCTTTATGTATGATTTATCCATACTACGCTCAACTGCTTACTCTGATGAAAGAAAAACAAAAAATATGTGGACTTTGGCTTTTTATAAGTTAACACTCGAGTTTTTGGGAAACGGGTCATATACTCGGGTCCTGAAAGTCAGGGTGTTACATCCAGCTACTGTAGGTTATCCGTGTTCGACCCGAGTCGATCGAAAAATCCTAAGGTGGCTGACCTAACACGGGCCACCTCTTAGTTCTGGCAATTAGTTGACTGTCCCAACATTGTAAGCAATCCTAAATATCGTTACAAACTTAGCAATTTGTCGGGTAGTCATAGCGAGATTTCATATGAAGCGCGGATTCAATGACACATCCACTTAGGCATTTCATCAAACATATGAGCATAAGTGGAACAATACATTCACTTGGGCATTTCATCAAACATATGATCATCAATAGAGCAATACATTCACTTAGGCACATGTGAACATCAATAAAACAACACATTCAATCACTTAGGCATTTCATCAAATATGTAAGCATTCACAAACAACTAATAACACATGTTGCAATCAAATTGGAAATATGGATATATTAGCAATCAACAAGCCATTCACAATAAGATATCATTAACTGAGACCTCAAGGGTCGATAAATAAAAATCTAGGCATAATGATCCACACCTTAAGAGGGGATTTCTAATCTTTGATCTCATAGGGTTAGGTTTTTGGAGAAAATCACCAATTCTTAATGTAAAGCAAGGAAGTATCATTAATCGCAAGTAAAGTAGGTATAAGTTACGAAATCGAAGGGTTGATTGCAAGTCTTACATTCGGTTGTAAGTGGCAGTAGATTCGGTGAATGATTCAGTAAGTTAAAGGGTTTGATCGATGAGATACTAACCCCTAAGCACCAAGATCTTTCCCTTTCTCTCACACTAACTCACTTCCTCTTTCTCTCTTCTTCTCTTTCTCTATTCCTTTATCTCTTTTTCTCATAAGGCATGAAATTCACATGAGAGAAAAGGAGGCACCCAAATGCCCTATTTATAACACCAGATTTTGTGTAAATGGCCTTAACTATTGGGTTTTTACTATACTAGCCTTATGGGAGTGTGTTTCTACCCTTTTGGGGCCACTACGAGGTGTAAGGGTCGACACCCACTGTAGGATAGTTGGCTCTAGTGATGATTTATGCATAGACACAATCAGCCCATCATTTGAACCCGTTAATCGACATGTATGATTAGAATTCAATTCGACGGTCAATGACCATCGATCGGGCCCGCGACTATACGGATTTGTGTAAGACATTACTCTAGGTTGTTGCCCTAAATTTGGTCATAATCTAATGGCCATAAAACCACAACTTCGACAAAGACCGTATACAGGCTACTAACTAAAGTTCTGAATTGATTCCAGGAATATTCACACATCCCATGCACCTACCTTGCAAGTCCAATTTGAGTGATTCAAGACACTATCTTGGATCAACATCCGCGATGGACATTAATCCCGATAAGACGGTCGTTATTCTATAGTTTTGAGTCTAGCGGACCCCTAACGTGTGATCTAGATCTAATCCAGTGAATTTGGGCATTTTCGAAATGAATTGGGCAGTGAGGTTTCTTGTGAGCAATGATTAGGGTTTGGATTAGCTAATTTCATAGTGCGGCCTATTTGTAATTAGCGGAAACAATGATTCGACTCTAATCACCATAATCAATAACCATTATTCAACTGTATTTGAAACTACCTGATTTAGTATAATATATTAAAATAGAAAATTTTAATTTAATCATATAGGATTATTCTTAGTATGATTAGAAGTAATTTCTAAGAAGACATCGATTATAAAAACTCTAAGATGATAAAGATACGAACAGCCCATTGACAAGGTGTAGTTACAGAAATTTTTTAGTGTCAATAGGTCTATTTCATATAATATTTTTGGCACTTTTAGTTACTAGATTTTTATTTTTTTTTTTTTTAATAGTTCATCATCAAGTCCAATTTAGCCTCATCAAATTTCATTATATTTTGAGTTCTGGAAAAATTCTAAAAATTCTTTAAGTACCAGTTGCCTGAAATAAGGATTTTTGGTATAGTTTCCAAAATGCCCTAAAATTAACCTCCTTTAAATCTTATTTTTATTTATTATTTATTTTTATATGAAAGTAGACTCATCAATCTTTAATATAGCTTTTGAATCACCTTAATCAGAGTTATAAAACAAAATAAATGAATTTTTTTAGGTCGGTGCACCGAAATTATTAAAATCTAAAATGAAGAAAATTGCTGAACATGGGGGTGGCGGTGGCACCGCCGCCTGCTGTCCATTTTTGGCAGTAGCACCACCGGGGACTATTTAAAATCCCATTTTTTGGCATTTGCACAGCTGGATTAGCGGTGACACCACCGGGGTCGGTCCCCACTCTTTAAAGTTCAAACTTCCACTCTTTCGGGCAGTTTTGGTGGATCCCACATCGCTCATTTTGGTCTCAAACACATACGAGTGCATACATGGACATGCACTCAAATCGATAAATCAAATGTGACGCCCAAAGACGTCCATATCCAAGTTAGTAAAAATCTGAGACGTTACATTTTTATTTATGCTTATGAGTTGAATTAGTAAATATAAATGTGTGAATAAATTGAATGCTTAGTGTTTAACTTAATTGCACACACCTGATATATCAATATCTCACCCATAGACTAGTAGCTGAATTAATTGATTTTTTTTATTTATATTAGTATATGAGAATTGGACCTTTATCCCTTAATTGTATTTTGTTGGTAAATTTGTTTAATTAGGCAAAGAATTTTAAGTGGTTCTATTTACCCCTCCTTTAGGACTTAGCTGTAATTCTAAGCTCTATTGAACTTCCGCTTGCCATGGTAGATAATCCATGCAATTTCAAGTCATGTAACAATCAAATGTGAATCTCCTAACTATTTTTGCATGGCCTACCTATTCAAACTGTACTGAGATTATTTAAAAAATAGACACTACACTTGATTTTGATGGGGCCCACTGTGATGTTTATGTAAGATCCACAATGACCATTAGATATTTAGTCTTGTATTAGCTACAGATACAAAATATTATGCTAACTTGTGATTCTAGTGGACCACACCAAAAGAAATAGTTGGAAGAGAGATGTCCACCCTTGATTTTTGTAGTACCCACCATGTTAATTATATGAAATCTACTTCAACCATTAGATTCCACACAAAAATTTAGGCATTGTCTAAAAATCATACTTATTCATGATTCAAGTGGGGCGCACTCGTGGAAAAAGTTTGGAGGACAAGAGTCCACCTGTACACTTTCAATCATGTGGTTCACCTAAAAAATGGAGCCACCAACCTATTGACTTGCACAAGCAAAGTGCCAAAAGCTGGTGGAATGATACAATATTAATGAGTAACCATTGCAAAAACCTTTTTGAAAATGGTACCTCAATGTAAAATACATATTGCTATGGACAGATGTCTTAAATCTGTATGGTGGTCTGTCGATGATATCGACAGATGTCTTAAATCTGTCTATTGGTCTATCGATGATATCGACAGACCGTCGATGATATCGAGGCTGTCATCGAGAGACCTTCGATGACATCGATAATTGTTGGATTTTTCACCCCTGGTTGCTGGACAGTTTTCGTCCTGTTTCGATATCATCGAAGGACCGTCGATGATATTGAAGCTCTCATCGAGAGACCTTCGATGACATCGATAAGTTCCGCAGATGCGATTGCGGAAATGCAGATTTTGCGGATTTTGTTTCCTATTCCGAGTCTGCTTCTTTTTAAACTTATATAAAAGGGTGTATGTGGGATTGTGATGTATTCTAAGGCTTTCTAAAAGAGTTCCAAGGTTTTCTAAAGGGATTTTAGGGTTTCTAAAGGGTGTAACAAGGGTGAGATTCGAGGTTGTTCGAATCGGGTAAGTCATCTCTCTTTGTAATTTCTATTTTCATAGTGGAGATCTGTCGCTTTGTGCTGTGGTTTTTTCCTGCAAGGGTTTTTCACGTTAAATTTGTGTTCTCTTGTGTGTGCTTGGTGCCATTGGATTGCTATCCTAGATCTAGATCTGTGTGATTCCGCAGTTCAAAATCACCAACAAGTGGTATCAAAGCAATCGGTTGGGGCACAGATCTGAATCTGCAGGATTAGTAATAATGGCACCAGGTATGAGATTGAGAAGTACTCAGGAAAAAATAATTTTGAGTTATGGAAGATCAAGATGATGAGTTCCTTAATCAAGCAAGGCGAAGATGGTGCTCTTGAGGAGCGAAAGTCTACTATGACTGATGATGATTAGAATACTATTGATAAGAAAGCTTTATCATCGATCCGTTTATGTCTCACGGATGAGGTTCTCTACAACGTCATGAGGGAAAAAACTGCGGCTAAGTTATGGGCGAAGTTAAAGGATGTCTATGCGAAAAAATCCTCGAAAAATCGCCTACACTTGAAGCGGCAATGGTATAACTTCAAGATGGTAGAGGGCGGAGATCTGGAGGCTCACATCGGTAACTTTAATAAATTAGTTTGCAAATTGCTAGATATGGAGGAAGTGATGAAAGATGAAGAACAAGCATGTATGTTGCTGAATTCTCTTCCGGCGTCGTATGAGTTATTCAAGGACACTATGTGCAGTACGAATAAAACCCTGAGTGTCGACACCGTTATCTCAGCCCTTCAAGGGAAGGCTATAAGAAAGCTAAACGGTGACATGGGGACATCTTCTGATGCACTGTTTATAATGGGTATGAATTCTGAACAAGGTACGGGTTTTTCAAGTTATAGATCCAAATCCAAAGGCAAGGGCAAAGGAAAGGTAAAGTGTTGGAATTATGGAAGGAAGGACACGTGAAGAAGGATTGTGGAAATCATAAATCGAAGAGAGAAGATTCTGAGGCTTCGTACAGGGAGGCCAATGTTGCCACGTCAGATGGATTGAGTGGATGTGATGGTGATGTTTTATCTGTGTCTACTATCAGGCGGCCATACAATGATCGTAAGGACGAGTGGATGCTAGACACAGGGGCATCTTTTCACATGACTCCTCATCTGAGTTGGTTCGCCAGCTATATGGAGTGCGATGGTGGACAGGTGTTTATGGGCAATGGTTTTGCCTGTAATGTTGTGGGTGTTGATACAGTGCGCATCAGGATGTTTAATGGGGTGGAGCGCACCCTGACTGATGTCAGGCACGTTCCTGATTTGAAGAAGAATCTGATTTCTCTTGGTGTACTTGAGGTAAAAGGATGTAAGTACATAGGTATTGATAGTACTCTTAAGGTATCTAAGGGGGCATGAGTAATCATGAAAGCGCAACGACTCGGTAACTTGTACAGGTTTATCGGGAGCACTTCAAAAGGTGGAGCTGCAATGGATGTAGTGGATTCCACCTCTGTACGTGTGTGGCATGTTGGGCATGGCCACATGAGCGGGTAGGGCAGGAAGGCTGAAACGTGCGGACAAGGATACAGAGCAGGTGGAGGAGCCACCTGTGAGAAGAATCACACGGCATGATCGCAGGATATCGGTGAGGTACATGGATGACTCCAATATCGCAGGAGATTCATCTTCTATTCAGATGGTTCTAGGTAAGCCTGGTGCTGAGAAGTGGAAGGTGACTATAGGTGATATGATGGATTCGTTGTACCAGACCGACATATGGGAGCGGGTGGAGCTTCCAGTGGGCCAGAGAGCGGTTGGATGCAGGTGGATCTTCAGGAGGATACAACATAGATACAGGGCGAGGTTGGTACCAAAGGGTTATGCTCAGAGAGAATGGATCGACTTCTCAGAGATATTTGCGCCAATGGTATAGCATGTGTCTATTAGATCCGTGATTGACATTGGTTGGCCAATGTGATCTTGAGCTAGAAAGATGGATGTGGAGTCTGCACTTCTGCAAGGGAAAGTGAAGAGCATATCTACATGAAGCAACCAGAGCAGTTCGAAGTTAAAGGGGCTGAGAAAAGACTTTGCAGGAGGTTGTGGTTCGACCTGTCGCCTAGGCAGTCATTTGATTCCTTCATGGTTAATCAGGAATTGATGACATGTAAATCGTCAATTATGACATGTCTGAAATCAATGTACTGAAGACTCGGTTAAGTGGGACATTCAGGATGAAGGATCGGGGGGCTGCGAAGATGGTTCTCGGCGTTGAGACTGAAAGAGGAGTAGGCTTTGGTAATCACAGGAAGAATACCTTATGTGTAGGTATTGATCAAGGAGGTGATGGACCAGGTAAAGCCGGAGAGCGTTCCCTACACGTCTCTCCTCAAGTTTTCCTCAGGACATGTCCTAAGATAGATGAGAAAAAGCAGGATATCTCATGAACCTTATTCGAATGCGGTTGGCAATGTATGCCATGGTCTGAATTAGACCGATTATTTCACGGGCTATCAATGTTGTAAGCAAGTACCCCGGCAAGAAATATTGGGTAGCGGTGAGATGGTAAGAAGACTACATCTTTCCTTTTGAAAAGACAGGAGTAAAGGTGGTTGGGCACGTGGATTCTGATCTGACAGACATGCTCTCCTAGATCATTCCTATAGAGAAGTTCAAGGTCTGTGAAACTTCTCTGGGCTTGACGATGGTGTAAAAGGAAGACGGAGTGTGCAAGAGAAGCTATGATATGATGTAGAAATAAGAGAAGGGGACAAGAAGCTACACGGATGAAGATTGAAGACATGGTGGAGATTCTTATGGACAGATGTCTTAAATCTGTCTGGTGGTCTGTCGATGATATCGACAGAGTTTAAGATGATATCGACAAATGTCTTAAATATGTTTGTTGGTCTGTCAATGATATCGACAGACCGTCGATGATATTGAGGCTGTCATCGAGAGACCTTTGATGACATCGATAATTGTTGGATTTTCACCCCTGGTTGTTGGACAGTTTTGGTCCTGTTTCGATATCATCGAAGGACCATCGATGATATCGAAGTTGTCATCGAGAGACCTTCAATGACATCGATAAGTTCCGCAGATGCAATTACGAAAAAACAGATTTTGCGGATTTTATTTCCTATTCCGAGTCTGCTTTTTTCTAAACTTATATAAAGGGGTGTATGCGGGATTGGGATGTATTTTAAGGCTTTCTAAAAGAGTTTCAAGGGCTCCTAAAGGAATTTTAGGGTTTCTAAAGGGTGTAGCAAGGGTGAGATTCGAGGTTGTTCGAATCGGGTAAGTCATCTCTCTTTGTAATTTCTATTTTCATAGTGGAGATCTGTCGCTTTGTGCCGTGGTTTTTTCCCGCAAGGGTTTTCCACGTTAAATCTGTGTTCTCTTGTGTGTGCTTGGTGCCATTGGATTGCTATCCTAGATCTAGATCTGTGTGATTTCGCAGGTCAAAATCCCCAACACATATGAATTAGGTAAAAAAACCATACTGTTTCAGAGTATCAAATAAACTACCCATTTATTTGGAAAAATTTTCCTATGTAACTTCACTTTTAGCTAAGCAACCTACCTAAGCTTACAAAACTTTACTTTTCATTTCTAAGCCTTAGAGCATTTTTCGGACAAAAATATCATTGCTATACAAAAAATTCATCTTTGTGTCTTTGTATTTCTTTCTGAAATCATCTCGTCTATTCGTATTTCTTCCTAAAATTGTCTCTTTGTTTTTCTTCATAAAATCCTCACTTTGTTTTCTTCATTACTTCAAACCAGTTATGTTGAAGAGTGATTTGATTTGGGATTTGAAGAGAGATTTGAAAGGATAAAAGAAGAAGATGGTGCCTCTATCTAAGAAGCCACGTATTGCAGGTATAATCATTTTGGTGAATTTTCACCAGTACATGGTCAATATTCACCATGTACTTGGTCAATATTCACCCTGTACTCGGTCAACTTTCATTTGTACTCGTTCAATATTTACTTGTACTCGGTGAATTTTTAGTTGTACTTGATCAATTTTCACCTATAATCGTCAATTTTCACATGTACTCAGTGAATCCTATACTCGATGAATTTTCACCGGTACTCAATCAATTTTCACATGTACTTGGTGAATTTTTACCTATACTCGATGAATTTTCACATGTACTCGGTCAATTTCCACTTATACTCGGTAAATTTTCACTTGTGAAAAAATGACGGTTGAAAACCGTTTCAACACCTATAATCAATGAATTTACGATGGTTAAAAACTATCTCAACACCTATACTCAGTGAATTTACAATGGTTAAATATCGTCTCAACATGACCTGTACTTGGTGAATTTTCACTTGTAATCCTTCAATTTTTATCCCTACTTAATGAATCTTATACTTGAAGAATTTTCACTTATACTCAATCAAATTTCACATATACTTAATGAAATTTCACCTGTACTTGGTAAATTTTCACATGTACGTGGTCAATTTAAACCTATACTTGGTGAATTTTCACCTATGAAAAAACAACGGTTGAAAACCATCTCAACACTCAACACTTGCACTGTGAATTCTCACTTGTACTCGGTAAATTTTCGCATATTCAGTGAGATTTCACTTGTATCGACAATTGCACTTAGTGAATTTTTACCCGTACTCAATTTTCATGTACTTGGCAAATTTACACCTGAAAAAGAACGACGATTGAAAACAGTCTCAAATCTCAATTACCAACGGCCTTTACCTGTACTCGGTTAATTTTCTTCAGTAAGTTTTCACCTATACTTGGTCGATTCCTCTATACTCAATCAAATCCTCTGTAATTGGTTAATTTCACGGAGACAGTGATATTCACAGTTAAGTTTTTTAATTTCATTACGAAAATACATGTTTATTATACATTCTTACCTCACACAACCATTATTCCAATGAAACATGAGTTCAAAAAGAAGAAAAAGAGTGTGATGAAGTGAAAAATGATTTCAAAATAGAAAACTCCAATGCAACCAATTTGAAGTAATGAACAAAACCTTGAGAAAAAATTGCATATGTAAAATGTCAATAACTGGATATTTAATTGGAGATTTCAAGAAGAAAAATGAAGAAAAGATGGGTTTTTGGAGTTTTTTGATATAACCGAATGAAAGAAATATAACCCAAAAAATAAAAATATTTTTGTTAAAATAAAGTTAATCCATGCCACAGGCATTTAGAAATGGAAAATAAAGTTTCGGAGGAATCAAAAGTGAAATTACGAATAGAAATTTCTCATTTATTCGAAAGTGGATTGCATGTGAACCCCCCACAGAGATATCCCTGTGCCAGGGGCTGTGTGGATCCCACGGAAATGTCCATGATAAATGATCTACTCCGTCCATCTGTTTTTAAATACCACAACAGGGCAGGAGTCTAAAAATATGGCATATCTGAAACTCAAATGGGCTGTCCCAAACGAAATAGTGGGAGCAGAAACATCAACTGTTGAAACCTTTCTGTCACTGACCATGGCGTTTATATGCCATCCAAACCCTTGATAGAGTCATTACACTCAGATATACTGTAGGTACAAATATCATCTGGATATAAAACTTCTGTCACCCCAAGCGTTCAATCCCTGTGGGTCCCACAACCCCGCAGGAATATCTCTGTGCCCGGAGTGAAATCGGATTGCGTATGAGTAAATTCTGTTGGGCCCACCGTGAATGTATCTGGTCTATCCACGCCGTCCATCCATTTTTCCATCTTATTTTAGGGGTTGAGACCAAAAATTAAGCATACCCAAAGATCAAGTGGACCATACCATAGGAAACAGTGTGGATAATGATTTCCACCGTTGAAACCTTTCTAGGCCCCACAGTGATCTTTATTTCTCATCCAACATGTTCGTAAGATCATACCGAAGGGAAAGCACAAATACAAGCTTGATCCAAAACTTCTGTGGCCCTAAGAAATTTTCAATGGTAGATGTTCAATTCACACGGTTTCCTGTGGTGTAGTCCATTTGAGGTTTGCATACACTTAATTTTTAGGATAAATTCCTAAAATTATCTGGTAAAATGGATGGACGGAGTGGATAAAATATATAAATCACGGTGGATCCCTTACTGGGGGCCACCGCGATGTATGTCCCCTACATCCATGCCGTCCATCCATTTGGACGGCTCATTTTAGTTCATGATAACAAAGATGAAGTAGATCCAAATCTTATGTGAAACAGTGGTCATTGAACACCCACCATTAAAACTTTCTTGGAAGCCGCTCGAATGTTCAATTACCACTATTTACTGTGGTGTGGTCCACCGGATATCTGGATCTGCTTTATTTTTGGATCATGCCCCCGAATGAACTGTCCAAATAGATGGACAGCATGGATATAAGGCATATCACAGTGGGCCCTACAGTTACGGATATCCACCGAAGCCATGCTGTTTATTCAAGAATCTTGGACATGTGACCAAAGTCTCAGATGGGATACTTGGAAACTGACCATCTAACTCACTGTCTCCACCTAAAGCACGTGGTGGGTGATGGAACTTTCCAAATGCTTGGTTGGTACATTTTTTTACTTTTTAGGTTGGATCCTCTACAATTATCTGTACAATGAGCTTTCCATCCAACTCCTATTTTTATTGCCTATCTTGATGTTTGTCATGATATGCCCGCTGTGAAATTGGAACCCATAAAAAAATCAAGCCAATCTGATCATCATATGGACCACTATATGAATCTGGGATTTTAGGTCATTGTCCATTGTTTTTTATGGTGTTGTCCGCGCTATTATTTTTATGTCATTTAACATGTGTGTCAGGTGAACCCACTAAGATAATGAAACTTTCAAAATAAGACTTGTACAATCATCATGATGATGGGCTCCGACGAAGAAAACAATAGACAACCACTCAAAAATCTCCAAATTCATCTGTTGGCTTAACCGATGGTTGGAATGGTTTGATTTTGGGGTGGCCAACTTTCATCATGGTTGGGATACCCTTCTAGACGTGTTTGATGCCTTGGATTCCCCTCAGTCGTCCTCAGAAGGTTTGTAGATAAGCCTTTTTTCTCCTTTCACTAGATATCAAGGAAGTGGATTCGGTGCAGCCCCCCGCCTCACCAACCACCGTGCGGCCCTGACGATAGAGCCCACCTTATATTTTGTATATGGGTCCCCTAAATCTATTTTTCCAGCTCATTTTTACATTATCATGAGCCCAAAAATGAAGTAGATTGAAATATCAGGTAGACCTATAATAAGAAACAGTGGTATTTGAATACCTAATATTAAAAACTTCTTAGGATCAGGATAATGTTTATTTTCCATCCAACTTGTAGATAAAGCCACGCATACATAGATAAAGATGAAAAACAAATATCAGTTAGATTCAAAACTATTGTAGCCTTAAAAAAGTTTTTTTTTAAAGTTTTTAATAGCCCATCACCACTATTTTTATAGTACCGTGACATTTAGATCTACTTATTTTTTGAATTATGGCCTAAAATAAGTTGAAAAAAAGGATGATAGCGTGTATAGACAGATTATACATCAAAGTAGACCCCGCGATCAGGGCTGCACCCTGTTGGGTGAGGCGGGGGCTGCACCTGATCGACTCCTGGTTATGGACCCAAGAATCTACCGGCCAATGTCTTATCAACTTACCTATCATGTGATGCCAGGCAACTGCACATGCAGAACTCACTTTGGGCCTGTTCAGTGCAATGGATTCAACCCAAGAATCTACAGGCCAATGTCTTATCAACTTACCTATGATCTGCTGCCAGGCAACTGCACATGCAGAGCACACTTTTGGCCTGTTTGGTGCAATGGATTCAACCAAGTTAGGATTCGTGTACAACTTTGTGTTGGGGCTTGCACAAAACCTTAGGATCTAGCCTCCCAAAACAAATCAGAATTATGGAATGATAATGCAATGAAAAACAATCAAAGCATAAACCATACCACACAAGAGATTTTTATGTGGAAAACCCTCAAAAAGGTAAAAACCACGGGACCTCGTCCAGATCAACAATCCACTATGAAGTAGAACATTACAACATTCTTCACTCACGTAGAAGTGGATAAACAATAAGAGAAAGAAAGAAAACGGAGAGATCTCACCAATTACGAAGACATAGAAGCGGTGAGATATAAATTGCGCAGTAGATAACTTCCACGAGCATAATCTCCCTTCTATAAGCTCTCTCTCTCTCTCTCACACCTTTGATAGCCCTAAACTCTTTAGCAAATCTCTTGTAAAGCTTTAGAAAATCCTGTTGTCCTGCCTAGAAATCCCTAGGTACCTCCTATTTAAAGTTTTAGGAAACTCCTTTCTGCATCCCAGTTGCGAAAGGACTTGCGACACGAAATCCGTGCAAAATCACGGAACGAATCTGCGTAACCTAGACTGGTCGTACCGAATCCACGACCGTTCGAGCGCCACCCACAACCGGTCAAGATCCTCTTTCGAATAGTCGAGCACCCCAGAGAAAAATAGTCCACAGTCGCTGGACTTTGAGTCGTGCCATGACTCGACTCCATGACTGGTCGTGCACCAGCCCTCGACCGGTCGAGCACGGGACAAAAAATTCCATCGAATTAATCTCCCCCTTTTTGTCCCAGGGGGATTCACCTTCTTCAAGTCAGCCTGGTTTCTGCAAACCTCAAACTTGCCCTTGAGCAAAGCCTTGGTCATCATGTCTAACCTATTATCGTCCATGTGGACCTTCTCAAGCTGTAACACCTTCTGTTCCAAAGTATCCCTGATCCAGTGATACTGAATCTCTATGTGCTTCGAATTAGAATGCTGACTTGGATTCTTGGTCAAGTGTATAGCACTCTGACTATCGCAATAGACCACGTGCTCCTCCTGCTTCAAGCTGAGTTCCTGTAGGAACCTTTTCATCCAAAGCATATCTTTACATGCCTTTGTGACTGTGATGTACTCGGCGTCTGTCGTCGACAATGTTACGACCTTCTGTAGCTTGCTCTGCTAAAAAACCGTTCTCCCTGCAAACGTGAACATGAACCCCTATGTAGACTTCCTGGAGTCTATGTCACCTACCATATCTGCATCTGTGTAGCCCTCTAACACAGGTTTACTGTCACTATAGCATAGGCTCAACCTGGATGAGCCTCTTAGATACCGCAATATCCATTTCACCGCTGCCCAATGTTCTTTGCCAGGATTGGCAAGATACTGACTGACAACACCAACTGCATATGCTATATCTGGGCATGTACACACCATAGCATACATCAAACTTCTTACAGCTGACGCGTAGGTTATCTTTTGCATCTCTTCTACCTCAACCCTCGTCTTAGGACATTGTCTGTCGCTCAATCTGAAGTAACCATCCAGTGGAGTACTGACCGGCTTCACTGCATTCATATTGAACCGCCCTAGGACTTTCTCAATATACCGCTCTTGTGACAGCCGAAGCTTCCTGCTGCTTCTGTCATGGGTTATCTCCATTCCTACGATCTGTTTAGCTAGGCCCAAATCTTTTATCGCAAAAGACTTGCCCAACTCCTGTTTCAGCCTGTCGATCTTCTTGATGTCTTTTCCCATGATGAACATGTCATCAACATATAACAGCAGAACTAAGAAATCACCATCTGAGAACTTGTGTGTGAACACACAGTGGTCCGACTCCGTTCTGTCATACCCATGCTTCAACATAAACGAGTCGAACTTCTTCTACCATTGTCGTTGAGCTTGTTTCAGCCCTTACAAGCTCTTCCTCAACCTACACACCATATGCTTGTTGAGGGTCAAATATTGTATATCAGACCCTAGTTATTACCTGCTTTTACGAACATGATATTGTTTAATACCTTACTTTAATCGTGTTTGTGGTGCAAGGTGAATTTAGGAAGCTTGGACTGAAAATGATGCTGAATGCATGGAATTGACATTCCGAAATCACCAAAGAAAATGATAGACCCCAGGGGACTGAGATCGAAGGATTTACACGCCAGGGATCTGAGGAAATCAAGCCGTTCACGTTAAAGAGGCTCGAAAATGGTCCATAATGAAAGATCATAAGGTTCCTGCCATCCGATTGGCTCGAAACTTCATACATGGGATTTGAGCCATAAATTAACCGTACATATTAAATTGCAGCCATTGAAGATCTCAAGAAGTGGGTCAACGGACAGATCAGCCTATTAATCTTCAATTTGGGGCCCACCCGATATCTGGAACTGCCTTAACTTTGGTCTCGACGGTTTAAATAGTATGAGAAAAGGGATGGACAGATTGAATTTCGCAGATACATCTCAGTGGGTCCCATTTGGGATAGCAGGTACACCATGCACGTGTAAGATCGACGAGCACCGAAACCAAACACCTTCCAAATCCAGCCTCTGCCCATATCCCTTTAAAAAAATAGAGCTTTCCGTTTTCACGTCAGATAACGGACGGCCTTATTCCGTTTTTCGGACGATTGTGGGCCCCACACATGCCTTATACGTCTAATCCACGCCGTCCATCTTGCAGAGGGCCTCGAATAATACAAAACCTTGCTGAAATTTTACACCCATACGTGTACACGTGTGCAATACCGAGGCCACAAACAGGCGGCTCTGCGACGTTCAAAATTATTTTTATTGTAATTTCTTCTCTGGGCCGCGTCAATAGACGTTCAAAACCATCCATTATTGACTGAAATTTCGTCATGAATGCAATGGACGGGATGAATTTCCATGAAAACACCTCTGTGGGGCCCACCAATCACGACAGTGAAGGAATGCGAAAGCTTTCACAGATCCGCGAAAACTGACTTTTCTAGGCGGTTGTGGCCCACCATCTTTCATCATATGGTAGATCTCAACCGTCCATCATGTAGAGGGCTCAAAAACGTCCTAAGGGACGGTGTTTCTTGGGAAATTGAGTGAGGAAAGTAAGGAGTTTTAAAGCTCCGAACTTGACTGCGAAAAATCTTTCGCTATGGCTGCGACAGCTGCTGCAACAGCCCTCCACCGCCTCGAGCAGCTATAAAAGAAGGTTTTGGACGTGGGGGAGCATTTATTCAATCTACGGCAGAGAGAGACAGGCAGAGAGTAGTTGTTATTTTTCTTTTCTTTTTCTTTTTCTTTTGCTTTGTTTAAGGGATTCCGCCCATTCATGTTGGGCTGAACCTCTTAGCTAGGGCTAAGAGGTGAAGCTTGTGGTGTGATGGGAAGACTCTATGGCTTTGATTCATGCTAGTTAAACTGATTTTGATTTAATTTGATTTTAAGGAATGCCTCTAGTTCTTAATGGTTTGTTGTGACTGAAATTACAATAGATCTGCGATGACTTTGAGTTTTTCCTTTTTATTATTGTGATTATGCAGTTAGAAAGCCCTGTTGTTCACCATCGCCCCTTGGACATGGTTGGATGACGGAATCCTTCCTAACATTCATACATCGCTCAGATTGGCTGTGGATTGGTTCAATTCTGTTGTTTGCTTTGTCTCATGGGCATGGTTTTGTGATGGAATCCATTCTGATTTACACCCGTCTGATCTTTTGAAAAATAGATTAAAAGAAGTTCAGAATTAATTTTCAGGTTATATCTTCCAACTGGATGAAGATGGGACTCAAAGTCCAGTTGAATTCATGAATCGATCGTAGATCTCCCTGATCTCTACAAGTGGATCCTTGGCACCCTAGTTCCCTACCTTTGAATTTTACAGTTTTAAATTAATAGTCTCACCATTATTCATTCATATTCACCTGATTAGATTTCATTTTAGTCTAGTTCTACTTCTGGTTATTTTCAGATTACGTACAAGTTTCAGTCCCTTGGGATTCGACCTCGGTCTCACCGAGTTTATTACTACATCACAACCCTATACTTAGGGAGTGAACAAGTTTTTGGTGCCGTTGCCGGAGACTGACGGTTGCGCTTTCTGAAATTAACTAGTTTTAGGATTAGTTTAAGATTAGGATTTTTCTAATTATATGTTTAGGTTTTTCTGATTTCTAAAAACTAACCTGTTTTCCTGTTTTGTAGGATCCTGACATAAATTTCTAATTTGGTAATCCCTTCCTAACTTCTCTACTTTTTCTATTTTTAGCCTAGGGTTGTATTTTCTATTTTTAGAATTTCTCATAGGATTTTTTTTAATTTTAGAAGCTTTCCTTTTTAGGAATTAACTTCTTTTTAGAAACTTTTTAAATTAGGTTTATATTTTCTAATTCTAGGGTTTTCCATTTTAGAATTTTTCTATTTTTAACAATTTTTTCCTTTTTAGAAACTAACATTACTTTCTACTTTAGGATTAGGTTTTTTATTTTAGAACTTTCCAATTTTAGGTTTAGAACTTTCCTAATTATTTTTAGAAACTCTCTTATTTTAGGTGTTATTTTCTCCTTTTAGAAAATTTCTAATTCTAGTATTTTTCTATTTTTAAAAAACTATGTTAGTTATTTCCTTTTTTAGAAACTCTTTCTAATTTTAGAACTAACTCATCTTTCCTTTATTTTGTTTTTAGAAACTTTTCTTTTTAGGACTTAGTATTTTTAGAAATTTTTTTTAATTTTAGGTTTAGATTTTCTATTTTAGAAACTTTCTAATTCTAGGTCTTCTTTTTAGAAACTAACTAGCTTTTAGGTTTACGGAACTTTCCTTTTTATAGGAACTTTCTAACTTTAAACTTCCTATTTTAGAAACTAATCTCTTTTGTTTTCTTTTCCAGGATCTTAACATATATAGGAACTTCTCATTTGGTACCTTCTTTCTAACTTCTCCTCCTCTTACTTTCCATACTGTTGTAGGATCTTTTCTTCCATTTTTCTTAGGATTAGATTCAAATTGAGGGTTTCATCATGTATATGCACAAGTGGGAACGTCAATATGCTGAGATAGCTTTTGAGCATGCGAAACAGTGTGAAGGGATGTATGATGATTATGATAGAAATCAACCTATGTCTCATAACTTTCCTGAAACAATCATAGACAACCGACTAGAGTATAATGCTCTATCAGTTAAGAAGTCCTTACACAATCATATACGGGAGAACAATTACACCCCACGGACAGTACATGAGTGTTGGGGTTATCATAACTATGGGAGTGAGAATTATTATCACCCATCTGAGAAAAAAAAAAACAATGCGTGATTATATTATGAGTGATAATAAGTATTACCAATCATAAGATTCTCCCACCTATGATCCGTATGACTATAACCAGTGGAAACATCAATGTCGGGAAACTGAACCACCTATATATCATAGTGATAATTCTCTTGGGTCATCTACCTTTGAAACCCAATCAGAAACAATCAAAGAGGATTCACTTCAGAAGCTCGTGAAAGCACAAGAGCAGTTTAATCAACTTGTCATACAATCATGTGAATTGCTCAAATCCTCAATTCCAATAATACAATCAACTTGTCATACAATCATGTGAATTGCTCAAATCCTCAATTCCAATAATTCAGTCACACCTTATGGAGAAGGAAGAGGCTAGGTTACCCCAGCCTCATCCCAATCTAGAAGCACAATGTGAAGAAAGTGATCAAAACTCACTTGTGGAAGAAACTGAAATTACGAATGAAGAGCTGAATTCCATTAATGAGCATATGGGTCAATTTTTCGACGAGTCGATCTCGATGACTGTCCAAAGGAATGATCAAGAGACGTGGGTGTCTTTCAAATACAATGATAATGACACACTTGATTTCAATGATGAGGTAGAGGTTAGTTTATTCGAACCTCAACCTAGTCTAGGAATAGAATGTGAGGAATGTGATCCCATCCTAAGTGTGCACTGCATAGAATTAGATGATGATGAGTATTGCGATTCAATCTCAAGTGTGGCCCCTACCAATGATCAAGAGGTTCAGGAAGTTGTCAACCATAGTGATCTACTCCACCTGTCTGACATGACTGATTTAAATGTGGAGGATGAACCACTTTCAACTAACCCTTCCAACCTTTGTGATGCATGTTTGGACCACTCCTCTGAATTGAATGATGATATGATTCGGGAGATGGACGATTTGCTTGACATGACTCTGGAATTTGAAACTACCCAGTTGAGGTTACAATCTGAGTTTTACACTTTAGACGATTCAATGCCTCCACTGAGAAGCTTCAATGACCAGAGTCTTCATATCAATGCTCCCCCTATTGATCTCCAATTTGTCTGTGCAGGGCAAGAGCAAGAGAGTATGCGTCCATCCACTTCAAAAGACGATGAAATCCATGGACAAATTATCACATACTTCGATGCAGGAGACGACTCACTCTCAGCTTATTGTCACAACCCTTTGATTACATGCATGGCACACTTTGTGGATTCCAACGAACTCATGATACAAGAAAAGGTGGATTCCTTGCATGACACTACCTCGGTGGTTGTCACGGACTAAGCGCACCCTTACTCTGAAGCCCCTTCTTCTCCAAATCTTAATTGTTTACCATTGAGGGAGGAAGAGCTGAAAATTGAACCGAAGTATGAAACTTTGGAATATGTCGAGGCTACATCACTTCCTGAAATCCTTTCTGAATCTTATATACTTGTAGTCTCTAATTCACCATGGGAAACTAACATTGAAACTTCTTCTGTCGCAGGTGAATCTTATATACTCTGGATACCTCATGTGAATCGATGACAAATTTTTGATGAGGTACATAAGTTTCTCTGGAACACCATACTCCAGGGCATCCAAGCCTATTGCAAAAATGGCTTTTGGATGATCTTGTTGAGAAACCTACTGAGAAAATTATCAAGATATTGGCCAGAAGAGAAACCTTGCGGCATGATCGAGTAGTTTTTCCATGCTTTCATAAGACTAGGGTAGTTTGCTTTATGTTGTTCTAGGATAGACAGTTTTATGCAGTTAGCTTAGTTTGCTTGATACGTTGCCATTAGGTTCGTTTGCTTTCATTTTTTTTTTCACTCTCGTGTTGACCTGCTCTCACACTACGATCTTTAGAAAAAGCCTCTTGAGTCCTTCGTCCAGGTACTATCTTTCCATCACTTCTCTTTCAATTTCATTGTCTCATGTGCCTTGCATGCTCATATCTTTTACATTGAGGACAATGTAGATTTTAGGTTGGGGGTGGGAGATTAGGTTACCTAATCAGTGTTTTCTTGGTCTTGAGCAGAAATTGTGAAAAAAAATTTCAAATTTTTCTGGAATTTCTTGTGAATTCGAAGTGATTTCGATGCTATCTTGAATTTCAAATTACAAGATAAGTGATGTTGGTAATTTATGACTCTTGGATTCCATTATTTGTTAGATTTCACAGTTAAGTTTGAATTGTTAATCCAGAACTAAAAGTTGTAAACATTGATTGAGTCATGATTTCACATGTCACATCTCGCTTACACATTAAGGTTTCAGTTTAATATTGAAGGGTTAACTTGGTAATCACTAAGCATGTAAGGAAACAACATGAAAAAAAAATAAATTTGCCCGTCATGATCAATTGAAGAAAAAAAAATACATAGTTTAAAAAAAAATAAAAAATAGATACCTTTGAAAAGGGTTGGGCAAATAATCTTCACCATAGGTTTGCTCCCTATAGATGAGGATTTGATTCCCCATGAATGATATGTGAAAAGGGTTAGGTGTACAATCTTCACCATAGGTTTGCTCCCTAGAGGTGAGGATTTGATTCCCCTTCTTGACGTTACATTTAATGAAAAAATCAAAAGCTGGAAGAATGAAAAGATGATCTGTGAGGCAAGTTTTGGTTATCATGAATTCTCTTGTTGATTACCAATAATATCCTGAAGTAGAGAAGTGAATTTTAAATAATGATAAGTCGAGATTAGACTATACACCCATGGAATTCATTGTTTAGAATTGTTCTAAGTGATGGATTAATACTTTGAACTTGATTATGAAGTTTACCCTGCGCTTGAGTCCAGGAGAAATTACTACCCTACATTCATGAATCTTAGAAATCTCGTATCTGAATCGTTTTTTTTTCAAAAATAGCACTCAATTCTATAGAAATTGCCCTGTAATTCTCAACTTAATTTTCGCATACTTTGCTTAGGACTAGCAAAATACTAGTTGGGGGTTGTGTTGAGGGTCAAATATTGTATATCAAACCCTAGTTATTACCTGTTTTTATGAACATGATATTGTTTAATGCCTTACTTTAATCGTGTTTGTGGTGCAAGGTGAATTTAGGAAGCTCGGACTGAAAATGATGCTGAATGCATGGAATTGACATTCCGAAATCACCAAAGAAAAGGATGGACCCCAGGGGACTGAGATCGAAGGATTTTCACGCCAGGGATCTGAGGAAATCAAGCCGTTCACGTTAAAGAGGCTCGAAAATGGTCCATAATGCAAGATCATAAGATTCCTGTCATCTGATTGACTCGAAACTTCATACATGGGATTTGAGCCATAAATTAACCGTACATATTAAATTTCAGCCATTGAAGATCTCGGTAAGTGGGCCAACGGACAGATCAGCCCATTAATCTTCAATTTGGGGCCCACCCGATATCTGGAATTGCCTTAATTTTGGTCTCGACGGTTTAAATAGTATGAGAAAAGGGATGGACATATCGAATTTCGCAGATACATCTCAGTGGGTCCCATTTGGGATAGCAGGTACACCATGCACGTGTAAGCTCGACAAGCACCGAAACCAAACACCTTCCAAATCCAGCCTCTGCCCGTATCCCTTTAAAAAAACAGAGCTTTCCGTTTTCACGTCAGCGAACGGACGGCCTTGATCCGTTTTTCGGACGATTGTGGGCCCCACACATGCCTTATACGTGTAATCCACGTCGTCCATCTTGCAGAGGGCCTCGAATAATACAAAACCTTACTGAAATTTTACACCCATGCGTGCACACGTGTGCGATACAGAGGCCACAAATAGGCGGCTCTGTGACGTTCAAAATTATTTTTATTGTAATTTCTTCTCTGGGTCGCGTCAATGGACGTTCAAAACTATCCATTATTGACTGAAATTTCGTCATGAATGCAATGGACGGGATGGATTTCCATGAAAACACCTCTGTGGGGCCCACCGATCACGATAGTGAAGGAATGCGAAAGCTTTCACAGATCCGCAAAAATCGACTTTTCCAGGCGGTTGTGGCCCACCATCTTTCATCTGTGGCAGATCTCAACTGTCCATCATGTAGAGGGCTCAAAAACGTCCTAAGGGACGGTGTTTCTTGGGAAATTGAGTGAGGAAAGTAAGGAGTTTTGAAGCTCCGAACTTGACTGAGAAAAAGCTTTCGCTATAGCTGCGACAGCTGCTGCGATAGCCCTCCACCGCCTCGAGCAGCTATAAAAGAAGGTTTTGGACGTGGGGAGCATTTATTCAATCTACGGCAGAGAGTAGTTGTTAATTTTCTTTTCTTTTTCTTTTTCTTTTGCTTTGTTTAAGGGATTCCGCCCATTCATGTTGGGCTGAACCTCTTAGCTAGGGCTAAGAGGTGAAGCTTGTGGTGTGATGGGAAGACTCTATGGCTTTGATTCATGATAGTTGAACTGATTTTGATTTAATTTGATTTTAAGGAATGCCTCTAGTTCTTAATGGTTTGTTGTGACTGAAATTACAATAGATCTGCGATGGCTTTGAGTTTTTCCTTTTTATTATTGTGATTATACAGTTAGAAAGCCCTGTTGTTCACCATCGCCCCTTGGACATGGTTGGATGACGGAATCCTTCCTAACATTCATACATCGCTCAGATTGGCTGTGGATTGGTTCAATTCTGTTGTTTGCTTTGTCTCATGGGCATGGTTTTGTGATGGAATCCATTCTAATTTACACCCGTATGATCTTTTGAAAAATAGATCAAAAGAAGTTCACAATTAATTTTCAGGTTATATCTTCCAACTGGATGAAGATGGGACTCAAAGTCCAGTTGAATTCATGAATCGACCGTAGATCTCCCTGATCTCTACAAGTGGATCCTTGGCACCCTAGTTCCCTACCTTTGAATTTTACAGTTTTAGATTAATATTCTTACCATTATTCATTCATATTCACCTGATTAGATTTCATCTTAGTTTAGTTCTTCTTCTGGTTATTTTCAGATTACGTACAAGTTTCAGTCCCTTGGGATTCGACCTTGGTCTCACCGAGTTTATTACTACATCACAACCCTATACTTGGCGAGTGAACAATGCTCTTTGCCCTTGACTTCGAACCCCTCTGGTTGGTGCATGTCAATCTCTTCTTCTAGGTCACCATAGAGGAAGACAGTTTTAACATCTAACTGCTCTATCTCCAGATCCATGCTAGCCGCCAACCCAAGCAACACCCATATGGATGTCATCTTCACCACTGGTGAGAATATCTCCTCGAAGTCTATACCTTTCCTTTGACCGAACCCTTTCACCACAAGTTAGGCCTTGAACCTTTTCTGTGAATTCTTCTGCTCAATCTTCTTTCTGAACACCCACTTGTTGCTCAAAGCTTTCTTGCCCTTAGGCAGTTTCACCATATCATAGGTGTGGTTCTTATGCAAGGATTCCATTTCCTCTTGCATAGCTTTCAACTACTCCCCCTTATGCTCATCGGCTAGGGCCTCAGAATAATCTTCTGGCTCTCTCCCATCAGTGAGCATAATGTACTCATGCGACGAGTACCTCTTGGACAGTTGTCTGTCCCTAGATGACCTCCTCATCACCTGTGGCTCAACAAGTGGATCAAGTGGGGGCTGCTCCCCTGGTCCATCTTCTGAAGGAACTCCCTCATCCTTGCACCTTGCTGTACTCCCCCGTCATCAGGCACCACGAGAGGAATAATATGATCTATGTCCTCTAGCTCACCTGATCTAGGCTGGTTCTTCTCTGGCTTACTAATGTCTTCTATACACTAATCTTCAAAGAAAACCACATCTCTGCTCCTGACGAGCTTCCTCTCGGTCGGATCCCACAATTTGTAACCAAACTTTTCATCACTGTACCCTAAGAAACACACTACCTGATCTTTATATCGAGCTTGGACCTCTCGTCCTTTGGTACGTGAACGGATGTCCTGCATCCAAACACCCTGAGATGAATGTACGATGAATCCTGTCCAGTCAACACATTCTCAGGTACTTCTCCGTTCAACGGGGCTGATGAAGATCTGTTTATCAAATACATTGCCGTATGCATTGCTTCTCCCCAGAATGTCTTGGGTAACTTCGTATGAGATAACATGCATCTGATTCTCTCAACAATGGTGCGATTCATTCGCTCAACTACACCATTATGCTGGGGGGTCTTGGGAACCGTCTGTTTATACCGTATACCCAGGGACTTGCAATACTCATGAAAGTCTTCAATGTATTCACCACTATTGTCAGCGCGGATGCACTTCAATTATCTACCTGTCTCTCTCTCGACCATAGCATGAAACAATTTAAACACACCAAAGACCTCGTCCTTGGATTTCAAAGTATTAACCCAAACCCTCCTAGATGCATCATCTATAAAAGTGACAAAATACAATGCCCAACCCAAGGTTTTTGTCCTCATAAGACCACAAACATCATAATAAACTAAATCTAATGCATGCACTTTATTAACATGAGAAGCAGATTTAATAAATGAAACTCTATGTTGTTTCCCTGATAAACAATCAAGACAGGTTTTGAGAGGTGTACTTGTCATGTCTGGAATAAGCTGCTTCCTTGCTAGTAGCTGAAGCCATTTTTCACTTATGTAGCCTAGACGCCTGTGCTATATGTCAATAGCTAAATCTTCCGTTGCGTTCAACCCACCCTTAGACATGCTAACACTTGCCTTGTACAAGGTGCAACACTTCTTTCCTTTGACCACGATCAACGAACCTTTGATGAGCTTCCAGCGCCCATCAGCAAACCGACTTTCATAGCCATCATCATCCAACCTTCCCGTCGACATTAAGTTGAGGCGAAGGTCTGGGATATGCCTCACATCCCTGAGAACCAATGTGTAGCCCACATCGCTCTTCACACAAATATCACCGACCCCTACGATCTTCGATATGCCAGAATTTTCCATCTTCACAGTCCCATAGTCACCTGACTTGTAACTTGTGAAGAAGTCCCTACGTGGAGTCACATGAAAAGAAGCTCCCGAGTCTATCACCCAGTCGGTGTCCTGACTCGTAGCCGTGAGACATACATCATGATTTGCAGAAAGAATAACTACAACGTCGCCATCTAAACGACCGCAGTGGAATCTGATTCATCTTTCTTCCCTTTTTCTTTCTTGTCGTTTTTAGCCTTAACGACATTCATGCTTATAGTGACCCTTCTTGCCACAATTCCAGCATTCAACATCTTTTCTGTTACTCGACTTGCCTCTTGATTTATCTCGGGCCTTCCCGCCCTTCCTGTTCTTTCCTCTCCCCCGTTCCTGTGTCACAAGGGCCTCTTACTGAGTAGACCCCTGAGACTTCCTCCTTGTCTCCTTATTGAAGAGACAACTGGTTACCTGTTCCATGAATATCTTTCCGTCTGGCCCGGAGTTACTTAGAGACACCATCAATGTCTCCCAACTGTCGGGCAATGAATTAAGCAATAGCAAAGCCTGCAATTCATCATCCAGGACCATTAGAGGAAAGTTGGTTCATTATATTGTTGACCTCATTCATATGCTCGGCCACAGAACCACTATCCTTGAACTTGAGATTCACAAGTCGCTTTATCAGAAAATTTTTATTACTGGCTGTCCTCCTCTCATACAGCCCTTCTAATTTCAGCCATAGGCTAGCGGCTGAGGTTTTCATAGACACATGGTGGAACACAGAATCATCTAACCATTGTCTAATAAACCCCACCGCCTTTCGGTCCATCCCTTCTTCCAATCATCATTAGGCATATCCTTAGATTTTATTGATATGCCTAAAATTGGAGAATATAGGTCCTTGCAATAAAGCAAGTCCTCTATCATAGCCTTCCATATGGTCCAGTTAGAACCATTGAGGCTGATCATCCTTGATGAGCCACCTTCCATAATTCAAAATCGATCATACTCATTTAATGAACTTAGCTCTGATACCACTTTGTTGGGGGCCTTGCACAAAACCTTAGGATTTAGCCTCCCAAAACAAACCAGAATTATGGAATAATAATGCAATGAAAAACAATCAAAGCATAAACCACACCACACAAGAGATTTTTACGTGGAAAACCCTCAAAGAGGTAAAAACCACAGGACCTCGTCCAGATCAACAATCCACTATGAAGTAGAACGTTACAACCTTCTTCACTCACGCAGGAGTGGATAAAAAATAAGAGAAACAAAGAAAACGGAGACATCTCACCGATTACGAGGACATAGAAGCACTGAGATATAGATTGCACAGTAGATAACCTCCACGAGCATAATCTCCCTTCTATAAGCTTCCACTCTCTCTCTCTCTTTTCCTCTCTCTCTCTCTCTCACCTTTGATTGCCCTAAACCCTTTAGCAAATCCCTTGTAAAGCTTTAGGAAATCCACTTGTCATGCTTAGAAAGCCCTACGTACCTCCTATTTAAAGTTTTAGGAAACTCCTTTCCGCATCCCAGTTGCGAAAGAACATGCGACACGAAATCCGCGTAAAATCGTGGAACTAATCTGTGTAACCTCGACTAGTCGTACCGAGTCCACGACCAGTCGAGCGCCACCCACGACCGGTCGAGATCCTCCTTCGACTGGTCGAGCACCCCGGAGAAAAATAGTTCCCAGTCGCTGGACTTTGAGTCGTGCCACGACTCGACTCCACGACTCGTCCAGATCAACAATTCCTAGCTGCCCTAGTGAGAGTTATAAAGAAAGCTCGGCACATCATCGCCTATGAGGCGGATTGAATCTGCATCCGCGAGCAGTAAGACTCCACATGTTCTGTTGGATCCCCGGACCTTGAATACTGAGCGATGAGGGGCATCCTGAATGTCGAAAGCATTTCTGCAATCATCACGTCGCTGGTGAAGGGAGGTTCAGTTTCTTCCATCATCGCTTCTACCGCGGTCGAGGCAGGGGTCTGATGGTTCCGCTGCAGAGTCTTGATCTGATTCCGAAGCTCGTCAAGCTGAGCTTCCCATGTATTTCAGTTTTTTGCCACAGTTTCTTGAGGAACTTCAACCTCAGGCGTTCTGCCCCTTCTTCTCCTCTCCAACTCGTTGCGGAGGTCAATCGGGGATAGCGCTGAGGTCGCATATACGTAGGTTAACGTTGCATGCCGTGTAGGATCCGAGGCTCAAGCAGACAAGTTCTAGGATGCTCTAGCCCGGGAACTCACGAGCAACGGCTCTTCCTTAGCTACCAGGACCACCTCTTCTGGATTGAGAGGTGGCTGTTGTCCCTGCTGTTCTTTCATCCGATTGATCTTGTCCCTTAACATTTGCACTTGATTCTGCAAGGCCCTATATTTACCTCCTCGACTTCGGGTCCGCTGAGACGGCCCTGTCGGAGCTGACTGTTGAGGGTCAAATATTGTATATTAGACTCCACTTATTGCCTAGATTTACGAACATGGTACTGTTTAATGGTCCGATTTAATTGTATTTGTGATGCAGGGTGTATTTACGAGCTTGGATTGAAATAGGATGCTAAAAGCATGAATTTAACGCTCATGAGTCACCAAGGCAACGGGCAAACTCCAGGGGACCGATATCGATGAATTTACACGCCAGAGATCTGAGAAAGTCAAGCCGTTCACATTAAAGAGACCTGAAAAGTGTCCCGAATGCAAGATCTCAGGGTTCCCACGATCCGTTCAGCTCAAGACTTCATACATGGCTTGAGGACCATAAATTAACCGTACATATAAAATTTAAGCCATTGGATCATTGTGAAAGTGGCCCAACGGACAGATCAGCCCCTAAAATCATGATTTAGGGCCGGCCTGAAATCTGGATATACTTTAGTTTTAGTCTCAACCCCTTAAATGAGGTTCTAAAATAGATGGACGGAGCAGATTTCCTACACACATCATGAGTGGACCCCACTGGCAGTTGACAGTGCACATTGCACAAGTGCACTCTCGATATACCGGACCAAGAGAACCTGGTCAAAGGTCTTTGACCGACCTTTCTTCCCAAACTAAGATACTCAACAGCGTCCGCACCGTGCGGACGCTGATTTCAGTTGTGGGGCCCACCTCTCACTCAGTTGAAAGATCCAATCAGTCCATTCGTCATTAAGGTTGCCACAACCCATGCCTAGGTGTCCTTTCTCCACCATGCAAGCATACGTGTGAAGATCTCAGCCGCACGCAAGATGAACGGTAGAACAGAAGATCGTATGGGCCACACCGATTTCATTCCAAAAACTTTCCTTCTCGAATGTTTTTCGAGGTGAACACAATGGTTGGACTAGATTTTCTTTATGGCACTGATCCTGGGCCCCACCAACGTCACAGCAAGAAACATTCGCAGCTCTGTTTCACAAACAGAGCCTGCGGACGAATCTTGTGAGCCTCTACTATGCTTCATTGGTCTGATCTGGACCGTCCATCAGAAGCCCTCGCTCTCTATAATCCTAGCTTAGATGACGAAATTTCAAGAAACAACGAAGATCGGTTTTCAACCGTTTAAACGGAGGATGAATGGTGCAACAAAAAGTCATGTGGGTTACACAAAAATAGAATAAAAATGGTCATGTCCGACCGTTTTTTCGTGCTTATCTCATTGAACGGAATAGATTTTCTATCAGAACTCGTTTGTGGGGGCCACCAAACATCAGCGCAAGAGACTTGCGATTGCGTTTTCTGGGTGCGTAAAAACTACGCACGCTGCAGCTGTGCAAACAGTTGTCCACCTCTTCAACCACCGACCGGGGATAGTTATAAAAGGAGGAGAGAGAACAGAGGGAGGGTATCCTTGGACAGGGCAGCCGTGGAGGCATCTCAGATTTTAACGTGCAGTGGAGAGAGCAGAGTGTTCTTTTTCTTCTTATTTTATCTTAGTTTTTGTTTATTTTTTCTTAAGAGTATTAGCCTAAATCATGTCTACCTTAGGCTAAACCTCTTAGCTAGGGCTAAGAGGTGAAGCTTGTGGCCTGATGGGGTTGATCCTACGGTTCGGATTCATTGTTATTGAATTGATTTTGATTACAGTTGATTATTAGGAATGCTTTCAGTTTTTAATGGTCTGTTGTGACTAAAATTACAATGGGTCTGCGATGGCTTTGAGCATGTTCCTTTCCTTTTATGTTTATGACGTCAGGAAGCCCTGTTGTTCACCATCGTCTCCTGGGCATGGTTGGATGACGGTACCCTCCCTAACCTTCATAACATGTTGATTGGTTGGTAATTAGTTTAATTCTGTTGTTTACTTTGTCTTA
The DNA here is from genome assembly GCA_021015155.1 of Magnolia officinalis. Taxonomy (NCBI): domain Eukaryota; kingdom Viridiplantae; phylum Streptophyta; class Magnoliopsida; order Magnoliales; family Magnoliaceae; genus Magnolia; species Magnolia officinalis. The sequence goes on from JAJHSJ010000007.1 coordinate 19,359,132, forward strand.
TGGGCATGGTTTGGTGATGGAATCCATTCTAATTCATATACCTTTTATCTCTTGAAAACTATATCAAAGGAAGTTCAGTTTGATAGTTACACCCTTCAACTGGATGAAGATAGGACTCTAAGTCCAGTTGAATTCTTAAAACAGGCATAAGATCTCCCTGATCTCTACAAGTGGATCCTTGGCACCCTAGTTTCCTACCTTTAAATTTCACCAATTTTAGTTTACTATTTCACCATACTTCCTTATATTTATTCAATTTAGAATTCATCTTATTCTAGTTCTAATTTTAGTAGTTTCAGATTATGTACAGGTTTCAGTTCCTGTGGATTCGACCTCGGTCTCACCGAGTTTATTACTACATCACAACCCTATACTTGGGGAGTGAACACTGACTCAGTATGAAGTAATGAAGACGAGTGTGGTTGCCCGCTCGGCTCAGGCTCCATAGTCGCTACTAGAAGCGCTTTCTTCTTTCCTCTGGCCATTTTCGGTAAAGCTATCTAGTCTTTTTGTTAGATTTCCCACAGACGACACCGAAATGTTAATGCCAAAATCTGGTCGCCCTCACCTCGTCCTGGTGGTTAGCTCCGAGCCCTGTAAGCCCGCATAAGAGAATTGCAAAGGAGACCCTGGCTATAATAGGGGACCTTTTGATGCCTAAGTCAGGCTAGGAAACCGGGTCTACTTAGTGTAGAGTAGGGTTAGGGTGCTAGATCTTGCGTACCTATTCCTATAGAAATTATTCATATTTATACCTGTCGATGGGAATAACCGTGCCTGTCATTCTCGGCACGATCTCAGCCGTTAAACGGAGTGAGCGCAGTCAGTAATGTAGTCGATTACCCTACAATCATGCGCCGAAAATTACTCTGTCATGTGTTACTGGGTTTGGTCCCTTAACATTGTTAATGACCAAGCTCCCGTTCGAGCCGAGCCAGTAGTTCAAATCTTACTCAGCAGTCCGAGATCACAAATGATCCGATCCCTACCCTGCTAGGCAAGGAGGATCAAGTCGGAGGTGATCTGGTCGGACGGCTTTTATGCCAGATCTGATCCTTGACCTGCTAGGCAAGGAGGATCAAGTCAGAGGTGATCTGGTCCGACGACTTCTATGTTACGAATTGATGTGGAAGTCCTTGCAAAAGAACCCGGAGGCGGGCCGGCTCGGACGCACTGCTGTCACTCCAAGGTTCTACTCGTCGGATGTGTGATGGCTTCTACCGAGTTCCACGTCGGTGTCAAAGTTCTACAAGAGACCTCGGAACCGGGTCGGGTCAGACACTGTTAGTCTGTAGCTTTGCTCATTAGTGTCTCTAACTTCGGTGCGACTCGGTTCAGATTTACCCATAACAATAAATATAATTAGTTTTAATTAATATGAATTATTTTGATATATTATTTCTAACTATTCTAAAAAAGAATAGGTAGAATTAATAATTTAAGTCACTTTACAGATTTATGTCAGCAAAATTAATTTAAAATATAACTTAAGTAGGATTTAGAAATTTTTTTAATTTAATTCCTATATATTTAGATAATTAAAAAAATTTTGATATTAAATTTACTAATTTAGAAATTCAATTTATTTTTTTCTTTAATCTTATTTTGCAATTTCTTTATTTTTCTACATATGTCAACAATAATAATAAAAATATCAATGATAAACAATTATTTCCCACAAATTTCAAATTTCAAGTGAATTACTATAATAATAAAAAAATTTTAAATAATAATAACTATAAAAAGTTCATATCAGGGATGGCTCACCCACCTAGACAAAAGCTTCACAATGCTTCTTTATTTTATTTTTTTCCTCTCTCATTTTTTAAAATTAATTTTAATTATTTTTTTCTCACATTTTCTCTTCTTGTCCGTACACCACCCTAGTTATAATATGGAAGTCCCACCATACGCAATACACACGTAAAAAAAATATAAATAAATAAAATAAAAATAAAACGGTTATCTTTAAATGACATTTTGTGTAAATGAAACACCCACCTTCATTAGTTTCATTTATTACAAAAATATATATCACGTGTGTATATGGAGTGATGCATGTGGTGCGTGGTTGTGCATGTGCTACATGGTTGTACATGTGTAAACAATGTACACATGGGCATACATGTAACATGATTCATGTACAATGGATACTTGATCAGGTGAATGGGTCGATGGATGAATTCGGGTGGTGGATGACTAATTAAGAAGTTCTTTGGATGATGTTGATTTGTTTATGAATTTAACGGTTTCATTATGTTGGTTTAAGTTAACAAATGGATGATCGGCTGGTCTTGTAATAAAATTTAAACGATTTGAAATTGTTGGGTTGGTAATCGTGATGGATGGTCTAGATTAGTGATTCCTGATAACAATCACATGCGTATTTTTATTTCATTTTAAAATTCAATACTCACGTTATAATAACTTTAATATTAATTAATATATATTTATATTTTATTAAAAATTAATAATATTTAATATATGTTATTAACTCTTTAAAATGTTAAAACTTAAATGGGCATGTTACACATGTTTATGACATATTACATTAGAGAGTTATACCGTACATGTATGAACGATTTTGATGTATTGAAAATGAGTCCGATCCTCTGTTACCCGGTCAACAGAGAATTCCTATTACCATAAAATTCATTAGTCCACGTCAACACTCACTGAAAAAATATAAAAAATATAAAAAAGCTTCGGACGCTAAACCACTACGGTAACAGGAAAATCTTGTTGACCCGATAACAGAGGATCCCGACTCATTGAAAATAAGATTTAAGTGGACCATGTGGTATCTCAACGAGCAGAGAGGTCGATGTACGGTTGATTTTATGAATGAGTTACCTATTTGCAAGATATGGAGCGTCCGATTTAGGATTGTACGTATAGATACATGGATAATTTTCTACTCTGTTAAATTTATGAGTTTCCCATCAAAATATGTATATAATTTGTGGAACTTTAAAACTTGGCCCTACCTAGGGATAAAACAAATTACTAGTCAAGATATTTTTTGATTTGTGAGAATTTCCTCCAAAGGGAGGTACTTGCACTAGTCAGATGGGATCTTTACAATTGTTATATAGTAGAGGGGAGGTATTCCGTATTCCCACTAGAAATACTCCTGTGCTCCTGGTTCGATGGATCTGAACCGTCTGTTATTGGCCCTGACAAAAATATGTCTTGGATTGTTGATTTGACCTATTTTGTGTAAACGGTCTTGGCCGTCCATATAGATGTCCATGTATCAAATGGTTAACATTTATAAGAATGGTATTTTGTTCACGTGATAGCCCATTAAATATGTGATGGACATAATGAACAGTCTGGATCAACGGATTGGACTGTCCAAATGCCCCAATGTAGCCAGGACCACTATAAGCATCTCCATTCAAAATCGACCCTCCATTTATTGACCTATATGATAACAGGAGACTCGCTCGTGTTGGGTCGCTGCGCAAAGGGGATGCCTCACACATGTCAACGTGTCACGCGTGTTACATCCATACAGTTCATTAGTGACGCCCCACCATCTGGGTGCCTGTGCCAAAAAGAAAGGCCAATCTGTGGGCTACACGTGTACCAAAATATCGATCGTCCGAAAAAACTTGCTGATGTTCGATATCGAAGCGCATCATCAAGATTTTAGGATCGGAGCATCAAGCACCAATGTGATGGGACCGCCTGATAAACGGCCAGAACCTCACACGTGTTTGCTATGTTATTACGTTTGCGGTGAGTCCGTTGACAAGCCTAGATGCGCGACTGCATTTCTTATTTTCGTACGCTCAATTATGAGTGCACATTTTTCTAAGCCAACCATGTGAACCCTTCCTCGATGGGAAGCGGATTGGCTGGTGTATTTTTCTAAGTCAACCAGGACGAGCACTGTCGCTCCTCGAGCTCTGAGTTGTACGAGCGGTTCAAAGGAGATCAAAGTTACGTGGGACCCACAGTGATGTATTTATTATATCTACACCGTTTATATATTTTTAGAAATTATTTTAGAGCATTTTCAAAAAATAAATTATATCCAAAAATCATTTTGGACCGCAACACCAATAGTAGAGGAGAAAATGATTTTCACAGTTAAAAATTTTGAAGGGCCCACCATAACATTTATTTTCCATAAGGTCACACCGACATGAATTAAGAGGAAAAATAATTTTCATATTGTGTGACCTCAAAAAGGGTTACAATGGTAGACGTTCAATCCCCCCAATACTTTTTACAGTGTAGTCCAATTGGTAGTTAAATTTGTTTTGTTTTTCTTTACAAACTTTAAGACAAGCCCATCAAATTGATGAACGGTTTGGATATAACACATACCTCGTGAACATACTCACGAAGCTTCCTAACGTAAATACAGCAGCTATAGAGCTGGCGTGAAGTACACCAGCCAATCCGCTTCCTCCAAGATGTTTGGGTTGTGGGTCCGCCCATGTGATAGCTCAGCTGACACGTGGCACGGCTTTATGGATCCCGGAACCACCAAAGTCGATGGATGGCTGACCGTGAGCCCACCTTGATGTATTTGTCTTATACCTACGTAGTCCATCCGCTTAGCTGGCATGGGCCAAAAAATGCAGCAAAACCAAGTCTGAGTGGTGATTGAACTCCCACCGTTAAAAAATTCCTGAAGGCCACCGTAATGTTTATTTGCCATCCAACGTTGTGATAAGGTTGCAAAGACCCCACTGTTTTCTTTGATATGGTTCTCTTCATAGATGGATCTGCTGCACGTTTATCTCCTTACTCTAAAATGAACCGGCAAGAAAGATGGACGGCATGGATATGATATACGACAAATACATCAAGGTGAGCCCGATCAACTGACCGCACCCACGTGACACCAGTCCTTACCGTTGCCCCGCATACTATGATACGTCGATGGGGTGATAAGACATTGGCCGGTAGATTATTACTCGTTCTTGGTCTCCTTTTAAATGATGTAGTTTTATCTATGCACATGGGATGAACGGATACCGCTAATACAGTACAACCATCTAGCCACGGTATACATGCCCGTGTGATGTATTAACGAGACCGTCCATCTAGTGGACCCATCATGGATGGAACATGTTTTAAAAATCAATTCCAAAAGGCAATTCTAGCTATCGATTCTCTTTACTTTTCTACTTTTAACTTTGACCGTCGAAATTTTTTGTTTGCCACTGTTGCTTTGACGGCTACAGATATATGGCTAAAATCATCTCCGGATCAACAAGATGGACAGTCCCAAGTGATAAATTAACCTGCCACGTGTAACTGTGGAGAGATGGGTCTATCATATTCGGGTTCTACTGAATGTACCGTATCAGTTATGGACGTGCCGGTCGTTTCCGGTCATCATCTTCCATGCCTCTCGAAATTCGAAATAATGTCTGAAGGCGATTGACAATGACATCTCTTTAATATCTTATGCTGTCCAATAATTTCAACTTATCTCCTCCGTTCAAAATCACGATTTCAAGTGGGATGCCTGTCGAAAAGCACACGTGTGAGAGATTTATCCAGTCCATGTATCATGCGGGAGCCACTGCCAACACGTGCTTTCCTAAGGATAGGCCAGTCCACGTGTCGTCTCGCCATGTGTGTATGATCAATGTAGACAGATAGTTCAAAGATGAATAACGGTCTCTTTTTAAATTTTGATCCACTAGATGTTTACGTCGTCTCCTGAAATGATGGACGGCTCAGATCTTGTGCACGAGGGTTAATTTACTACAGAAAATCACCTCTTAAATCTCTCCTCGCGCAACGTACCTTTACATTTTTCGACAGAGAGTTACCGACAGGCGGACACCTTCTCCAGAAACGCCTTTAGCAATTAAATAGAATCTAGATTATCTTAGATCCGGTTTTGGTAAGATAAACACATGAGTACCTCGCCCTACGGGGTTACTTTCACTGACGTGGAATAAAGGACTTAACATGAATATAATCCACACCGTTCATCACATACAGTAACCCATTTCGGGCCTTAATCCAAAAAATCAGGGTGATTCAGAAATCTCAAAAAAGTTTATAACCAAAACCTCTAAATTCAGATCTTATGGCCCACCTGAGTTTTAAAATACTGTAACCCTTTCTTTTAATGCTTTCATCCTGATGAGAAACGTTAGATGAATGGACTGGATGGCACATAAACATCACAGTGGGTGCTACGTAAAACTTATCATGAGCGTTCCATATCAACTGCTTTCTGTAGTGTGGCCCACATGAGTTTTGGATGACCGTTATTTTTGGGTCCAGTGGTTAAAATGTGGCATGGTAGCTGATGGACGGGGTGGATCTCATGAAATTCTACACACTTAGCTCTAGGTTTGCCAAAAGTAACCCTGTGGGTAGTACCTTGGATGATTTATCCGAGCGACTCTTTTGCATGTAATCCTGCCCATCCACCGGCAATAACACATGTCCAAGTGGCAAAAGCTTAAGAGATTCTCCAATAATTATAGGGAATTTTATAAAGAACTGCCTAATTAATATAGAATTTATATTTCAAATCTTTTTTTTAAAAGTTTTCGAATTACCTCCTTAATCTCTGGATCTAATTAGTATTCTGCTACTCTCGGATATATTAATTTATTTAATGCCTGATTGAATGGGCACATGAGCAAATGCCTAGGCTACTTGGGTGAAACCCACTATCATGTTTACCTAAAATCCACCCCCGATTACTGAGTGTTTCACCTCATGTTAAGTTAAGTGCCCAAAAATCACCTCCATCCTTGATTTAAGTGGACCACATGACTGAAAATGGTGTACAAGCGAACAATTTCCGTGAAATTATTTTCCTTGGTAGGGCTGACTTGAATCACAAATGGATTTGATTTTTAGGGCTTGGGCTTAAATTTTGGTGAGCCATTTATTGGTTGAAGTGAATTTTATGTAATCATCATAATTAGCTCCGTAAAAGTTAGTGGTATACATCTCTCTCCGTACTATTTTTACATAGCCCACCCTATAGAGATATTATTTAAAAGAGGACGCTGCTCTTGATTTTGATGAGACCCACTTTGATGTTATGTAAAATTTACATTGACCATTAAATATTTAATCCCATATTAGACCTTGATATAAAATATCATACTGATTTGTAATTCTAGTGAACCATACTAAAGGAAATAGTTGGGAGAGAAAAGTCTACTCTTAATTTTTATAGAGCTCACCATGATAATTATATGAATTCCACTTCAACCATTAAACTCCACACAAAAGTTTAAGCATATTGTCCAAAATTCATACTTATCCATGCATGATTCAAGTGAGCTACGTGCACTTGTGGAAATAGTTTAGAAGATAAGTGTTGTCCCACACACTTCTCAATTATGTGTTACACCTCACATATAGAGCTTATTTTTAGTCCCTTAGCCTAACATGAGGTGACACAATGGTGGTAGTAGGGGTAGATTTTACGTAAACATCATTGCGGGGCCTCCCCAACCACTTGGTGGGGCTATCCGAGCTACCGACCTATTGGCTTGAACAAGCAACATGACAAAAGTTAGTGGAATGATAATTTTATTAATTAATGACTAACCTTGTAAAAAAAAAAAAGTACCTGCATGTCAATTGCATGTTTGAGTTGGGTAGGTTTTGGTAGAATTCTTACAATTTTATATCAATTTTATTGGCAATGTACAAGGAACATAGAGAAATGCTCTAGTACTCTTAGAGCACCATAAGATATAGTGCTCCAAGCTGTATTTGGGACATAACCAATACAACCCATTGATCTAGACTGCTTATTATGTCCAATGCATATTGCATTGGCTGCCATGAAGATATCACACTCATCTAACAATTTTAACCATTTCATCAATGGATGGTCAAGAAAATTTACACAAAAGCATGTCCAATCACCAATTTTATTTATCTATTTATTAGGAACCATCATGGATTGCTTACAATTCTAAATAATCACTTTTGTTAGGAAATTGCAATCGTTCCATCTATGGCTTAAAAAAAACAATGGCTAAAAAAAGGCCAAATTAAAGATGGATTAGATCATCCGATCAATGCAATTTTTTCAATGATAAACCATAAAAAATCTATTTTGAACTTAGTGGACAGTTCAGATCAATCCATTGGACTGTCTAAGTGTCCCAATGCAAGTAGAAGCAGCATAACTTAAAGGTGCTATGATTCGCCTGAGCACTTTTCTATAACATATTCTCTGAACGATATTCATGAGTATCATATATTTTGTCGCAAATTATTAATGAAAGGCTTAAAAAAAGAAATATACTTGAAACACATGTTAAATATTGTTTTCTAGAAGGTATCAAATAAATGTTCGAAGATTCCACACTGCCGTATACTATTATAATAATTTTGCATCATTTGAAAATGTGGTGACTCATCCTCCTCCCATTTGACATCATGTAAAGCTACATGGACCATCCAAATTAATTGTGGTGTGAGTTCACATGGTAGATTGAGAATCTAATCACCCTGATCAAGCAATTCTAACCGTTCAATTGATGGTTACAAAATTTCTGCAAGTATTACATATTGGATGGTAAAAATCAGACGGTTGATATGACCTTCTTATATAGTATATTTTTTGGTTTCTTCCTTTTCTTAGTGGGTAAGCATCTTGCCACTTATCTTTTTAGTATGCGAACTTTAGCAGAAGATATTGTCGTAGTACTAATGCATGATTTTCAAAATATCTAAATGTTTTAAAATTAATCTTTGTTAAGATTATGAAACCTCAAGGAATTATTATAAAATATATATTTAAATTTTAAAGCTATTTATTAATTTATAAAAAGGTCGTTGTTGAGAATTTTTCTATAATATTTCAAGAAAAACATCAAAATGTGAGAATCGAATAGAGTGCTTTATGAGACAAGAATAAGATTTATTACTATGCATCATTTCTCTCGCCTTTGAGTAATAGCCAGCATTGGCATCTCATATATCCCATCCTGATGTCTGTGTTACAACCACTCCACCCAGTTGTGATAACTCATTAGATTGAGGAAATGTATAGGCCAAGTGTTTATTTGCTCAATAGATAAAGTAATAATAGGTGGTTTCTCACTCTAGCCCACTGACAGAATAAGATTGCCTATTCCTTTTATGGGTAGATGTGCTGTAATTTATATGATAGTGTTCACACCTGTTTTTTGCACACCACGGCAGACCAATGAATATTACCACATGTTGACACTATACACTAAGTGATTGACGAAATCCTACTTGTGTACTAAAAGCGTTGTTTACACTTAATCTGACATGCCCTGATCAACAAACAGTCCAAGAAACTCTACATGGCAGTCATGCCACATGTGGTGTAAATCAACTTAGGAAAAAGAGAGTTAGAGATGTCTATGTGATAAAGCACAAAATGCCAAAGTTTTATCAAAAGTATTACTTATAAACATTAAATATCGAGTCCTGTTAAAGCAAGTTTCTCTGTAAGCATTGAATGATTATATCCTATCAAAATAGATCTTTATCTACCATTAAATGTTAGTAGAGTCATGCCAAAAACAACTTTCTACTGATGCCAAAGCTAAGTAATGTGGGAACTCCAATAACTTTCCTATGCTAGAGTCTAGTAATGTGATAATACAACTAATGAATGATCCAAATAAGCGAGAGTATATTTCTTATATACATATAGTCATACGCAATAGGCTACATTGACATGGAAGAATCGATGAGATTTTCATAGTCAATCATTTAAATCCTTCACGATGCCAAAAATTACGTGAGGTCACCGTTTCCTAGAAGGCTATAAAAGCAACAATCGACCAAGAGTTCAAGGCCTATGCCAAACGCGATGTATCTTCTTTACATTTATTTTAGCTACAGTATTGTAAGATCAGATTAAACATGTATAATCTTAAGTTGATGGATCTCAATTAATCAAGTTCTTACTTGGGTGATCAATCTTTCTGGTCACATCTTGTTAACCATCCGTTAAGCTTATTTATTTTTACGAACAGATTAGGTATTTATCTTTTTTATTATTTCTAGTTAATTTTTACTTTATCGATTGTAATGAGTTATATCTATATATTAATAAAATCGGTATTACTTTAGCCATTTTTGGTTTATCCATTCATCTTCATTATTTTAAGAAATGCATTGATCACAAATAGTGGTGAAAGAAAAGTTATTAACACAAGACAAAATGAATCCATTAGGATGGACTTATCCCTACCCTTTTGCAAATTGCTCGATCGCTATTACAACCGGTGGTTGGAATGACATCTGAATTTCTGAATTCGGTTTTACTCGGTAATTTAACGCATAGGTTACTAGTGTTCAATCAAACATTGAGTTGAGTACAATTTTGTCAGGCTCGTACCTCTTAATCATACACGTAAATTGAATACAGACCTTAGATTACAAATGTGATCTCATATTCGATTGAATTATGCAAACATTAGACGACGAGGATCTCACTTTCTTATGATGGTTCCTGCATCGAGTCATTACATTTGAAAAAGTTATGAAAGTTCTCTCTCTCTCTCTCTCTCTGCATATAGGTTTTATTGAATCAACACCACTGCATGTGCTCACTTGGCACAAGAAAGTGAGATCCGAACCACTTCTCATATAGATTTTAAATGATCTAGCTTAAAGAAAAAGCTAGTCTATTCTTCCCATAGGCCAGCGTTAGAAACCACCTTCGAGTGTTACTTTATCTATTGAGCAAATAAATGTTCAACCCATACGTTTCCTCAATCCAGGCCGTTCAAATCGTGGGCCTATCAAGGATGGTACCAAGTTCTGATCAGTGGACATTTGCATGTAAGCCGGAAAACGGTTATTTTAGTCATTTGATATAAATTCCTCTATCAAGGTAACAGACACAGGTTGGGTGGATCCCGAGGCCAATGGATCCCTGTGGGGCGACATGATCCAAAAATGAGACAAATCCAAATCTTAGGTGAACTATACCACATGAAACAGTAGTGATTGAGAACCCCACCATTAAAAACTATGTGGGTCACCGGGAATGTTTATAATTTTCCATCCATCTGAAGAGATCATACAAATATCAGCTTGATGAAAAACTTCTGTGGCAAAAATAAGGTTTTAATGGTTGATAATTAATTACCACTGTTTACTGTATTACGGTCCACCTGAGATTTAGATCTGCTTTAGTTTTGGGACCATGTACTAAAATGAGTTTTAGAAACAGATGGAGGGCACACATACATCACAGTGGGCCCCACTGTCAGGAATCCCACCCACCTCAGTGGATGCACCGAAACCGCTGAGATGCTTCTAGAAAAGCTGATGTAGGGTACGGCTAATTGCCAATGCCATAAATATGATGAAAAGACACAAACGAAAAAGATTCCTACACCTGTGCTCAATTATTGAACCCTTTGACAGTGGAGTTATATACGATACTCAGGCTGCTTATCATGCTTGATACGCAGGCATTCGGAAATTGTACACGTGGCATATGATATATCAAATAAAACCGAATGCATCGTGCATCCAACTATTGTAAAGTCAAAGTCCCGAGAATAGATTGGTTGAGCAATCCTAACCTCTTATTCAAGGGCGCTTGTTTGGGAAACAGGACCCTGGATTTTTTTCATTTCTAACCGTCCAATAAATATCAAACATCTAACCTAAGATAATCAAATAAGCTGAATTTTTGGTTCATGATTAATATGGACTGGGCACTAAAATTTGGACAGTTTAATTGACTATTTATCTGCTACATGTGTAATCTCTACTAAGTGCATGCATATCATCCGTCACATTCTACAGAGTATCAAAGTTTTGGTCGTGGCTTCGTGGATCCACATCCGCCGAGGTGGGTCGGAACCCTATCTCGGGAATGATGCCAAAAATGAAGCAGATCCATATCTTAGATGGACCATAGCATAGGAAACAATGGTAATTGACCATTAAAAACTTATGGTGAGTCATAAAAGATTTGGATCAAGATGATATTTGTATAGTATCTTCATCTAGGTCTTTTTGACCTTATCAACGGGTTGGATGATAAATAAACATTCCGGTGTAATGGCAACCATTCAATCCTGATTGTTTCCTATAGTGTGGTGCACCTAAGATTTGGGTTAGCTTCATTTTTGAGATCATGCACTAAAATGATCTTTCAAAATGGTTGGACGGTATGGATTTAAGGAAGTTACATCACCGTAAGCCCCACAGTCAGGATCCCACCCACATTGGTGGATCCGTGGATCCACCGAAACCGCGCCCCAGTTTTTATCTTTCTGAATTGTGGAAGCGGATTGCATCCTGCCGCGCCGGACAGACTCGGTCCAGGCAGGGCTCTGTGGGCCCACCATGATGTATGGATTTTTATCAATGCTGTCCATCCATTTTTCAGATATCATTCTAGGGTATGAACCAAAAATATGAAGAGATCCAAGGCTCAGGTGGACCACACCACACAACAGGAAGCAGCGGTTCTCATGACACCCACCGTTGTAACCTTCCTAGGGCCCATTGTGATGTTTATTTTCCATCCATCCTGTTAATAAAGTCACGTAGACCTGGATAAAGTAAAAAAAATAAAAATAAAAAATATCAGCATGATCAAAACTTCTGCCCAATATGTTTTTAATGGTGAGAGTTCAATCTCCACTTTGTGGACAACTTGTACCTTGGATCTATATAATTTTTGGACTCATACAATCAAATGATATGAAAAAAATGGATGGATGGCATGGATAGAACCCATACATCACGACGGCCTCCACAAAGCCCCTGCGTGGACCTAGTCCATCCAGGCGGGGGCAGAACGCAGTCCGCTTCCTTGGGTGGATCGAGACCATCCAACCGGTAGCGATTGAGTGAACAGGCAAAAACCAACGGTCAGAAGTTCAAATTCAACAACACACGTCCGATGGAAAGGTTCTGCCCAACATACATGTGTACGATGGATGAGTGAGTCGCAGGCATCTATCGTGGTAAACGCACAAAGTCTTATATAATTATAAGTTTCTGCGTCTGGAAGCTAATGTAATTTCCTCTTCTTTCCGGGGCACGAATTGCGTGTTAATGAATGTTGACCTATTCTCAGCCATTGATCGTCCGCCACTATAACATCGGCGATAAATATAAGGTACAATCATAGAAGCAACTCTCACATGCAACCTGTTGGATGATAAGTTACCGTCCAGCGAGTAGATAATTTGCAATATTTCAAGTGCGTTCGAAATCCAAGCCGTCCAATATGTTAAACCCACCATGAGAATCAACTCACATAAAAAGAAAAAAATCAGCCTCATCCACTCATCAAGCAACCATTCTTGCATTTTTGTTAATTATCACCACCCATGCATTATTTTCCATGGTATGGCCCACCTAAAGAGTAGATGGTGCTGATGTCTGTTTAAGGAGATCCCCACGGTTGGATCAACCTATTGGACGGACTGATCCCTCATACACATAATAGGCTGGGAGTTATCTACTCGATGGAGGATAACCTATCGTCCGGTCGATATGAGCATTTTTCCAGTGATAATACTGTGAGGACCACTTCAATACGTGCCTTTCAACTGTCTCTGCGGTACACGCTCACGTGATCAGAAACATAAAAGAGGTGGGCCCCACTGTGGATAATATACAAGAAATATCCCGATTGGATAATCCAAACTAGAGTTGCTGTTGTACCGACCGTGTCCCAACGGTGAATACTCACCGTCAAAAAAAAAAAAGTTAATCAGATAGACACCCGTGATCATCGGTTGGTGCAGACAGAGTGGGGCCCACCACTCCAACAGTCCACCTCACTATAAATGGGGCACTCTCTTCTAATAAAGTAGGAGAAAAAATTAAGGTGGTCCCTAGAATCAACCTCAATCACAGATGTGGGCCATTCAATTGCAACCACCTTCACGTGGACGGCCAGGAAAAGTCCAGAAACAGAAAAGCCCAATTGCCCAATCCAAAAACCACATATAATCTCCTCTATTCCTCTCAACTCTACCATTCCATTCTCTCTCCTTTAGAACCTTCATGGCATTTGCTTCTCCTCTGGAATTCACCACTCAGCTATCTTCCACAGCTAAGAGAAGCAATCTTCCAGTACTACTCCCACAATCAGTGGGCCCCACCAAACCGTTACGCCGATCGGTGTCCGCTTACACGTCTCAGAACGGCGCCGTGCCGCGTAGACCCGTCCAACGTCTCAGAGTAGCTTACCAAGGTGTTCCAGGTGCATACAGCGAGTTTGCAGCTAAGACCGCCTGCCCGGACTGCACTGCTGTCCCTTGCAAGGCCTTCATCGATGCGATTACGGCCGTCGAGGCCGGCTATGCCGACCGAGCCATTGTTCCTGTCGAGAGCACTTTGGAAGGGACTACTGTCCGTAATTACGATCTTCTGTTGCACCACGACCTGAGAATTGTGCAGGAGATCAATCTGTTTGTGCACTACTGCTTGCTGGTGATGCCGGGAGTTCGAAAGGGGGAGCTCAAGAAGGTAATTAGCCACCCAGTAGCACTAGCCCACTGCGGTCGCAACCTCAACCAGCTCGGTCTCAACGGTGAGGCAGTCGACGACACGGCTGGGGCCGTCGAGCTTCTTCTCTCTAACCGTATGCTCGACACGGCCGCGATCGCCAGCTCGCGAGCCGCGCTCCTATACGGCTTAGACGTGCTAGCCCATGGATTTCAGGACGAGTCGTGGAACGTCACCCGCTTCTTAATTCTATCCAAAGACCCGGGTGTAGCCCGCCTGAGCCTATTTGGGCTTAAAACCAGTATGGTTATTGCCCATAGTGGCATGATGCTGACAGTCCTCTTAGGCGTCCTCTCGGCTTTCTCGTCTCGCAATATCAATCTCACTAAGCTGGAGATGAACCCCTCTTCGGAGGTCGATGGGCCGATATCGATATTGGATGTTCAAGGAGGAGGGTCTATCAAGGAATTCCCTCATGTTGTATTCGTCGATTTTGAGGGCTCAGTGGATGAACAGAAGGTAAAAGACGCGATAGATGAGATTTCTAAGTTATCTTTATTTGTTCGAATCTTGGGCTGCTATTCTGCTGATCCTAATATCTATGATCTCCACTAATCCTCCTTGACGTCCACATGTTAATTTCCTTAGTTTTCTTCATTTCCAGCTCTGCTTGTAGCTTTCTGTGAAATGATATGGTTTTTCGACTACTGTAATTGAGTGTTCTTAGGTGGTGAGAATCATGTATAGTTCATCGCAACAATATGTTTGATTGCGTCGGTTAGATATGTAAATTTAAAGGAAGTATATTATATAATCGAATTGATAAATGAATGCTGATCTGAGATATAAGGAAGAAGTCCTGTTTCAGGACAGAGTTCTGATAATCCCACACAAATTTCGCGTGCCAATTTGTGCTACATGTGCAAGGTCCAAGCCGATCATCCGGGTCCCACCCGGCGGACGCACCGACCACAGATAAGACCAGTAAACAAATTTACTAAATTTAAGGATGGTTATAAAAAGGGAGAATAAACATTCAATCTAGACCTGTGGCCCACCTTATGTGTGGACAAGCCTCATCTTCAGGCCAGGGCATTTACCAACTTGGCCCACCTGATGAGCAACATGGATCTTTCGTATGTAGCATGTTAGCACACTCACTTGCAAGCAAGGGTGTGTGTGTGTGTGTGTGGAGGTGAATGTGGAATTAGTAGAATGAGTTAGAACTAGTCTCCATTATAAATTGGCAAATGAGAAATGTCAGGTTTGCAATCTGATAGAATCTAATTCACAAAAATATAGCATAAAACAGGGGATTGCTACTGAATACAATAGGAGGAAGATCAGATTGCAGTTGAATATAAGGAAATCTGATATCGATCTTCGCTATACAAATATGAGAATTCATCCTTATACACATCTAGTGAGGAAACTGCAATTTCTGAAGATAGAGCAGAACGTTGAGCATGTTGGAAAATGGAATTTCAATAACAAAACCGTGCATTGACAACCATGTGGAACTCACAGTTTTCCATTCAGCTAGTTAAGCTCCTAAACTGCATCGCTGTGTTGTGTATGTGGGATTTTGTAGATGGCTTGTATGCATCCTATCTGGTTTGAATTAAGGCAGTGGTCAGATCATGACTGAGGAAATAGTATGATTGTTAGGCCTTAGAAGAGTGAATTGATAAGCCTTCTTTCGAGGCGACTGCTTTCTTCAATGAATACTTCATGATTATCACTCTACCCTACTAACTTCCATTCCAAGTTGATAGTTTGAGGTTTTCTACTAAAACCCACTTGCAAATTTTACCAGTCTGTTTCCTTTTTCAGTCTTCTTGGAAAAGAGAATGTGTGAAAGTAAGGTTGGGGATTATAGTGAAAACGAGAGCTATGGAGTTTGATTGTGGTTAGGAATCTAGTTAGTGGAATTTAAGATGTTGGATTTATTTAGTAAAAGGAACTAGTGTTAGTTTATTGTATAAAGATGCATGTAAAAAGGAAATGTGAGTAGAGTGCAGAGATGATTGAAAGAAGAAGACAGTTCTACTTTGGTTGGTTGGAAGTTGCTTTCTTCTATTTCCATCTCCATGTTCTTTCCATGATTGTCAAAGGCTTTGCACCTGTTTGTTTGTGTTTCGTGCATGCAAGGGAAAAGTCGAAAGGGACTTCTCGGGTTTCGGCTGTGGTTGCGGGTTGGGTTGGTGTTTAGATAAGTGCTCTACTTGTCTAATCAAAGCACCTGTGGTTGTGGATTTTTCTTGGATTTCAAGAGTAAGAAACTCATTGATAGTGATTTTATTTTTAGCACAAAGGACCTTGTGAGCTTGAAATGATAAATGAGAGGGAGACCCAAAAGGACTTGGATTGAAGTGGTGAGAATGGACATGATGGTTTATTCACTTACCTTGGATTGGGAATTAGAAATGTTTGGTGAAATAAGATTCCTAAAGCCAACTTTGATAGAGAATCCATTGATTATGCTTCCCTTTTATGTACAAGCAATTTAGCATTATTAGTTCTATGTATAAGACAAATAGCTGCAACATGGCTATGATGACGACGACGACGATGACCATGACAATGATTAGTGGTCCTTTCTGCACCAAATAATACTGCATCTTGGATGGGTGATTCGAATACAAGGATCTATACAAGTTGCTTCTGAACATCCATGAAATAGACATTCCCGCACAAGTCATCGTCTTTGATGACTTGAGGGCCCTAAAATGCTAATCTGGGTCATGTTCCTCTAGCCATATATTTGCTCAGGACTACGGAAAAAAGAAAATAAAATAAAAATTGCTGATCTGGGTGGAACCATGTTGATATGCTAGCATTGCGGATGTGGGCCTCTGCCATGGGCTGTCGTAGAGTGCAGGTGGAAGAGGAAGTTGATATCTGATCAGCAGCCCATCATAAATTTTTCTCATACTACCTCTTAAAATCTCACTACAAAATTTTAGGGGATAGGCCAAGATGATGATGATGGTGATGTATGTCATCTAATTGACAAATGGGTAAAATGTAGGGTTGTCAATGAGGCAGGCAAAATCAAAATTTTGAATAGGCCGGGCCGGAAAGTTCAAAATTCAGCTGAAGCGAAACCCAGGTCTGGCATTTGATAGTGCTAGTAAAATGGCTCTTATATCTTCTCTTACTCCACTCTATCGAGAAAACCAATATCATTCCGATTGTGTCGGGTCTAGAATCTCATGAGAATTGTCAATTCATCAGGCAGGTTAACTAATTAAAGGTGCGTTTGGATGTACTAAATATCACTGATGGAATGGCTATATCAGTGAGATGGTAATTTCTCAGACCACCAAGCATTTGGGATGGTGAAGGAAACATTATCTTCATTGTGCAGAAGGCTTTGGCTTTCTACCTTTGCGACCCCAAATTAATATCCGCTAGGTTTCAGGCCGGACTTAAAAACACATCCAATATAGATTTAGGCAGATGGGTTGTCATCCTTTTAATCAATTTTCTCTGTAATCCCAAACAGATATTTTGTAATTCCCTTGGTTCTTGTTTGGTTGCCACTTGAATATGAGTTCATCTCATTTCAGTTAATTAACATCAGTTATTATTTTTTTTAATTTTATTTATTTATTTGTTTTTTTTTTTTTTTTTTTACACACGCACACACACCCCCACACACTCACGCCACACGCACACACCCCACACACGCACACCGTGGGATTTCACCACCGTGGGTACTCAAACCCTCGACCCGGTGTTGAAACTCCAGGGATAAAGGTTATATATTAGAGATAAAGGTTTTTGTAAATTGTAGTTGTCATGATTTCAAGGGTTTAATAGCCTATCTTTACACGTTCTATCAATCCTAAGCTTATATTAGTTAGGTTTTTAACATTTGGTATCAGAGCCAACATCACATCCAGTCATTAAGTCACGTAAGAGACAGCTCATGGAGAAAGCTACCAGGAAAAAAAGGCTAGAGTGAATGTACGTTGGCTGCAAAGCAGAGTAAAATGTTACGATTTTAATAGCCTAACTTTACACATTCCATCAATCTCAAGACTTTTGCCGTATTAAAAAAAGGTCATCTCATTTTTATTTTAAATGGCAATCTAAGACTCTGCATCCAACCCCACCAGTCTCTAGTCATGAACAGGCAGTTCTGTAGGCAGGCTTGCTGTGATGTATCTGTTTATTCATGCCGTTCATCTCTTCTCTCATATCATTTTAAAGTATGTGCACAAAAATAAGGCAAATTCACCGTTCAGGTAAACCACACCAAATAAAAAACTTGGGTTGTATTAAATGCTCAAAACATTAAATACAACAGTCGTCTTTGGTGTGTTCCACTTGAATGTTGGAATTGCCTCAATTTTGTGCACATACCTTAAAATGATATGAGAAAAGTGATGAACAGTATAGATAAACAGATACATAATGGTGGGCCCGCCTACAGAACTGCCCATTCATGGCTAGACACGGGTTGGGGTAGGACGCAATCCGCGTCCCAATCCAACTGGCCCTTGTGTTTGGATGATTCAACGACTTCATTTTTTAAAAATTGTTTTACATTTACCTAGAAAGGAGATAAATAAACAAACACATCGTGGAGAATGTTGCCCACCAGCCATACCATGTGAAAACCCAATTCAAATATGAATTTCCAAGCAGTTATTTCAGTACAGTTGAGTATGAGGAGCATATCCTACCAACATGGACCACACATGGTGGGCATGGTACAGGTTGGATAGCAAATAAACATTACAGTGGGCCTAGGAAGTTTTTAACGGTAGACTTTTAATCGCCACTGCTCCTGTGGTGTGGTCTACCTGAGATTTTGATCTACCTCGTTTTTGGGTCCATTCGCTAAAATGAGCTATTAAAATGGATGGACGGCATGGATAAGACGTATAAATCATGGTGAGGCCCACAGAGCTTTTCCAGAACCGACCAGTAAGGGTTGGGTACTGGAGGCGTAACTACCGAAGTCGAGTACCGTGTACAGTATCTTTTTTACATACATTCGTCTTGTACGAATGATTATACGTAGGTTCGGGCTTCTGGTTTGTATGAGTGGGGCCTAAGGATGGTGATCTAAACCGTTGATATGATTGGCCTAAAGGTGGATGGCCTATCCACCAAAAGTCCTTCAGATCGGAAGATCCTCACCATAAAATATTTGGCCTTCAGTTGGTTGAATCTGTCACCGTACTTTTTAAAATCTATTAACCATTCCTTTTCTGGGCCCCTATTGAAAGGTTTACAATTAGGGCTCGTCGGGCCTGTGGTTGGCTTCAGCCTGGATTTTAAACATTCGGGCCGGGCCTGACAGGCCGGGCCTTTTCAAATTTGATTTTGCCTGGCCTGAGACGGGCCCATTGGCAGCCCTACATAAAAGTAATTTCATGTGGGAGATTTTCCAAGAATGATCCAGAAAAACAGTGATCCACAGTACAGACGGTTGGGATTGCCGAGCAATGGCCACACTTGAACACCTACGTATGTGACGTGTTATTAGAGAAAATTAGTTCTGTCAACGAACCAGGCTCGGCCTTTGGTCAGCTTTAGCCTGGATTTTTAACGGTTGGGATGGGCCAATTCAAAAATTTGACATCGCTTCATGAGATCCAGCCCATTAACAGCCAAAGAGAAAATGGGCTGTTTTAAAAAGACGGGTGTGAATATCCAATTCCAGTTGGGAGTCCATGATGTTAAGGGCCTATTTGAATGCTCTCAAAGTTGTATACCACACACCCTATGTAAATCGAGTCGTGGATTAATTATATTGTTATGTGTTTGTGTGATACCTTGAATTGTCAGTAAGATTACATGTGATGAACTTAAGATGGTTGCTGGTTGCTGGCACATGTAAAGTTCTAAAACATTGATATTGATGGTCGGAAATGTGGATGCTTGAATATGAATGATTATACAAGTATAACATTTTTTACCTGTACCATGCTAGCTATAAGGTATTTGATTTGTTTAGAAAGCATGGATTGTTATTGCTTAACAGTCATATTTTGAATATACAGTGTAACTACTTAGTCTCGTGTGCAAAAATGAGTTTTAACTAGACACATGCTATTTAGCTGGAATAGTTTGTGAAGTGAATGACTTTGTGAGCATTCAAAACATCTCTAATGATGTGGGCTTGATCCAAGCTCACTGGCTTATTACTCAGCTACAAATGTTAAGGGTAAGTAACTTGTTTTAAAAAAAAAAAAAAACTTACGTAGGTTAGTAAGTTGCTTGTTATTATTATTATTTTTTAACTTAGAATTAGTTTGGTAAGTACCATTTAAAAAATAACTTATGTAGTGTATGTTATTTACCACTTAATTTTATTAGTATTATTATTATTTATTTAATTACTATCGCTTTTTCAACTTTCAACTTCTCTTTCCATGTGACCTGTGATCCATATGGAAGGACTCTCTCTCTCTCTCTCTCTCTCATGTGATGGATAGTCCATATTAGATGAGACCCTATATGTGTGATGGACAGTTCATATCAGATGAGACCCTATATGACGGACGATCCACATTGAAGGTGAGTGGGTTCGGTGGTGGATATTAAAGGTAGCCCCATAGGATGGACAATAACATTAAAGGTGGGCCCCACATGATGGGTGACCCACATCAAGGAGGACCCCACATAACGGACAATCCACATCAAAGGTCACTCTTAATAATGATTGGTCCACATCCAAACCAGGCCCCACATAATGGACGACCCACATCGAACGTGGGGTGATCCACATCAAGGTAGGCTCCACATGATGGGTGGTAGACATTTAGAGTGCGCCCCACATGATGGATAATTTTATTTTGATGGTGGGCCCAAAGGTGTTGATGATGAATGACCCACATCTAAGGTGGGCCCTGCATGATGAATGAACCACATCGAAGGTGGGGTCACGTGATGGATGATCCATATCAAATGTGGACTCCACATGATGCGTGGTGGATATTAAAGGAGGGTCCCACACAATGGACAATAACATTGATGGTGGGCTACATCCAATGCGGGCCCTGCTTGATGGATGGTTCACTTCAAAGTTGGGCCTTGCATGATGGACGGTCCACATTATAAGGTGGCATGATGGACGGTCCACATTCAAGGTGGGCCCCACATGATGGATAGCCCACATTGAAGATGAGCCTTGCAAGGTGGATAGTCCACTTCGAAAGTAGTCCCCACACGATAGTAAATTAAACCCACAGGCCTCGATCGAGGTTCATCCCAAACCAGGATGGACGGATGCCAAGGCCCCAACTAGCCAGTCTATTCCAAGTTTCAACGTTTAGTGTTCTCAGGTTAACAAAAAAGAAAAAAGAAAAAAAGAAACATGGGCTGGATAGTGGACATGTCTTTGTAGGTGTGGCAATGGAAAGAGTTATGGCCAGGCCTCCGAGCCCTGGCCATGGGCAGCCGGACTGCAGGAAAAAGATTTAAATGGTCAATGGTATAAATAGTCTAATCTAAGATTATTTTTTTCCATCTAACAAATGTCTTTAAACTACGTACACTTGGCTTGGCAAACGAAACTGCTTACAAGTGCCTTTAAACCTTCCTTTTTTGTGTATAATAGTCGCCCAGTTCATGATTCGATCAGCCCAACAGGTTGGGCTGGCTACTTGTTAGGATTGGGCTTGGTCCAATTGCAGATTGGATCAAGCCAATGAGCCAAGCCAGGCTATTCATAACTCATATATGATGCATTTAAGAAAAATCATGTATGTTATCATAATTCCCAACTCATATATGATACGTATGAGGTTGGGTTTTGGGTTGTGTCGTAGTGTCCATTTGTGTCAACCCAAGCCCAACCCAACCTGGGTCTGTCCTAAAGTTGGATTGGGCCAATTGGTTCGAGTTAGCCAACCAAAGTTGCACCCTAATGTGCAATAAAGGTCCACTGATTCAAACCGTAAAACTTTATATATATATATATATATATATTATATAGAACACAACTCGAAGAACACACTGATTGGATGGTCCCTATCAACCTATTGTTGATGTGGCTGTTCATCCCATTGTCGCCAGAACCCATGGTGTATTTGGTGATACTTGGGGACCATGACTCAAATTTGTACGCATCAAACAACCCGAGCCATCTGGGTTGATGGTGCGTACAAATGGCTAAAAGTAAAAAATGACCAATGTTCTCATTGAAAGGAGCAATTGACCGAATGGTGCGGCTTTGCAAGTGGTCCATCTTAGAGTCAAATTCTAGTTTAAGTAATTTTTACAAGTTTTAGTAACTTTTGAGTTGATTATTTTTCGATCATTTTAAGATTTAAAGATTCCATACCTAATTCAAAGCTTTGTTTTGTTTGTTACATAGGCTTAAGAGGGATTAAGTAGGATGGAATTGTATTTGGTTCATGCAAATTTATTTCATTAGACATTTGGAGACCACAGAAGGAATGCCATTGGGTGGAAAGGAATTGCATTTGGTTCATGCAGGATTTCTGATGAATTTTGAAATCCACTACATTTGTGAGGCCCACATTGATGCATGTGTTTTATCCATGCAGTCATCCATATGCATCTTTTACACATAACATTGAGTTGTACGTGTGCAAGTGACTGGCATCAGTTGTGAATCTGATCTGTTGATTAGAATTCTATGGTCCACCAAACAGGGGTTTAATGAGTTTACTATTTCAACTAATAGAGGATGAATTCATGATCTAAGGCTTACAAAAGTATATCTACCACACCCCAAAATCCAGGAGGTTCCGAGTAAGTTGAAACCCAAATCCCAAGCCCATGAACTATGTTAATATCAAATTATCTTATTACATTGAATAAATTAATATAACTTTTCCATTACATTAATGATTGAAAACTAAACTAATTTAATACACTTGATGCGCTGATTGAAGATATATGCGTTCTTGACAAACTCCGATTCGACACCTAAAGTGATTAATTAAACGGGCTAAGCACAACGACTCAATAGGATCATTTTATTCCCCCCGATTTAAAATTTTTAAATTTGAACATACGTAGACTCAACATATTAAATTAATAAATATATATCAAAGTAAATATTACAAAATATTAAATCACATAGATACTTTGACATTTGTAATTACACAAAAATGATAAATCAAAATAATAATAGTTTCTTATATGATCATTTTATAAGAAATCGAGGGCAGAGCACCCATGTGATTAATCCTTTTAGGAAATAACGTTAAGTAGAGCACCTATGTCAATTCTTTTAGGGAATGACTCGATTCTTTTAGGAAATGACCTAAGGCAAAGTATCCATGATAATCTTTTTAGGAACGACCCAGGGCAAAGCACTTGTGCTAATCCTTTCAAGAATGACTCAAGGTAGAGCCCATGCCGGTTCTTTTAGGAAATGACCCAGGCAGTGCATCCATGCTAATCCTTTTGGAAATGACCCACGACAAAGCACTCGTATTAATCCTTTCGGGAATAACTTAGGGCATAGCACTCATATTGATCCTTTCAAGAATGACTTAGGGCAGAGCATTGCGACCCTAATTTTATTTTCCATCCAAATACAACATGCAAGCAAAGTAACACAATCTAGTGGGCATAATAATTTATCACTGATTTTTCACAAGTGAAGCTTGTAAATAAAAGTAAGTGCACATCCACATCCATTTCATGATGACTACAAGTTCAAGGGAAAGAATTTAAAATTAAATCAACTAGTATAGACTGGAATCAGTGCAACTCTAATCATTATGTGAGAAAATCAATAATAAACCAAACATAACGTACTTGTATAAACATGGAATTTACAAAGGATCACCCACCTGAAAAGGTGTGTAAAGGTTTGGATATATAGTTGGAAATATATGCACACGATCAGGGTTTTAAATCCGGTTAGATTTAGTTCAACTCAGCTAGATGTGAGGCGACTCAATGTGACTCGGTAGGTATTTTAATGCGAATCGGCGGGGTTTTCTACATGAAATCATATATGTTGATTACACATCTATCAAACTAGGATTTTGGTCTCCTAGACTCAAAGTTTACCAAATCAGTACCTTGACTCATTAAGTCCCCTCAATGAGCCGCAGTGTAAAAAGCAACAACTCGGGTTTTATATTCGAATAAAAGAATATGGAGAGAAGTTTACCTTTCAAATGATATGTACAGGCTCGACTCAACCCTAGGATTGCCCAATCTCAATAGGTCAATGGGTTGACTCGCCAAGTCGACTCGACTGTCACACTTCTCTTTCTCACATTCGTTATTCTTTGTTTTTCTTCTTCTTTTCTCCTTTGATTCCTTTCTTCTTGAGTGTCCAGCACTAATAGTTGGAATCTAACAACCTCCAATGGGGAATGAGTAGCGAGTCGTGCAACTTGGTTTCATTCTCCTTATCTCTCTTGATTTTCTCTCTTGTTGCTTCTCTCTTGATTTCCTGATCTATCGTGTTTTCTCTCTGGTTTCTAAACTATTCTCAAGTTTGCAATGCTAAGATTTATAAAACATTCGGCTTCTCGAGTCGATGAGTTTGTGCACAAATCTTTGAGTGATGCCTCATTCCTTCACGTTATGTTACTATGGGGATTGAATGATGGTGAGGAGGCCCACATATGATATGGTTTTAGGTTTTGATGTGAAGATGTGTAGACGCCCTACCCTAGGTCGACAAGATGATTGGATTGTACCAAGACAACTAAATTTAAGACTTAGGAACCCTAACCCAATCTACCTGGTTTACCTAGTACCCCAGTTAGTGGTTGAACCATAGAAACCCTAACCCTAAAGGCTTAAACCCTAGGAACCCTAACCTCAATCAAACCCATTCAACTAAGTGAAAACCCTAGGGACCTAAAATCAAGAACCTCAAAACTCGACTCATTGTGTCGACTTGCCAAGTCAATTCACCGAGTCAACCCATCGAGTCATCTCACCTAGTCAACTCACCTAGTCGAAATGAGTTGAAAACCAACACAACCAAATCAAAGCCCATAAAAAGATCCGATGGGGCAACAACTTGACCCTAGAGGAGATGGAGCTCACACACGCTTGTGAGGCCCCCCCTGCCAAAATAGGGGGAACCAAGTGACTTGGGCAACGCCCAAGTAGACCCCTTGCCTTGGCAGGTGTCTCCAAAACATGTGGAGGTCCCCTGGAGAGAGGTGTAATCATGTGGAGAGATATAAAGACCTTTGACCCCTCCCTTAGACATAGAATCACACTTTTACTTGTTGATCTAACCATCCAAATCATGCCACATGGCAATCCTGAATCCCAGTCATCCAAGCTATTTTAAACCTTAAACTTCTTGAGAATTACAAGAAAATTAGGTTTCAGGGCTATAAATAGCCCCCTCCCCTTCACATTTCAAGTATTAGAAAATCGTGAGGGCATTTTAAGGGTTCCTGAAAGTTCAGGAAATACCTATTCATCCCTCCACCAAGGAGAAGTGAGAGTTATAAGAAAAAGTCCAACCCAAGTCAGCCTATAGTCACTCAAATCCCTAATCTCCCAAGCCACCAAGACCCTAATCCTAGCCATTCAACCCAATCCTTGTGACACATCCATCTACCTTGCCGCCGAAATTTCAATCAGCTTTGTGTACTTCATATATTGGCATTATGCAATAGTCATTCCCTTCACGACCCCCTACTAATCTCATACATCCGCATTCATCACATGGCATTTCACACCTAATCGACTCGAGCGTATGCTCTACGACTTGCCGATATGATTGGACCCTGCCCATCAGAAACTTAGTCAATTAGTTTACTCTTCGGCTCGTGTAAGAATCAAGGTGAATTTATCTAGCCGAGGCAACAGTCTGTCATAGGCGTCGCATTTAACAACACATCACACATACATAATTTCATATACATTGCATTACATACATAGCACTCAATACTCAATTTGTTCAAACTATGTTCTATGGCTTGCTGGCGTAGTCAAATCCTGCCCATCAAAAATTTGGATTGATTGGTTAATCGCTTCGACAGGTGGAAGAGTCAAGGTGGATTTATCTAGCCGAGATTGTAGCTTGTCATAGGTGTTGCATTTAACACAACATCACACATACTTTACATCACTCATGCACAAGAATTAATTCTAATTCTTGAGATCTTGTGAAGTAGAGATCGTACATTTATACATGTAGGATGGGTACCTAATACCCTCCCTCTCAGTAACCGTGGTCTCTTGTGTGGAATCTTCATTTGCAGATCAATGAATCATTTTTTGGGTTGAGATCCTCCATATTCTCATTCTTAATATTTTTACAGGGTTTAGCCGACCGTGGGAATGAAGTAATTAGCAAGTGGCAACTTTAGTAAAGTATAACACCCTCTCCGTCACATTTAAATGTCACTCAACCCCTATGACATTGATCTGCCCGCGATCCAGTGTCCATAAGATGATCGAGATCATGCGGTGGTGGTGTTCAGTGAAGAAGATGGCGACCCATTAATGGTATATGTGAAGATTATCGAGATCATACGGTGGTGGTGGTCGGTGGAGAAAATGGTGCCCCGTTAATGGCAAATTTTGACTTCGAGGGTTTTTCTTTGTAATGATCTTCATGGTGTGGATTAGTTTAGAGGAGCTTGTAGAATCCTAAAATTGAAGCTTGGATGTGGTTATCCCGGGAGGTTCAAGAGCGAAACGTTTCTGACAGTTGCCACATGCTACTATGAATGGAGGAGTTCAGACACTGTTCTTTAAGGTTTGAGGTCTTCTCAGGTACCATCCGAGGTTCTCATATCCGTTTTAGATGATCTTGATGCATTGTTGTAGTGGTGGGTGCTTTCGGAGTTGATGAAATGAAAGAAATGGAAGTGTTGTAGTTAGAGAAGGATTCGGCTGAGAGTTGATTCGTGGCTGATTAGTTTCCCTGCAGAGGTTGAGCCTTACGGTGGGAGCTAGGTGGGGTCCCCCGTGATGTTTGAGAGAAATCTACTCCGTCCAAATGGTTCACTGGGTTGCGTTGAGACATGAGTCCAAAGATGAGGTAGATTTAACACTTAAGTGGGCCGCATAATGGGAACAGTGAGGATGGACACTAACCGTTTAAGGCCTCTAGCGGCTACCAATAGATGGCATGGGTCGTTAGGAACTTAGGATAGGTCCCACTGGAATGAACGGTTGGGGATGGGAGTAAGAGAAGAGAGGTTGGAAAGGAGCGGGAGTCTCTCTCACAACGCCCACGGCAACGTGTATTGCATGCATGATAACGCGCACATTTATTTTTTATTTTTATTTTTTTAAAAGGATGGATATTAGTGGGCCCTACTTTGAGATATTTTACAAAAAATCTACTCCACCCGCTGGTTTTACTTATCATGTTAGGGCATGTGCCAAAAGTGAGGAAACGGATTGGTTACTCCCCCTGCCACCAGCCTGGTGGCTGATGGTTGGTGCTCTGTGGGCCCCACCATGATGTATGTGTTTCATCCATTTCATTCATCCATTTGTAAAGATCATTTTAGGGCCTGGTACCAAAATTAGAGGTATATAAATATTAGGTGGACCACACCTCAGGAAAACAATAGTGATTGGATATCCACCATTAAAATCCTCCTAAGGCCCACTGTACTGTTTATTTGACATCCAATCTATTGATTAGGTCATACAGGCCCAGATGAAGGGAAAAAATAAAAATCAGCTTGATCCAAAACTTTTATGGCCCCCAAAAGGTTTTTAATGGTTGACGCTCATTCAACACTGTTTCCTGTAATGTGGTCCACTTGAGATTTGGATATACCTCATTTTGGGTCTTATATCATAAAATAATATGAAAAAATATATGAACGGAGTGGATGAAACACATACATCATGGTGGGGCGCACAGAACACGAACCACAGCCATCGGCTGGTGGCAGGGGGAGTAGCCAATCCGTTTCCCAACACTCAGGTGGGCTGTTTGTCTGGAAACAATGCGAGGAAGGACGCCTGTCATCGAAAACTTTTCGAGAGATTAATCATATGGATCGATTTGGATGGTTCAGATCATTGAGTGGCTAATCGTTAGTCTTGTTGGTTAGATTTATCACTATATGGATTGGCAGGTTTCAGTTGATGACCCAGCTAGATGGACATACGGTTGTATTTTGGGATCTGGGTGTGGAAATTAAGGATGATAGGATACAAACGGTTTAGATTAGATCTTTATCAATTTAATGATGATGCAATATTCGAAATTAAAATCGAACAGTTAGATATTTTAATAGGTCCATAAAGAGCATGCTCAGCAGTTGGGATTGATGATAGATCCAATGTGAAATGTGAAATTTACGACTGTGGACACCACCTTTTATCCGTTGGATATTCTTGAAACAACATTAGCACTTGGACCTCCTCATACGGAGTCAGAATTTCAGAATTTCAGGACGAAATTACCCCTCTTTCGACGGAAACGGATTCGGTACTCCCCTTGTCACGGTTAATGGTGGACGGTCGGTGGTATGTGGACCCCACCATGATGTATACTTTTCATCCATGCCGTCCATATATTTTTCCAATCATTTTATGTTATGAGTCCAAAAATGATGTATATCTAAATCTCAAGTGTACCACATTACAGGAAACAGTGTTGAGTGAGCGTCAACCATTAGAAACTCAGGTGGAGCCCACTGTGATGTTTGTGAGAATCCTCCCCGTCTAAGTTCATTCATAGGATCACAAAGACCTGGATGAAGAGGAAAAATAAATTTCATAATGATCCAAAACTTCTGTAACCCCTAAAAGGGTTTCAATGGTAGACGTTCAATTTCCCACTGCCTTTTACAGTGTGGTCCACTTGATAGCTAGATTTGTCTTATTTTTCACCTCAAGCCTTAATTCGAGTTCGCCAAATAGATGGACGGTTTGGATATAACACATACCTCATGATGGGACCCACAAAAATCGGTGGGAATCACAACAGGAAAAAAAAAGGAGAAAAAAAAAAAAAAAAAAAAAAAAAAAAAAAAAACAAAGAAAAAAAAATGTAGCCAGCGAGTTGGGGTCGACCGGGATAGGACCCGGTCGACCGGTTCAGAGTTGAGTCTATCACTGCGGATTATAACCGTAGCCAAAACTGTAGTACTATGTACTTTTTTTCTCTTTTTTATTTTTATTTTTATTTTTTACAAGGAGAATGTTTTCCCCCTTACATTTTTCTTTAATACATAATTATGTAAATATGTATATATAAGTATATAAAAATATTTTTCTATCTTTTAATTCATTTCTTTGTCTATTTATTTAACAAGCATATCTTCTAAACTTAGAGCAGCGGACCTCCTCGTACGGAGTCGGAATTTTAGGACGAAAATACCCCTCCTTTTGACAGAAACGGATTCGGTACTCCCCCTGCCACCAGCTAATGGCGGACAGTCGGTGGTCCGTGGGCCCCACCATGATGTAGGCTTTTCATCCATGCCGTCCATATATTTTTCCAGATCATTTTATGGTATGAGACCAAAAACAAGGTATATCCAAATCTCAAGTGTACCACATTACAGGAAGAGAAATTTAGGACCGTGGACCCCACCTTTTATCCAGCTGTTTTTTATGAAAGAAGACAAACCTTGGTTTGCAACTTAGACCTGTGCGTACGGACAACGAATTTGAGGACGAAAATACCCCTCCCTTTCGAAGACGAGCGCTAACGCTCCTCCAGCCAAGAGTTGTACGAACGGCTCAAAAGATATCAAAGTTACATGGCCCCACAACTATGTATTTATTATATCCACAACGTTCATCCATATTTAGAGATAATTTCGGAGCATTATCCAAAAAAAAAAATCATATCCAGATCAAATGGACCACACCACAAAGAGCAGCGGGAAAATTGATTTTCACCGTTAAAAATTTTGTAGGGCCCACCACTTGATAGTTAGATCTGTCTTATTTTACCTCTCAAGCTTAATATGAGCTCGCCAAATCGATGGACGGTTTGGATATAGCTACGGATTATAACCGTAGCCATATCCGTAGCCTAGAAAATCGGCGAGGCAAACTAGAAAACGGCGGGGTAAACTAGAAAACGACGGGGCAAACTAGAAAATCGGCGGGGCAAGCATGAAAAACCGCAGGGCAAACTAGAAAATCGGCGGGGCAAACTAGAAAATCGACGGGGCAAGCATGAAAAACGGCGGGGCAAACTAGAAAATCGGCGGGGCAAGTAAGAAAAATGGTGGGGCAAATTAGAAAATCGGCGGGGCAAGCAAGAAAAATGGCGGGGCAAACTAGAAAATCGGCGGGGCAAGCATGAGAAACGGCGGGGCAAACTAGAAAATCGGCAGGGCAAGTATGAAAAACGACAGGGCAAACTAAAAAATCGGCGGGGCAAACAAGAAAAACGGCGGGGCAAACTAGAAAATCGGCGGGGCAAGCATGAAAAACGGCGGGGCAAACTAGAAAATCGGTGGGGCAAGCAAGAAAAACGGTGGGGCAAACTAGAAAATCGGTGGGGCAAACATGAAAAACGGCGGGGCAAACTAGAAAATCGGCGGGGTAAAATGAAAAATGGCTCATTTTCATGCTTGCCTCGCTCAATTTCATGTACGGCTGAAAGTTAGGCGAGTTCAACCCGACCGACCCGACATTGGGTTAGGTTCGGGTAGGATATATCGGGTCGGATCTCAAGCTTGGGCTATACAAACACCAACCCGATAAAACTTAGGTTGGGCTTGGGTTGAGGTCTGAGGTTGCCCGACCCAACCCAACCCGAACCCGATCAATATATTAATTACTTATAAATTATAATTGAGTATGGATTGTTTGTGTAGAAAGTACACTAGTGATGTTGGGTCTCATTTGTCCACAT
>JAJHSJ010000007.1:19395332-19431438 GCA_021015155.1 Magnolia officinalis
AACGGATTCTTTATTTATCCATAGCATCCTTTAAAAATTCCCTTTTTGCTTTCCGGAAAGATTACCCTTGTATCCGTTTACATCTCAGATTGAAACAAATTACTATAAGTCATCCCACCTACGGATCAGTCAGCATTTTTTACAAATTTTCTGAATAGAGTGATGTAGAGCGGGTCACAGACAGTTTCATGGCCAAGATGGATCAGAAAAGGCCCGGTCGACGACAGAAGTGATCCGGACCGTCGGACCTTAGATCGGGCATATCTCACAATCCGGAATGAGTTACCTGACGTAAAATATATGATTTTGGGATAGAACGAGCTACTTTAGCCAACCAACCCCACTATGCCGGGTTGCACAGCTCGAAATTGCGAAAAACCCCTGGATCGACGGTTGTTTCCCTGTTTTAATTTTGTTTTTACTATAAATAGTAAGTTTTAGTTTGATTATAACTCTTCATCCGTCGGGCTTTAGGAGTTGCGCCCAATGTGAAAAGAGCTTAGAATAATTAGGAGAACGGTTTGGTGAAGCCAAATAGGATACTTACTATTTTTGGCCGAAAACCTTTCGCACTAGTAGACATCACGACCGTCTATAAATAGTAAGTTTACTATTTATAGTAAGTCGCGAATTCTAGGAGTTATAGTTGTAGTTTGATTCTGATTTCTTTCCCATTGCTTGGTACCTCTATTTAAAGGGTTGTGAACTCGTTTTTATTCATTCATTAATCAATTTCGAATTTATTTTTATTTTCTGCTTTCTTTCCTTGTGAATTCGAGAAGTCTTTGTGAGAAGTCCAGAGAAGTTCCATGGATTCGGAGTAGTTATCCTCTTGAGGAAGACATTGCTCGACCTCACGTCTTCCCTTGCGTCAGTTTGGTATCAAAACGAGGTTTCTCCTCGGATCGATGGTTTCTAACGACGGGACGGACAACAATCCCATGGGCGGTACTCAAGGGAATTTACCTTTAACGGCGACAGCTTTTGAAATAGCGCAACGAGAGAATCGACGAGCCATGCAAGGGCTGCAGGCTTCCATCGACCTCATAACAGATCTCTTAGCGGAAAACCTAGGGCTACTCTGTATTCCTGGTGGTGATCCTCCACCGCCAATTGCTGAAACTCGTAATCGCAGGATAGTACCGACAGTGCATCTAAGGGTCATTCCAGAGGAAGGAGGCTCTAGTGAGGAGAAAATCGACAACATAATCTTCCAACACCCCAAACATAGCGGCGATCGAGTAGATCGAACGGATCAAGAATTCAAAATGCGGGTTAATATTCCTAGCTTCAATGGCCAACTCTACATTGAGGATTTCCTCGATCGGCTTTCTGAAGTTGAGTGATTTTTCGACTATATGGACATCCCTTGAAGTAAAGAAGGTCAAGCTTGTAACCTATAAGTTGAAAGGAACTTCAGCTTAGTAGGAACAACTGTAACTCGCGCGAACCAGGCAGATGAAAGCACCAATCTGTACCTGGTAGCAGATTACCTCCCGATTCTCCCTAGCGATTACGATCATGTATTATTCCAACAATACTAAAATTGTCGACAGGGTAGTTGGTCGGTGAGAGAATACGCAGAAGAATTTTACCGCCTGACGGCGCGTAACGATTTAGTCGAGACTGAATTGCAGTAAGTTGTCCGATTCAACGGTGGATTGCGTATGGCTATCCAGGATTGGGTCCAGATGCAGTCCGTCTGGACGATGAATTATGCGATCAAGTTGGCTACTCGGGTAGAAGCGCAACTTGAATGTTCTAACACACGGACCTATCCTACTATAAGGATCCCTATGACAGGTCCGCCCCAGGGAACTGCACAGCCCAAGGGGAAGGAGCCCGTAGGAGCACGCACTCAACCTCTTACGTCTGAGAACCAAGATCAGGGAAGCGAGAAAGCTAAACCCAAAGGGGCATATCGACTGCTACTGGTTCAAGTAGAATCCCGAACCCCTATACTCAGCCAAGGCCCGACAACTGTTATCGTTGTGGCCAACCGGGCCACCTATCAAATACTTGTCCCTAGCGAAAAGTGACAAATCTCGCCATCAATTACGGTAGTGCTGATAACGCTTATGAAAATTTAGATATTGAAGAATAGGAGCATACCACTGAGGATGAAGCAGATGATTCAGGTTGGGTTCAGCAAGAACACGGCGAGTCGCTCGTCGTGAGGCGACTATTATATACGCCAAGAAAAGAAGTGCATCTACAACGGCATAACATCTTCCGCACTAGGTGTACGGTGAATCAAAAGGTTTGTGACGTGATCATTGACAGTAGGAGCAGCGAGAACATCGTCTCAAAGTCATGGTGGAAAAATTGCAATTGAAAACGGAGTGTCATCCCTCTCCATATAAAACGGTTGGATCAAGAAGGTCAGCGAAACAAAGGTAATTGAACGGCGCACCATATCCTTTTCAATTGGTAAACACGATAAGAATGAAGTAGTATGTGATATGGTTGACATGGAAGCATACTACTTCAATATACAATCAGTTGGATCAAGAAGGTCAGCGAAACAAAGGTAACTGAACGGTGCACTATATCCTTTTCAATTGGCAAACATTAAAAGTAGTATGCGATGTGGTTCACATGGAAGCATGTCACATACTACTCGGTCAGCCCTGACAATCTGACCTTGACGCCACTCATAAAGGACGAGATAACATATATATCTTCGTCAAGGATGGCCGGAAGACCATATTGGCCCCTATGGATCTAGAGGGATCACCTGAAACTTCTAAAGTGGAGGGTCGTTTTCTCTTAACAATACAAGACTTCGTGGAAGAATCCAAAGAAACAGGACAGACTTATGCATTAATTGTAAAAGGGGAAAAACTCGAGCCCACCATCATCCCTGAAAGACTAAGGCCCCTGCTACATGAATTCAAAGAAATCTGGCCCGATGACCTTCCTGATGGGTTACCCACCATGCGGGATATCTAACACCATATCGACTTTGTGCCAGTTTACTTAATCGTTCTCATTATCGAATGAGTCCGAATGAGCGCGAGATTCTGCAAGAACAAGTAGAAGAGTTGATCTGTAAGGGTCTTATTCGAGAAAGCATGAGTCCATGTGCTGTACCAGCTCTATTAACTCCAAAAAAAGATGGGAGTTGGCGCATGTGTGTCGACAGCCGAGTCATCAACAAAATCATCATAAAATACAAGTTTCCTGTACCACGGTTGGACGATATGTTGGACATGTTAGAGGGTGCAAAAATATTCTCTAAATTGGACCTAAGGAGCGGCTACCATCAGATTCGAATATGGTCGGGTGATGAGTGGAAAACGACATTTAAGACCAAGGAAGGATTATACGAATGGATGGTTATGCTCCTCGGTCTTTCGAACGCGCCTAACACATTTAAGAGATTGATGAACCAAGTTCTGAAACCTTTTATTGGGCGGTTCGTTGTGGTTTATTTCGATGATATTTTGATATACAGTCAAGACGAAACCACCCATATGGAACACCTCAAGAAGGTCCTTCAAGTGCTCACAAAAAATAAACTGTATCTCAATTTTAAAAAGTGCAGCTTCATGACTGATAGCCTATTATTTCTGGGTTTTATCGTAACATCCACGGGCATTCGGGTGGATGAGGAAAATGTGAAGGCAATCAGAGAATGGCCGGTTCCCACAAATATTCACGAAGTGCGAAGTTTTCATGGACTGGCGACATTCTATCATCGGTTCGTGAAAAATTTCAATACCATTGTGTCCACAATCACAGATTGTATGAAGAAGGGGCGGTTTCAGTGGACTGACGAAGCCGACAGGAGCTTTGTCAAAATCAAGCGCAGATTATCCACGACCCCGATTCTTGTACTTCCCAAGTTCGACAAACTGTTTGAAGTCGAATGTGATGCCTCATATGTCGGAATTAGGGGAGTTTTGTCTCAAGAAGGTAGGCCAACAGCCTTCTACAGTGAGAAACTTAGCGATGCACGTAAGAAGTGGTCTACATATGAGATCGAATTATACGCGGTGGTCCAGGCTGTGACGCCTCGTTACTGTGGCCACATGTGGGCGGGCCCCAAGGTGGCTGGCAGACTACTGTGTGGCTGGTAAGCTACTGTGCTGGTAGGCTATTGTGCTCACAATGGGGTTAGAACCTTGTCCCACATCGAAAGAGTTGTCTGAAGTTGTGGTGGTTATATGTAGAGTTACCATCCTATACTGTATGAGGCCTTTTAGGGAAAACTCCGAGAACAAAACAGTGCGGGCTGTGCCCAGAGCGGACAATATCATATAGTATGGGCGTGGGCTATTACAAATGGTATCAGAGCCGAGGACGGCTCTACCCTCGGTGGGGGATATTGTGACGCCCCGTCATTGTGGCCACATGTGAACGGGCACACGTGGGCGGGCGCATATGTGGGCGGGCCCCAAGGTGGCTGACAGGCTATTGTGTGGCTGGCAGGCTACTGTGCTCATAGTGGGGGTAGAACCTTGTCCCACATCGGAAGACTTGTCTGAAGTTGTGGTGGTTATATGTGGAGTTGTCACCCTATACTGTATGAGGCCTTTTTGGGGGAAACCCTAGAACAAAACCATGTGGGCTGTGCCCACAGCGGACAATATCATACAGTGTGGCCATGGGCTATTACACAGGTACTGCAACACTGACGACATTATTTGATTCAATGGAAATTCATACTTTACACGGACCATCAAGCTCTCAAATTCATTAATAGTCAAGCTAACATTAACCATGTGCATGCTAGATGGATATCATTTTTGTAGGAATTCACGTTCGTACTAAAACACAAGTCAGGGCAATAGAACAAAGTAGTTGATGCACTGAGTCGTCGTGCAACTTTGTTAGTCACTATGAGCAATGAGGTTGTTGGGTTTGAGCGCCTCAAAGACATATATGTCGATAACAACGACTTCAAGGACGCATGGGTTAGATGCCAAGAAGGTCACCCCGGCGACTTACATATGTAAGACGGGTTCCTTTTCAAGAGAAATCGACTGTGCATCCCGAACAGTTCGCTAAGGGAACAGATAATCCAAGTGCTACATGGAGGTGACATCAGTGGACACCTTGAGCGAGACAAGACGCGAGCTCTTGTGGAAGAACGGTATTACTAGCCGCAATTGGTACATGATGTGGGAAAGTCAGTCCAACGTTGTTATATTTGTCAGACCTCCAATGGGCAATCTCATAATACGGGCCTTTACACCTCGTTACCCGTGCTTGAAGGCCCTTGGGAGGATTTATTATGGACTTCGTGTTTGGTCTCCCATGAACATAACGCGGCATGGATTCGGTGTTCGTGGTAGAAGATTGTTTCTCTAAGATGGCGCACTTTATTCCATGCAAGAAGACTCTCGATGCAACACACATGACGAATCTATTCTTCAGAGAAATTGTGCGGCTACACGGGGTTCCCAAGACTATTATTTCTGACCGTGACACGAAGTTCATAAGCCACTTTTGGTGGACTTTGTGGACTCGATTCGATACACGACTTCAGTTCAGCAACGCCTACCACTCACAGACAGACG
The DNA here is from genome assembly GCA_021015155.1 of Magnolia officinalis. Lineage (NCBI taxonomy): Eukaryota > Viridiplantae > Streptophyta > Magnoliopsida > Magnoliales > Magnoliaceae > Magnolia > Magnolia officinalis. The sequence goes on from JAJHSJ010000007.1 coordinate 19,400,858, forward strand.
GTCAAACTAAGGTTGTGAATCGCACGTTGGGAAACCTCATTCGATGCATTTCAGGAGAAAAATCGAAGCAGTGAGATTTGGCTTTGTATCAAGCGGAGTTTGCATTCAACAATATGGTGAACCGCTCGACATGGAAATCCCCGTTCCAGGTTATTTACGAATGAGTACCTCGCCACACACTAGACTTGGTCCCTCTGTCCAAGCTCCCAGGTATGAGCACTGCAGCAGAACATATGACTGACAAGATCATGAGCATTCATGCGGAGGTACAAACCAAGCTACATGCCTCGAACGAAAAGTATGAGGAGCAAGCGGACAAGCATCAGCGACAAAAAGTGTTTGAGGTGAGCGACCAAGTAATGGTCCATCTGCGCAAAGAACGATTTTCGACCGGAACGTACAACAAGTTGAAGAATAAAAAGATTGGACCGGTACCAATCATCCGAAAGATCAATGACAACGCTTATGTTGTTGATCTTCCAAATGACATGGCGATCTCACGGACTTTCAACGCCACGGACCTGACCGAGTATCATGAACCAGCGTAAGATGAGAACTCGAGGACGAATTCTTTTAAAGTGGAAGGAACTGATGTAGAGCAGGTCGCGGACAGTTTCATGGCCAAGATGGATCAGAAAAAGCCTGGTCGACGATAGAAGTGATCTGGACCGTTGGACTTTAGATTGGGCATATCTCGCAATTCGGAATGAGTTACCTGACGTAAAATATATGATTTTGGGGTAGAACGAGCTACTTTAGCCAACCAACCCTATAGTCGGGTTGCGCAGCCCGGAATTGCTAAAAACCCCTGGATCGACGGTCGTTTCCCTATTTTAATTTCGTTTTTACTATAAATAGTAAGTTTTAGTTTGATTATAACTCTTCATCTGTCGGGCTTTAGGAGTTGCGCCCGATGTGAAAAGAGCTTAGAATAATTAGGAGAACGGTTTGGTGAAGCCAAATAGGACACTTACTATTTTTGGCCGAAAACCTTTCGCACTAGTAGACATCACGACCGTCTATAAATAGAAAGTTTACTATTTATTGTAAGTCACGAATTCTAGGAGTTTTAGTTGTAGTTTGATTTTGATTTCTTTCTCATTGCTTGATACCCCTATTTAAAGGGTTGCGAGCTCGTTTTTATTCATTCATTAATCAATTTCGAATTTATTAGAATTTATTTTTATTTTCTGCTTTCTTTCCTCGTGGATTCGAGAAGTCTCTGTGAGGAGTTCAGAGAAGTTCCGTGGATTCGGAATAGTTATCCTCTTGAGGAAGACGGTGCTCGACCTCAAGTCCTCTCCTGCGTCATAGAGGCCCTTATTTTCATATTTGTTAAGTCTCTTGAAATTTTGAACCTCAAATTGTATTCCCACGAAAGGTTTAAAAAGTTACCTACACTTAATTATACGTCCCAATTTCCTCAGCCGGATAACTATTCCAAATTTACAGAACTTCTTTAGACTGCTCATAGAGATACTTCGAATCCACGAGGAAAAATAAAAAATAGAATAATTCTATAAATTTTGTAAATTGATTGATAATTGAAATAAATGAGATTACAACCCTTTAAATAAAATACTAAATCTTGAAAGAAGTTTCAAAATTAAACAAAAATTAAAACTACTAGAAATCGTGACTTACAATAAATAATAAACTTATTATATATAGAGAGTTGTGATTTCCACTAGACCTAATGGTATTTAGCCAAAAATACCAAGTGTCCTATTTGGTTCAACCATGTTATCTTCCTAATTATTTTAAACACTCTTAGGTTGCACATAGCTCTTAAAACCTAACAAATGAAGAGTTATAATCAAATTAAAATTTACTATAAATAATAAAAATATAAATAAAACAAAAATTCAACTGTCAATATGATAGAATCTCACAAATTTGGTAGGCATAGCGGAGCATGGTTAGTTTGGGTGGCTAAAGTAGCTCGTCCTACTCAAAATCATATATGACATATTGGATAACTCATTCCGATTTGCAAAATATACTCATTTTAAGTCCTAATAGTCTAGATCACTTCTGTCTCAGATCGAACGTTTTCTGGTCCATCTTAGCCATGAAATTGTGAATCAAGGGTACACAATGAAATAGAGGGCACACAAAATATTTGAGCATTCAGATATTTCAATTTGGGAGAATTTTGAACATCTACATCTGGCCCATCAAATCAACGGTCTAGATCAGCAGACCACGCCACACACGTGTACGAAATCCTGAACGTCAGAAAACGAGGCTAGAGTTCCTTTTGCTAGTATCTAGCATTTGTCGCCGTCTACCGAGGCCCAGTGTTCATTGGTCTGATGATCGGAGCTGTACATTTTATGCGGTCCACCTTACTAACTTAAGCCGAACGGATGACTATGACCATCACTATCTGTAAATGGAAGGCTTACGTTCAAATCTAAAACTCAAAGGTGATCGTCACTGAAGTATGATTATGGAGTAATAGGTTATCTATGGCTGTAAGAATAATATGGACGGCTTAAATCGGCCGATCATCTCACCATGTGGGCCAGTGGATAGCGACAGAAGATAGATTGCGCATTGCAACAGAGGCAAAACGAACTAACTGTACATTTGCCAAGGCCCAGGGCCGTACAATCATAAAACTTCTATAATAGTTCGCCACCATTCTGAAAATGGCATCGACTCATCCACCGTACACCTGGCATACTAGTACGGAAATTCAGACCGTTAAGATCTCTGATCCAATTACTGAAGGATTGTATAAAAAAATTTACACTTGGAAAATTCCACTAACCATCCGATTTGGCCCTTGGAACTTGGGCCACTCCCTATTGCACTTTAAACCGTCTGTTTGATACCCTTCAATCGAACGGTTAATAATCCATGATTAGTGTAATCTTATATCTATGTTCCATCCACACTTCGCCCCAGAATTTAGACGGTCTTGATTGGCTCTCACGAGTGACACGTGGGAGGAGAATGAGTCAGCAACGGTGGGGAACCATGAGGGAGAAAAGAAGGGGAATGTGGGCCGGAAGCAGCATCCAACGGAAAAGACACGGTACGGAGTATTGGAACGGTGGAGAGGAACTGAGGAAGCAAGAGATTGGACCCTTCAAATCATTCTCCATCCAACTGCTACGTGACAATGGCTTCTTCCACGTCACTAATATGATTTTTAAGTTTTTATTAGTCCCACTAAACCATTTTACTAATTAATCTTTCCCGCCCGATTTTAATATTCTCTGCCAACGTTATAAACCCGTTGTTCATTTGCAAGGCGACGAAGTTCAGGCCGCCTGTCTTTTGTCAGCTTCGAGTTGGCATGTTCATCCCAATATCTCTCACCCCAACTCAGGCATGGGCTCAAATGAGCTATGGAGTCATGGCTCCATTTATTACTTAAGTTGTTGGATCCTGGTGCATGCAATAATCATTTTTGAAGAACGGAGACCACCAATGCATGTGTAAGATCTAGAGGATTTATCTGATGGGGTATGATCTATTTGTAAGGGAGAACTAGGGTTTCAAAGGAGAACTGGGCTGTTTTGGACTTGAGATTGGGTGGTATGGAATTGCATTTGGTTCCTGCAAATTTCATCTAGTGGATTGGATTACTTAGACTATCATATATCATCCCAATCCTAGCAGAATTTTCGATGGATTTCAAAATCCACTACATCTGTGGGCCTCACATTGATGCATGTGTTCTAGCCACACTGCCTGTCCATAAGCGCACGTTACATTTGAGTTGCACATGCATACAAGTGACCAACATTGGTTGTGAAATCTAGTCCATTAATTATAATTCCATGGTCCACCAAACATAGGTGTTAATCAAAAAAACATTTTTCCAAAAGGAAGAATTTAATCACAAACATAGGATTAGACTGTAAAAATACCATGATATTTCTAGAGATGTAATCATTATATAATAATGGTGTTAATTTCATCTAATGCAATTACATACCATTTAATCCTGCATCCCAAATAGGTCCATGGTGCTCCTTATTCTTATAGGCTTTGTTATATCACATATCATTAAAAAGTTCGTAATCATGCACCTAAATTAACCAAGTCCTCTATTAACCATTAACCAGTAATATCCACTCTTGAACAATGCTACTTATCAGTTTAAGAGATGGATCATAAAATCTCAACCATCGTAAATCCATCAAGATAAAACACTTTTAGCAAATAAAATAAAAGATTAACAGTTAAAAATCTTTGATTCAATATTTAAAATCTAAAGCACTAATTAAGCCCAACTAAAAAGCAACTTGCTAAGTGATTCTATCTCTAAAATTTAAACCATAGTAAGTATCCTGAACTAATCAATAAATCCCTATAACAGGTGGGTTCCTTATAATCCTAATGTATCATATGCAAGCAACCACATGCCTATATATGTCCATCAATATATAATCTAACTTTAGAGGGTTACTTAAAATATAGAAAATTAGAACCATAAAGTCTTAATAGGACTTTAAGTTTAAGGATTAGTCAAAGTTAGTACATGATCGAATTAAAGTAAATTAGGCATGACAAGCGTCCTAATTTAAAGACACAATGCAATCATGCAATACGAGTGCTCTGTCAAATTCTACCGCAAGGAATATTGCACATCATGAACGGTCACACTCTTCTGTGGGGTAGGACAGAGGTACCAAAATATCATTAAGCCCGTAGGAAAATATTTTATTCCAATTCATCATTGGTTCCTCACACAAGATGACCAATATACTTTTATCTCTTATGATTATAGAATTTATGATATTGAGATCCACAAAATAATCATTCTTAAGTAATGGTTGTTGTGTCCAAACTCACATTCCCGTTTGACAAATGAAGAAGCCCCTATCTTAACCCATAAAATTATAAATGGACCATGCTTCCCACATATTTAATTATATGGTAAGATGCAATTAAAAAATACATAGTCATTAATATTCATGATTACAACCATCATTATTGGCTTTCAAGGCACACTATACCAACACACATCGGCTTCTTAGATGAAAGACCAAGATCCTGCTCACATTTGCTACACCAGCACAGGTGTACCATTAACAGGGCTTGTAGAGCTACATGCAGGTTGTAATTTTCAAAACCAAGCTATGAACCACAAATCTCCCACTGATTGTAGAGCTCAACCAAAGGAGGACTATCTTACTGGATCAATGGCCAAGATGTTCTCTTGATCCAGACCATCTTCGACGGAGGCCCAATTAAATAATCCCATAATGGTTTACTAATTTAGATATTTAAACTCATTTTTAACATATTATGAATATTATAAATGATATTTACTTTGGAGACGTTAATGTTGAATAACATTTCCAAGGCATTGGGAGGGCGTTTATCTTTGGGATTTGGAAGATCCAGACCATTAGGACGGTAGACCGTAGTCCATAAAAGAAAATTAGCAACACATTACAGGAGTTAATAAAAAATCAAGAGAAAAATCATAAAAGAGCATACAACCAAAGCAATGATTTTTCACATCCTAGGTACAAAAAGTTGGCCACAAAACTTGGTGCTTGGACCATTGATACGCCTCTTTTGTGGGCCATAGCACCAAAATGGACCATACAACTCTGGCCACACAATCTATGAATTGTTTGTAAGAATTCTATAGGGTGGGCCTTATTGATCAACATCTGAATTGTCCTAAGTGTTGGACAGTGCGATTGAGAATACCAGCAGACCCCACTAACTTGTGATACATCTAAAATCGTGTAGAAGTGGTGCGCTACAACTGTGTTACACATACAGTATTCTAATTGTAAGGTGCGGAAGACTCCTGCAATCACCTATGGCTATAGCTTCCCAATTGGGTAGGCATTTTATTCAGTTATCCCATCTCCAAATTCGATTGTCGGATCTCCATATTCGATGCATAGCAAGGTCTTCTGTAATTCCTGGTAACATAAAATCTATGTATGGGATGCTTGACCAGACTCTACTCTAGCCGAGCCAATCCAAGTGACAGCCGGCTGAGGATGCCAGACCCACATCGATCCCATGCACACGATTGACAAATTAAAAAACTAACAAAAATACAAAAATAACAAAAATACAAAAAATAATAATAATATAAAAAGGGCATATACCTCCACTTAGTTCTTGCAGTTGCACCTTATTTATAGTGCAACCGTTGCGTCCAGACTCATGCATGTTTAAGATGAAATCATCTTAACTTCCATCCTTTATTAAAAGAAGCATACTTCCAACCTAAGAAATTCAAACCACTCCTTTGCAATTTCACCATTCATGGCTGGCACTGAGAACACCAAGATCAACCCCACCCAGCCAACCAAGCCGGCGACCCGTCGGTTTGTCGGTGTCCGACAAAGGCCATCTGGAAGATGGGTGGCTGAAATCAAGGACTCTTCTCAGCGTGTGAGGCTCTGGCTCGGGACTTTCGACACTCCTGAGGAAGCAGCCCGGGCCTATGATGAAGCGGCCCGGGCCCTACGAGGTGAGAATGCTCGAACCAACTTTGCGCCTGCACCACCTAGTTCGTCCCCATCCGATTCCTCCCCTTCGAATGGTGGCCTTTCGCCGGAATATGATGGCAAGCACGGCGTCAACTTTGCTTCTTTGAAAGCCAAGCTGAGCAAGAACCTTCAGAGCATCATGGCGCGGACGACCGATAACAAGGCGTCGAAGACGAGAGTAAGCGACCACTTCACGTTCGCTAGCATTTTCCACCGCAGGAGCTACCACAACCAGAATTCACTTGAACTGAAGAGCATCGAGAAGGCGGTGCAACCGAGTTTTATAGTCCCGCCAGCAACAGATGAACCTTCTTGGGACTGCATCACTTCATCAGATTCTGAGTGCTTCGGATTCCGGCAACATGGGGTCGATTCAGACGGGTCGGATATTGGAGAAGTGGGCCTTGGCGATCATGGCTTTGATGATGAGATGATGGGGTGGATAGATGGTAAGGATGGAGAGACTGAGGTGACGAGGAGCAAGAGATTCAAGGTTTCTTCTTCGATTATCGTCCCTCCTTCATTCAGTGCATCAGAATTCCTTGGTGGGCCACTTTGAGACATCAATGGCTTGAGTATAAGCACTTCCTTCCGAAGGATGGGAAATGTATGAGATTAGATGGAAGACGAAAACGAGTTCTCCAAAGCATGTACAGAGAAGAAGTCCTAATGTGTGGGATGAATAATCACAATTGCAAGATTAGATGTTGGTTTCGTATACATCTAGCTTATGATCTTAGTGATGGGCCTCCCTTCAAGTGGTTTTCAGATGATCTATAATGGATTTTAGACGCCTCAAATCAGAATTTCTTGTTTTAGGTTTGTTTTCTATAAAAAAATATTCTTAACATGGGTTTTGAATGCTAAAATCACAGTCCTTGTGTGCTATGGACTCAGTTGAATATGGCAAGTAGGACTCTCCATGGGTAAGACGTCGGCCAGTGGGGTAGGACTAAATCACGCCCATTTACTTTTTGGGCTTGAAATTTAGACTCGGGAGCTGTCTAAATTTTCTGGTCCATCTTAGCCATGAAATTGTATGTCAAGGGTCCACAATGAAATAGAGGGCACACCAAATATTTGAGCATTCAGATATTTCAATTTGGGAGAATTTTGAACATCTACATCTAACCCATCAAATCAACGGTCTAGATCAGCAGACTACGACCACACACGTGTACGAAATCCTGAACGTCAGAAAACGAGGCTAGAGTTCCTTTTGCTAGTATCTAGCATTTGTCGCCGTCTACCGAGGCCCAGTGTTCATTGGTCTGATGATCGGAGCTGTACATTTTATGCGGTCCACCTTACTAACTTAAGCCGAATCGGATGACTATGACCATCACTATCTGTAAATGGAAGGCTCACGTTCAAATTTAAAACTCAAAAGGTGATCGTCACTGAAGTATGATTATGGAATAATAGCTTATCTATGGCTGTAAGAATAATATGGACGGCTCAAATCGGCCGATCATCTCACCATGCGGGCCAGTGGATAGCGACAGAAGATAGATTGCGCGTTGCAACAGAGGCAAAACGAACTAACTGTACATTTGCCAAGGCTCAGGGCCGTACAACCATAGACTTCTATAATAGTTCACCACCATTCTGAAAATGGCATCGACTCATCCACCGTACACATGGCATACTAGTACGGAAATTCAGACCGTTAAGATCTCTGATCCAATTACTAAAGGATTGTATAAAAAAAAATTACACTTGGAAATTTCCACTAACCATCCGATTTGGCGCTTGGAACTTGGGCCACTCACTATTGCACTTTAAACCGTCTGTTTGAAACCCTTCAATCGAACGGTTAATAATCCATGATTAGTGTAATCTTATATCTATGTTCCATCCACACTTCGCCCCAGAATTTAGACGGTCTTGATTGGCTCTCACAAGTGACACGTGGGAGGAGAATGAGTCAGCAACGGTGGGGAACCATGAGGGAGAAAAGAAGGGGAATGTGGGCCGGAAGCAGTATCCAACGGAAAAGACACGGTACGGAGTATTGGAACGGTGGAGATGGACCCTTCAAATCATTCTCCATCCAACTGCTACGTGACAATGGCTTCTTCCACGTCACTAATATGATTTTTAAGTTTTGATTAGTCCCACTAAATCATTTTACTAATCTTTCCCGCCCGATTTTAATATTCTCGGCCAACGTTATAAACCTGTTGTTCATTTGCAAGGCGACGAAGTTCAGGCCGCCTGTCTTTTGTCAGCTTCGAGTTGGCATGTTCATCCCAATATCTCTCAGCCCAACTCAGGCATGGGCTCAAATGAGCTATGAAGTCATGGCTCTATTTATTACCTGGGTGTTGGATCATGGTGCATGCAATAATCATTTTTGAAGAACTGAGACCACCAATGCATGTCTAAGATCGATCTAGAGGGTTTATATGATGGGGTACGATCTATTTGTTAGGGAGAACTAGGGTCTCGAAGGAGAACTGGCCTCTTTGGGACTTGAGATTGGGTGGTATGGAATTGCATTTGGTTCCTGCAATATTCATCTAGTGGATTGGATTACTTCTACTATCATATATCATCCCAATCATAGCAGAATTTTCGATGGATTTCAAAATCCACTACATCTGTGGGCCTCACATTGATACATGTGTTCTACCCATACTGCCTGTCCATAAGCACCCTTTACATGTTACTTTTGAGTTGCAAATGCATACAAGTGACCAACATCGGTTGTGAAATCTAGTCCATTAATTATAATTTCGTGGTCCACCATGTGGGACTTAATCTTTATGCGGAATAGGCCCATGGATCTGTCTGTGCATGGAACATGGCGATCAGGGGTCGGATAGCTTACCTAGCTGTGACGCCGCCATGGAAGCCGGAGAATAATACCAGAATACCTGTAGAGCTTAGGATCTTCCTCTCCTTCACACCCTTTCTGCAATATGATAGATGGGACTACGAATTTTGCTGTTGGTGTAGGATCGGGGACCCAGCTCTCTAATATATATAGGGACTGTGGAGAGAGAGTTTGAAACCCATCACAACTCTCTCTCTCTCACGCTCCACATTGCACTATCCTAGTTCAACTCAACTGCCTTCCGTAAGGCTTTAGCATTCCACCCCAAATACGCAGTGCTGCGCGTATAGATTGCGCAGCATATCACCCTAAGTGGGGCCCACTGATTAACTCAATCAACCAGTCCAACTAGAATACAATCCAGATCGTTGACCAGTAAGGCCCACCACATAGAGTTCTTACATTCTCCCACTTGGGCCTCATTGAGCAACGTCAATGATTGTCATAAAAATTTGAAAACAAGTTTTGATATTAAGAAAACATCTGAATGGTTAACCCATGAAATAGTTGGACAACATGAGTAATGCTATTCAATCTGGTCCATCAAGACTGTCAGTATTGAAACACGGTGGTCGTCACAACATTTAATTTAGGCGAAGTGAGACTAAGCGCGATCACAAGTGCTTTCAATCTTAACGACATAGATTACGAATTAGGAAATGTGGTATAAGGATTACACACTTTAGTTTGATGATATGTGCCTATCCTTAAGAGGTCCTGAAGCTTTTACATGTCTCCAAAAAAACACGACTGTAGTTCTACTTACTCAAAATTTGTGCATATATATAGAGAAGCAAAAATGAATCTTTATATCAAAATCACCCAAATAAACTGTATAAAACGCGATCTCTAAGTGTCTGTGAAAATAAAAATACGCTCAACTCCCACTAACTGAAAACATCTGTGGGATCAATGACTCCCATGGATGTCACATGTTCCTGAAATGGCGTGATAGGGAGCCCTTTAGTGAGCGGATCTGCAATCATCTGCTTAGTGCCGATGAATTCCACGGACACTTGATGATTCTGAACTCTTTCCTTTACAACAAGGTACTTGATGTCGATATGTCTCGACCTTGACGAATGCTTGTTGTTACTAGAGAAGGAAATAGCAGCCGAATTATCGTAAAATATTCTCAGTGGTTTCGGGATATGCTCCAATACCCGCAAACCTAAGAAGAAACTCCGTAACCATAGTGCCTGATTAGATGCCTCATGACAGACAATAAATTCAGCTTCCATAGTGGATGAGGCTGTGGTAGACTGTTTCACGCTTTTCCACGACACAGCTCCTCCCACCATCATGAAGATGTATCCTGAAGTAGACTTCTTAGTATCAATGCAGCCTGCGAAGTCTGCGTCCGAATATCCGATTAGCTCCAACGGATCAGATCTTCTGTATGTGAGTCCGAAGTCTTTCGTTCTCTGAAGATACCGTAATACTTTCTTCGCAGCTATCCAATGTTGCAATCCTGGATTAGTTAGGTATCTTCCCAACATTCCAGTGACAAAGGCAATGTCCGGTCGCGTACAGACTTGAGCATACATGATGCTCCCTACTACTGATGCGTACGGATATTCTTTCATTCGATTCTTCTCTAAATCATTCTTTGGACACTGAAATAGACCAAATTTGTCGCCCTTTACAATGGGCGACTTTCCTGAAGCACAATTTTGCATGCCATACCTTTCGAGTACCCTAGTAATATAGGCCCTCTGTGACAGGCTGAGCAGTTCAAGTGTTCTGTCACGGCGAATCTCAATGCCGATGACGTAAGAAGCTTCACCAAGGTCTTTCATTTCAAACTTTTGAGATAAGAATTTCTTGGTGTCGCTCAACATCCTGGTATCACTACTAGCCAACATAATGTCATCAACATACAAAATTATCTTAACGAACTTACTCCCACTGGTTTTAATGTAGATGTATTCATCTGCAGTGTTTTCTACAAAACCATATGAGGAAATTACTTCATGAAACTTAAGGTACCACTGTCGCGATGCCTGTTTCAACCCATAGATGGACTTCTTAAGTTTGCAAACCAAATGTTCTGAGCCAGTAGCTACAAAACCTTCGGGCTGCAACATGTATACATTTCATTTAGATCCCCATTGAGAAATGCAGTCTTTACATCCATCTGATGTAACTATAAATCCATATGAGCTACAAGAGCCATTATGATCCTGAATGAGTCTTTCTTAGATACTGGAGAGAAAGTCTCCTTAAAATCAATGCCCTCACGCTGGTTAAAACCCTTGGCAACAAGTCGAGCTTTATACCTTTCAACATTACCCTTGGAGTCCCTTTTGGTTTTAAATATCCATTTAGAACCAATCGGCCTTATTCTAGTAGGTAACTCTACAAGATCCCATACTTTATTGTCCTGCATGGATTTTAACTCATCTTTCATGGCATCAAACCAACGAGAAGGATCAGCACTGTTTTTGACTTGTGTAAAGGATGCAGGATCCTTTTCCACCCCTATGTCAAAGTCGTGCTCCTGTAAGTATACGATGTAGTCGTCTCGATTTACAGGCCTTTTCTCTCTTTCAGATCTTCTCAATGGCTCATCTTGCTGGGTCTGATCTTGATTTTTCTCATCAGTGGTTTGTATATGAGGTTCTACGTGGTGTTGTGCAGTGATTGCAGGATCGACTGCATCATTAATGTCCACGTGATCTGAATTGACTATGACTGGAATCACAGTCCTTTGTTCCTCAAATACAAAATTTCTTATGTTCGTGCTCCCACTGTTTTCAGTGTCCTCAATGAATCTGGCATTCCCAGTCTCAACAATCCTGATAGAGTGGGAAGGACAGTAGAATCGATAGCCTTTTGATCTTTCTAGATATCCAATGAAGAAACAACTTACGGTTCTAGGATCAAGCTTCTTTTCATGCGGGTTATAAACTTTGGCCTCAGCAGGACAACCCCAAACATGTAGATATCGGAGACTTGGTTTTCTCCCATTCCACATCTCAAAAGGAGTTTTGTTAACTGCTTTGCTGGAGACCCTGTTTAGTATATGAACTGCGGTTTTGATCGCATCACCCCATAGAGATTTTGGCAATGTCGTATTACTGACCATGCTTCGCACCATATCCATAAGGGTGCGATTGCGTCTCTCAGCCACTCCATTCTGCTCTGGAGTACCAGGCATAGTTGTAACGACCTGTAAATTTCCGTACATTGGGTCGAGTACCGCCTCGACCAGAAATCACGTAGGATTAAATCCTTTAGAAATTTAACAAAGTTAACTAAGTACTAAACTCGGTTAGCCATGAAATCCGTTGGGATCGCTTTAAATACGATCTGCAAGACCCAAAACTTGCAGAATTAGTGACTCTAGGTTACCCTAAAGTCTAGAACCAAACTCATTACCCGTCTGCTCTCGGGAATGAAACGAAACTTCATATTAGGTCTAGATCGCACATCGGGAGTCCGATTAACACGAAGCTAAGGAACTAGGACCGTCCCACTGGGCTTGACAATCATCTAAAAAATCAGATGATTCCGATGTCCCACGGCCATTCGTTTCGATCCGGAGCGAGGGAGTGTGAAAAACACTATTCCCATCCTAATAAAAATATCAGGAATAGTGATCTGGCATCATTCGGTTGCGCGTCAGTATTAAGCAACCTGACCGTCAGAATCATACCAAATTACACCCTCGGATTAAGAAAATTTTCAGGAACATTTACATGTACTTGGAATTTCTGATCGTGGCCCACTGACCGTTGAACTGAAAGTGGTCCGCCACGTGCGATCTGAGAATCCGATCGAGTCGAAAACGTAATCCCACGTAGATCCATAGATGATGAGCTTAAGTCCGACGTTTGGCTCAAGGAGGGCCACAAGAACCTCCCTTTTGAGCTGAAAAAGTGGCGAAATGCCTATATATGTAGTCACCCTTGAACCTGAGTCTATTTTAGAGATGTTTTTGGCTATAAAAGGGGCTTAGAACAGCCCCTCTCACAGCCATACGAATTTAGGAAAAAAATCCTAGAGAGAGAGAAAGAAAAGTGAGAGAAAGGCTTGGAGTTTATAGCCGATCTTCCTCCTGCTGCTTCTATTCATCACACGACTTACACCGCCTCATTCCAGGTGTTTTTCCGGCGGTATTCATTCCGTTTGGAGGTAAGAAACCCTAACCCTAAGTCTGATTTGAGGTAGATTCGTTGTAGGTTATGAAAAAGCTAATCGATTCCGCTCTTTAGGCTAGAAAACTCCCGTATACGGAAGCTCTACTACCCTTGCTGATTCGTTGGAATTCCAAGGGCCAAGGTGAGGACTTTAAGTGTATAAGTTACATTTTTCGACGCTTTCAATGTCAGATAATGATAGATTCATGATCTGCGTGTAAATACACATGTACAAAGTGTTTTCCGTTTCCTGTTTCGATTAACGTTGTAGAATATGGAATTTCACATACTCTAGATATACGTAGAAATACCGTATACGTATTTTTTTTGGAAAAATGTTTGACATGTTTATTTAATGTATGATTATATAATGTATAGATAAAATACTAGTTTGGCGAAAGGAATCGCCAAAATACATGCTCCCTTGTAAATGTCAAGTATGTTGAAATTGTGTATTCTAGAAATACCGCGTATGTGTAAATTTTGGAAATAGAATTGTCATGATTATTTGTTGTATGAATACGGTATACGCGGATAAAATAACCGCTTGGCGAAAGAAAAGCCTTAATACGCGATTTGCTAACATACATCATGTATGTTGGAATGGCGTACTCTAAGTGTTTGTGTAATGGCTTGTGTGTGTAAATGCTTGTGTATTAGTGCCTTGGAGAGGTGCTGATATGGAATTCCCGACTCCCTTAGAGACATGTAGGATCCCCTCCACGCGGTGGTTCACTATAACCACTCACTTGTGGCGTGTATGTAATTGTATCCCTATGTGTATAGTGCTTTACTACATGCTTCACAACATGCTTTACAACATGCTTTACTTCATGTTTTACTTCATGCTTTATAACCTGCCTGCTAACATGCTTGTATTGCTTGTTTATCATGCTTTACTCCACATGCTATTGATGAAAACTGTTTGAGTTTGGGACTATGTCTGTAGTCCAAACATTCGGTACCAGACTTGCGGTTGTGGCTGAGATTCATATCGCCACAAAGGACGTGTCTGGCGAACCCGAGTCGTACTTCGGTTGGCGATAGTGGTTGGCCACACGGAGTGCTTTTGCGCTCCATATCGCTCAACTTGTGGTGCGCTCGAGCTAGTCAGGCTCGTCAAGTAAACCGAAATGTACTTATGTGTTCACCATGTTTGGTCGCAACTGCTTGAACCTAGGGTACCAAACTTACCAGAGGCGATCCCGTTTAAACATGGTACCTAGATCCGCTAAGTCGCATGAGCCGGGCATGGTGGTATGGGACACCGTGGTCGAGCTGTCGGCCTACGCTGGGGCCTTGTGCCTCCCCGTAGTGACCATTGCGCAACCAAACTCGTGAGCCGAATATGGTGGTATGGGACATTGTATTCAAGCTGTCGATACTTACGGCGAGAGCCGAGTACGGTGAGACCTGTGCTCGTGCTGACGGGTGACGAGTCCTCCGTAGTATCATCGAGTGTACTCCAAGTGTCTGTGATTGGCGACGAGTCTTTCACAGCAACTAGAGTATGAGTTGAGCCGAGTACGGTGAGACCTGTACTCGAGCTGACGGCTAGTGATTGAGCCGAGTACGGTGAGACCTGTACTCGAGCTGACGGCCAGCAATTGAGCCGCATACGGTGAGATCTGTATCCGCGCTGACGGGTGACGAGCCCTTTGCGATGCCTTCACTACGCTTCTCAAACCATAATATCGTATGAGATTAACTAGGATTGACGACCCTAGAATGGATCATGTTTGGGAATGATACAAGGGAGGTACCTTAGTTTCCCAATACTGCTGGTTGAAATGGACTAATAAAAACTTGGTAATCATGAGCATCATCGCACCGCATGTGCTTTGTAGATGTGGCGCACTGAGGAAGTAAGCATTCACGAACGTAAGATGATGTCGCTTGAGGGTGGTTTGGCAAGGGCATATAGCATCATGTCATATCATTTTTGCACTTAACAAGAGTAGTTAGAAATGTTTGATTTGTACTGCTTTATCATTACTGCTTGATTGATTTGATAATATGTTAACTTATGCTTTATTGTTCCACTGAGTTAGCTACTCACTCCCACGTTACGGGACGGTGTTTGCAACACCCACCAGACTCTGTCGCAGGTGTAGATGGCGCCTTGGTTCAGGAGCCGGAGCCCGACTTTGATGAGGATCAGGAGGAGTTCTCCTTTATGCAGTACTCTAACGGCTTTGCTTAGGCCGGCTGCATCGCGGGATTTTCAGGGCCTCTCTTGAGGATTGTATTTTGGTTTTTGACTTAGAAACAATACATGTATATTGGTACTCAGTTAGTACTCATACTCTGGAGTTCAGAAAATTTTGTTACTTTACATACTTTGAATATAAAATTTCAGTCTTCCGCTTGCCTTTATACAATTGAACTGGAGTATGAATTACTGTTTTGGTATAATCTCATTCATGTTTATTGTGCTAACTCAGAGAACATTTAACCAGCATTGTGTATGTTGCATAAGTGATGCATTGGAACTCGGGAGTTGAGTTCATACTCGACCCCGAATTTCAGGGTTTACAATAGTGTACTGAGCGACAATGCCACAATCCTGCAAGTATTTAGCGAATGGCCCTGGATTGCGTCCTGATTCGTCATATCTGCCATAGTATTCACCACCACGGTCAGATCTGACAACTTTAATTTTCTTATCGAGTTGATTTTCAACTTCGGCCTTATAGATTTTAAAAGCATTCAGGGCGTCTGATTTCTCACTTATAAGGTATAGGTACCCGAAGCGAGAGTAGTCATCTATAAAGGTAATAAAATATTTGTGGCCACTCCATGAGGCTGTAGGGAATGATCCACAATATCTGTATGTACAACCTCTAATAGACCTACACTCCTGGTTGCACCTTTCTTTCTTGTTCTAGTTTGTTTCCCTTTTATGCAATCAATGCATACTTTACAGTCAGAGAAGTCTAGAGAATGCAAAATTCCTTCTCGCACAAGCCTGTCTAATCTCTCACGAGATATATGGCATAGCCGTCTATGCCACAACATGGAGGAATTCTCATAGTCTAGTCTTCGCTTGGATCCCACTTTATTTTCATGCAAAGAATTAATATTATAGACGTGAGAGGCAATCAAGTCTAACTGGTATAAGTTGTTTACTATAGAGCCGGTTCCAATTTTAATTGAATTAAAGTAAATACCAAAACTTTTATTTCCAAAATGGAATGAATATCCCAACTTATCCAAACAGGAAATTGAAACTAAATTGCGCCTTATAGACGGCACACAAAATGTATCTACTAAATTCAAAATTTGACCAGACTTCAACTTAAGCCTATAGACTCCTATTGCCTCCACGTCAACCTTAACACCATTGCCTACGTATACTGAGTGCTCCGCATCAGTTGGTGGCCTGGCCTGTAGTAATTCCTGCATAGAAGTGCATATGTGAATAGTAGTTCCTGAATCTATCCACCAAGAATCTATTGACACATCTGTTAGATTAGATTCAAAACAGACAAGAACAGAATGATTACCTTTCTTTATGAGCCAATTCTTAAAACCTTCGCAGTCTTTCTTGAAATGACCCGCCTTATTGCAAAAGAAGCACGGTTTGCCTTTAATCTGTTTGCGTTTATATCCATTTCCAGATTGATTCTCATGGTTTCCAGATGGAGGACCAGAGAATCCATTATTAGAACCTTGTTTCCTCTTATTCTTACCTTTATTCCCTTGCCTTTGCCCATGACCTGAGGTCACCATATTAACATTTTGAATTTTGACCACCTGCCTGATCCTGTCTTCTTCTTGGACACACTGAGTGATAAGTTCATCAAATGTCCACATGTCCTTCAGAGTGTTGTAGTTTACCAGGAACGTGCCGAATTGGGGAGGTAGGTTATTCATGATCAAATGAACCAGTTGATCATCAGTGAGTACAAATCCTTGAGCACGGATCTTAGAAACAACCTCGATCTGCTCTACAATGTATTCACGGATGTTGCCTTTTCCATCGTAGGATGAACGAGTCAATTTATTCAGAAGGATGCCCACTTCAGATTTATCAGATTTTTTGAACCTTTTTCCCATTTCAGTCAGGAAAGTTTTGGCATTATCGGTTTCAGGCATGGCGCCCTTCATAGATTCAGAAATCGAATACTTAATTACTTTCAGGCATGTATCATTTGATCTAAACCATGCAACCCATCGATTATATTCAGCTTCAGTAGCATCATCAGATGGTTCTGGCGGTTCAGGTGTTATCAGGGCCAGATCTAATTGAAGACAACCTAGTACAACTTCAATGGCATTCTTCCATTGAGCGTAATTAGATCCATTTAGGGCAGGGACTTGAGTCTGATTAGTTGGAATTGAGACTGAAAATAAAGGAGATACATATACTCACATTAGTTCATTATTTCACAAATCAATTTCGTGAATGTAAATAAATATCAGGCAAAGATAACTGATTCAGTTGCTAAGGGAGGCATCAACTGAATCATCCAAGATAAAAATGGGCCCAACCATCTCATCCTGGTGAGAATCTGTTACATCATTATCATTCCTCCTGTGGTGGTAATAATAACATGCTAGTGATCCTCCTGAACATGAAGCTAAGTAATGTCAGTGATGTAAATTGAGACACTCAACACCTATGGGTGAGATGAGTCTTTCAAATTTACATTACCTACACCATTTACTCCACCCGTTCACGTGACTGCCATACGATAATCATCTATGTTTTCGTTACCGTACGCATGAAAATGTGAACGTAACTGTATACAATCCGCTTATCCCAATGTTACAAGTCTGTACTTGTAATATTTTCATCGATTGAGGTCACTATGGTGGTTAACACAACCGAATCCAACATTACAAATATGGACTTAGGATCGTGATTATAATCATGCCTCTCAATGGATTATATCTAAAATTAGTCTGATGCGGCCCATAAGTTTAGTCGGTACTGATCTTGTAGAAAATAAAGGAACCTTAAAGTGAAACATGCAGATAGGTTTCACACCATATATTCCAACAGTCCATATCAACTCCTATGGATGGGTGATGGGCCAATAATAAGGCCGAATCAGAACTCCGCATAGTCGGGTCATTATAAATGAGCGACTCAAATCTAATTCAAGGCAATTCTCATGACAGATGGGGAATGTTGACCTTTAATAACTAAAATTGTAGACCCACTTAGCGGTGTCTACAACATGGATGGATCAACCCATATGTCGCATATTTGTCAAATATAGGCTATTATCAACTTTATTTATTTAGAGGAAGAATTAGGTTGACTGCTCATTACGAACCATACATCAGATGTGGGCCTAGATATGATTCTGAAAATGAAATGGGCCTAGAACAAGTGTCAGGCCCAATACAAAGTTAGGTGATTCCATAACTCGAAATGGGCCCTGGAATGAGTCTCAGGCCCAGCTGGAAAAAGAACCCGAATATATATATATATATATATATATATATATATATATATATAGCAGGTCCGAAACTGTACCCGAATAGACGAAATCGGGTCCGTAAAGCCCGATTTGATATAAGGTCGTTCTCGACCTAAAATCTTCCGAAAAAAACAGTCGTTCTCGACTGTTAGAGAGCGGCAGCTGGGGGAAAAAAAAAATCATGCGAGAACTCCGCCGCCAGCATCTGCCAACAGCATCTCTCCACGCGACGATGATAAATGCCGCAGAAAAAGATCGTGGCGCTGGTGGTCATGGCTTCGACGACGGACATCTCAGGGAGCAGACGACCATCGTCGACGAGGCTACATGTTAGGTTCCACCACCTTGATGCTTATGGAGGGAGAAACCAATGCATGAGAAGAAGAAGATGGCCGGAATTCGGGCTTAGCTAAGATGAAGGCGCACAACCGACAATGAGAGATGTCGGCGAAGTCGTAGAATCCACGGCTGTCTCCCCAACAGTCACAGGTGAGGGTATAGGATGAATCCCGATGCCCTAATCACTGGATTTGGGGATATAGAACTGGAATCCCTAATTGAAATTTATTTGTGATTCGAACACAATAAAATCCCCAAATTTATCCAGGGTTTAGGGTCTGAAATCCCTAATTAGCTGTATTTGGAGTTCGAATAATTCCTAATTGACTGGATTTAGGATTTCGAACTCAAGATCCCTAATTACATAATTTGGGGATTCAAATCTGAAATCCCTAATTCTGATTTGGGGATTCAGATATGAAATCCCTAATACTGATTTGAAATTCGAAATCCCAATTTTTTTGGGAATTCGAAACTCTGATTCTTGAATTTGAATCCCTAGAGGGTCAATCTGGAATTGATGAATCTGATCATCTATGCTTATGCACAGACGGCTCTGATACTAAATGTGGGACTTAATCTTTATGCGAAATAGGCCCATGGATCTGTCTGTGCATGGAACATGGCGATCAAGGGTCGGATAGCTTACCTAGCTGTGACGCCGCCATGGAAGCCGGAGAATAATACCAGAATACCTGTAGAGCTTAGGATCTTCCTCTCCTTCACACCCTTTCTGCAATATGATAGATGGGACTACGAATTTTGCTGTTGGTGTAGGATCGGGGACCCAGCTCTCTAATATATATAGGGCCTGTGGAGAGAGAGTTTAAAACCCATCACAACTCTCTCTCTCTCACGCTCCACATTGCACTATCCTAGTTCAACTCAACTGCCTTGCGTAAGGCTTTAGCATTCCACCCCAAATACGCAGTGTTGCGCGTATAGATTGCGCAGCGTATCACCTTAAGTGGGGCCCACTGATTAACTCAATCAACCAGTCCAACTAGAATACAATCCAGATCGTTGATCATAAGGCCCACCACATAGAGTTCTTACACACCAAACATAGGTATTAATCGATAAAACATTTTTCCAAAAGGAAGAATTTAATCCCAAACATAGGATTAGACTGTCAAAATACCATGGTATTTCCAAAGATGTAATCATTATAAAATAATGGTGTTAATTTCATCTAATGCAATTACATACCATTTAATCCTGCATCCCAAATAGAATGCGCTCCCGAGAGCAACTAGGTTTTGAGACTGATCCTAAATTTTTAGGAAATGTTAAGTTAGTGATTCTAATAGTTGTGGGTCTTGCAGTTCGTATAGAAAGTGGTTCTAGCTAATTCGCCGATTAATTCAGTTTAGTACTTAATTAATTTTTGTCTAATTTCTAAAGAATTCAGTCCTTAATGATTTCTGCCTGAGGTGGTACTCAGGTCTTTGTACGGATTTTTCCGAGACGTTACAGGTTTATAAGTGTCCCGAACTAGAGTTGTCTAAATTATGCTGTTAACCATTTAAGTTTTGGATTTTGTCACTGTAATTTGTAAAAGCTCTTTCGCAAGTTGGAGTGCGATTATGCTAATCTACGTGTGTGTGTGTGTGTGTTTATATATATATATATATATATATATATATATATATATATATATATAATATATAACTATTTTAGATTTATCCTTTTCCTAAGATGATCGGCTGAAGCTGTGAGGTTTGGTTGACCATCTTATGTCTATTTTTTTTTTATTATGTTGAGCAAATATTCCGCCTTCTGGTGTTCAAATGGATGTTGCGTTTGCAGATTTTGGTCTTGTGGTATGGCTCGAGATAGATTTGATCCATCATATGGCGTCAAATAGGTTTTGATCGGAACTTTGGACAGTCAAAATATAGAGTGATCGATATATGTCGATCTGATTTGTCATATTGCATCTAATAGCCTTGATTAGAGTATTAGATAGTCAAGATCGGAGATGCGTATGCAATGGAAGAGGCCCGATTTATCCCCTGGTGTTCAAAAGGTCTTTCTGGAAAATTTAGATGGCCAAAATCAGGGTTTGACAATGGATGATGCATATCTGATCCGTAACACGGCGTTTAATGGCCTCGATCAAAGCTTTAGACAATCAAGATTGAATGATGCTAGATGAAATGAAATGGGCCTAATTTGCCACCTGATGTCCAAAAGGTGTTTTTGAAAATTTAAACAGTCGAAATTAGGGTTCCCTTATTGAATGATGTATGAGATGGATGCAAGTGTATGATATAATGAAATGTAACGCATGAAGTGATAAAATAGAATGGGTTTGATCTGTTATCCGATGCCCAAAAAGCTCGAAGTGGATGCAAGACGGTCAACACCAAGTACCTAGAGGAAATGGAATGGATCCAATCCATCATCTGACGTTTGAAGGGCTCGAAGTGGCGTAAGATAGTCAAGATGAGGGATCCACCGGGGAATGAAAAAAGAGATGAAATGAAATGCACTATGTGTGTGTGAATGCATGATGCATGATCTATATGCAAATTCGATCCATCATAAGGCGTCCCGATCAGAGCATTTGATGTTTAAGATCGAAAAATGGGCCCGACCCATTTAAGGTTGAAGAGTATTTTTCTAACATCTGCGTGACAGGGGAGAGCTAATGAGCAGCCCAGATCTTGCAGAAAAGTAGGTGGTGGGTCTTGAGCTTGGGCTTGGATAATCATCATGAGCCAGGCCGGAGCCTCTTAGTCTAGGCCCGTCACAACCTGGTCCGGGCTAGGGACTATGATTTAGTACGTGGGCCATCCTTGACCGCCGGTAGACCCGGGGGTGAACCCACCATTGACAGGGTTAGTAGCTACAGCAGCAGTCCACATTCATTGGAAAAATAGCTAATGATTGAATGGCTTAGATCTTCGGCAAATATCCATTCATAATGGCCCAACAGATCTATCTGGAATCTACACCTATATACCATAAATTCTTGCAGTCAGAAGCTACATGGGGCCCACTGAGATGTCTGTAAGAAATCCACTCCGTTCCCCAGTTTCTCCAGCGTATCAAACCAATAGTACGAATTCAAATGGCAAAGTTGGATGGTTGAGATTATACAGATCAGTAAGAAATTTAGAGTACGATCCATCCAAAAATAAGGTCCACAATTTGGACCGTTCAGATTGCCTTACATGCATGCCACATGAACGGTTCTAAAACTCGGTAGGTCAACTCAAAACTCAGCCAACTCGACTGGTTGAGATTTTTAATATGAAAAAATGATCCAGTGCTCGTAGCTGCATGGATACACTTGGACTGAGCATATTGTTCATTTGGTACAACCCATGTTTCATGGGCTACCATGCAAACATTGCACGAATCCAACAAATGGTAGACATTCAACACAGGCCTTTAATATGGACGGTCAAGATTTTTTACACAAAACAGGTCCAATCAACAATCTGATCCATCTATTTGTTAGAACTCATCACAGATTGCTTTAAATTCTGAAGAATCGCTTTTGTTACTTGATCATGATTATTCCATCGATAGTTCGACAAAAGGATGGTTAAAGAAAATAAGGCCAAATCAAGGACGGATTATTCGTTTGATTAATGAAATTTTCCTATTAGAACATGAAATGTGTTCTAAACTTGATAGACGGCTCCAATTGATCAATTAAAATGTCGAAATGGACCAATCTAACTAGGAGCACTATAAGTTATAGTGCTCTGGAGAGCACTGGAGCACCTCACTTTAAATATTTATCACCACAAATTATTTTTATTATTTAAATATTAAATATGGAGTACAGCTAACATAGATTCGTTCGATTCTTCAGGTCCACCCGACCTCGAGTTTTTGGATATTTGAACTATGGCCCACCACGTCATGAGCTAGACCATTCAAATAGAGATTGCTATAATTTTAAAAAATAAATAAATAAATCGTTGATGAAGAATCTCACCGTCCATTTGAAGAAGCCTAGAAACTGCTTTTGTCGACCGTTGTTTTTATTTATTCATAATCGTGAGTGAAATAGATGAACGGTATGGATCATTACGTGGTGGGGCAGAAAGGGCGAGCGAGTCTTGGTGTAATAAGATATTGTTGATCAGGACCGTTCAAACAGTGGATCCTACCATGGAGACTATTTGAGATGCAGTTGATCAGGACGGTTCATATAGTGGATCCCACCATGGAGACTATATGAGAGAGACTAACACAAAACAAGTGACCTTTGAATGCACGTTTTAACGGTTAACATTCGTCGAAAAAAGGATAGGAAATAATAAGGAGAAATCTTTGTCAGTCAAATGTGATTTTCAATAGTTTGCATACCAGATTCACTGTCCTACGACGTGGAGAAGAGCGGTCCTAAATCATAGGACGTGGATTTCCTGCAAAAGCCTTTAAGGGGAGGTTCTTGTGCTGGGATTCTATGTGGGGTCAACCGTGATCTTTATGAGAAATCCACCCCGTCTATCAATTTTATGAGCTCATTTTACCCGATCCAATTAAAAATTGGGTGGATCCAAAAATCAAGTGGGCCACACGAGAGGGAAATTTGGGAAAGAAATGCCTATGGTTGAAACCTTCTTGGCTCCACCTTGAGGTTTATATGTCATCCAAACCCTTTATAAGGTAAATCCTATTGGGATGTTAGCCTGATGCAAAACTTTTGTGGCCATACGAATATTTCAACAGTGGTCGTTCAATCCCTTGTTTCCTCTTTTAGGCCCACCTGAGTTTTAGATCAGTATAATTTCTTGTTGGATATCCTAAAATGAGTTTCCAAAACTTATGGATGGGGTGGATTTCTCACAAACATCACAGTTGGTTCTACATAGAATCCTATCTCAGGAACTTATAAGAAAGGTTATAACAGGAAATCCGCGTCCTAAATCATATTATAGCAGAAACGGGTCTATCTTAAGAATTTTCAAACTCAAGTTAGGTAATCTAACACATGGGTGGTCCACTTCATTAATGAACTAGTCTTATTTCAGCCAGCATGTTCTTGGTGTGACCTAAGTGGCCGGTGCATGTGGCGAGCCTCTCACATGGAGTATGTGTTAGATTAAAAGAATTTAAAAAGTGAGATTTTAAAAAATAATAATAATAATAATTAAAATGATTCTGTATTTGTTAACTAACTTACTTTAATTAGATTTAATTTTGTCCCATGTTGAAAAATTGATAAGAAAACTAAATTTTATATTAAAACTCGTTACTAATTTTTTTTTTGTATTGGAAAACAAGGACGTGCCATGGGAACAACCTTGCATGTGCGCTTAGTGCATTAGATCTAAGCCCTTCAACCTGAAGGAAAGTTGTTAGAACTAGTGGCTCTCCAAATTCTTTTATTGTTATTTTAAATTTTTTATTATATCTATATATTTTAGTACCAATAGCATATGCTGCTAATTGACCCTATAATTCTTCAAATAAAACCTTTACATCACGCCCATAGGATTGGACTTGGGATCGGTGTGTATGCCCAATGAGGGGCAATACAAGCATACAGTCTATTAGGAGGCGTTTGGACAATAAGTTACTTTAGATGGGCTACTTATGCCATAAGTAACTTATATTGATTTTTATTGATTCAGTATGTTTGGTAACCAACATAATTATCACTTAAAAATAAAAAAGCATGTTAGTTTCCAACATCATAAGCAATTATCCTCTATGTCTATTTGGCCCCTTTACATCTACCATCCATCATGTGAGGCCAATCTTCGGTGTAGACCATTCATTATGTGGGCCCCACCTTTGATGTGGGTTGTCCATCATATGGGGCCACCTAGGATGTGGGTCATTCATCACTATGGCCCAACTTTAATGTACGCTATTCATTATGTATTGATGTTGTCATCCATCAAGTGGGGCCCACCATCAATATTATTGTCCATCACGTGGGGCCCACCTTCAATATCCACCTCCTATTTCGTAGATAGAGCTAGCCCACCTTTGATGTGGATTGTCCATCATGTGGGCTCCACCTCTGATATAGGTCATCCATCATGCAAGGCTCACCTTGGATACAGGTTACTCATCATTATGGCCATCGTTTGATGTGGACTGTCTATCATGTGTGGCCTACCTTGATGTAGACCATCCAACTTTGATCAACAGTGGATTAGAAACATTCACCTTTGGATGTGGGGATTTGGTAAATCTTTGGGCCAGAAACTGTCGACCAATTCTTTGGCCTCGAGCTTTGACATACAATGCTCGGCCCCATCCCAGGGCTTAGGCCTGATAGTACTATCTGTCCCATCCCTATTTGGCACCCATGGTGGTTGGTAAGGGGACCACGTTTGAGGCTGTGTGACAACATTTGTATATAAAATACATGTGCATGCTTTAGAACTTTGGTGGTGGGACACCCACCAAGAAAAATAAAATGGACCCAACCATCACCTCAGCCAGCACTTGAATTTAAAAGGTTTTGGGTGATATCAATTGTTCGTGTTGCCTACCTAATATTGTTAGGTGCCTTATATTTTAGGCATCATAAAATCAAGTGGGACACTAGAGGCGTGGTTTGGACAGCATGCATATGTTTTTTATGGGATATTGCATGATGTTAAATGAGGGTAATCCTTATGAATCACACCATCACATATTAGCGAACGTGTGTTGATGTGAGATATAATTTCATAGGCTCCACCATGATGTGTGGGTCATATTTACACTATCCATCCATCTTGTATGATTATTTTATAGAATGAGATAAAAAAGGAGGCGGATCCAAAGTAGAAATAGACCACACCACAACTAGCATGGGTATTGAACACTTGCCATTGAAAACTTATTAGCATCCATAGAAGTGTTGAACCAAGCTCATTTTTTAGGATACACTATAAAATAATATTGCAAAATGCATGAATTCAGTGGATTTAACACATTGACATAATTACAACAAAATATATCCAACAAACTAAGGTACTTTACGAGTCAAAAGTGGAATTGGGAGGAGACCACTACTTTATTTTAATTTTGACTATGGTAATAATAATAATTATTACTCTTTTACTTAAATTATAATGCATTACTACTGTTTTCGCTAATCCAAATTGGCCATTACTTCCTTTGCCATTATATTTAACTCTCAATTTATGAGTTATAATTTATACTTAAAACAAACGCCTGAAAATAATAATAATGATGACTTATTTATCTTATATTTCATAGAAAATTAGATAACCAAACAGGTCCTAAAATGTAACATCCCGAAAATTGACACTCGAGTACTTAAACTCTGATACTGAGTTTCTGGGTGTTAACCAAATAAAATGCACGTGTGACCTTAATCATATTCACAATCATTTTTCACACGATCAATCAGAGTAACACAATTCAATTTAGCAGACCCAAAACAAGGTAGAGATAACAAAGATAAATAAATATGGGACTAACAGTAACAATATAATTAAAATATGATGTCCACCCAAATGAGGATTATACAAAACACAATACACATACTAAAAATGATTAAGTGCAAGTTTTCGGTTTGGTCCGATCCTCTAAAACACAACGTCGGTGGTGCAAACCACTCTAAGCCTATCCGTCTGAAATCTCGATAGCACCTGCATCGATAATATCGCTTGGTCGGTGTTTTAAAGGACCGTCCCAGAGTAAGTGCGAGTGATCAACTTAGTGGTTCCATTAACATTAAGTTACACAAGTTATCAAATCCACATATGTAATCAATGAAAAGCAAAGTAAGCATACAGTTTCTAGACACTCTTGTTAATGTGCATGCATGGTATTATGATATGATGCATGCCCTCACCATCCAACACTCCCTCGAGCAACACCATCTAACTTTCGCAATGCCAAACACTCCCTCATAAGGCGACCTCGAATGTCAAGACGCAAACCTAACTAATGCAATGCGTGAATATTCGTATTAGCCGAGTATTTAATTAAGTTCGTTCATCCAGCAAGATTAGGGAAGCTGAAACACTTGCACTTAATCAATGACCTTATCCAGATCACTTGACCCAAGGCAATCGTAGCGGCTTTAAGCCTGTGATCCTTGATACAAATTTAGGTATTATCCATTTGTCTTGCAAATCAATAATTCCAAAGGTAAGGCATGATACCTAAAGGTATGAGGATCAACTCGGTATGGGTTGTTACCCAAACATCGAGTATGATCACTCAGTTTCGATGTGCAAGCTTGCCACATAACCAAATCACAACAAGGACTCATCACCCAATTTCATTAATGTCCAAGTCGTTCGAATGGTACTCTTGCACGGAACCATCGGCCGAGTAATTTAACAGGACCCGTTCGAACAATAATCTGTCACCTCCTGTGCTTGCTAGTCATTATGGGGAGGCTCATCACCCCAGTGTAGGCCGACAACACGGACACAGTGTCTCATTCCATAATGCCCCTAAGACTTAGTTGCTCACTGGTCACTACGGGTAAGCTCGTCACCCCAACGTAGGCCGACAGCTAGGACACGGTGTCTCATACCACCATGCCTGGCTCATGAGTCTTAGTGGGATCGTATCACTAACAGTTATTAGTAGGCCTCTCAAAGGTATGGGGTACTTCAGATTCAAGCAAGTGTGACCATACATGGTTGGCCAACTAGTGGACTAATTCGACTGACTTAAATGAACTACGGCGCAACCGACACTAGGTGCAAGCATCCCGTGTAGTCCAACTACTGTCGGTTGTCCGTCTTCGGCCTGAATCGGTCGAACTGGCCCAGGGCAGCTAATCCAGTAAGGCTGCCCTTGCGAATCTTTCTGATTTTGCTAGCCAACCCAATTACCGTTAGACTAAAATTCTATAACATGCTACAAACAATTCTACTCAAGAATAAATAACCAAATTCAT
Source organism: Magnolia officinalis (assembly GCA_021015155.1). NCBI lineage: Eukaryota > Viridiplantae > Streptophyta > Magnoliopsida > Magnoliales > Magnoliaceae > Magnolia > Magnolia officinalis. The sequence goes on from JAJHSJ010000007.1 coordinate 19,428,943, forward strand.
CAGTACCTCATGATATTCTAGCTAATATATATGGGCAAACAAAAGGCATGCAAGTGCACTGGTTAGCAAGCATCCATTTACGTAGTATCTCAATTATCAATCGGCACTGATTAACACATATACATCCACGCGTAACCAATAGTAATTAGCACTGGTTAACATGCATCCGTCTACGCACTACACAATCATAAATTGACACTAATTATCATGCATAGGCCCATACATTACCCAAATTAATAATCAACATTGGTTAACATGTAATTCACAATTTTCACTACACAATCATTAATTGTGACATAGGTTCGATAATTGACAACCTAGAGGTAATGGTCCACACTTAGAAGTGGTTTGTCAATTTTAGCGTCGCCCCTAGGATTAGGGTCCGTTAATTAGCGTGTCAGTGCCCTCTTTTTTGTTGTCGGGCTGTTTCATTTCTGGGGCCTACTTTCAAATGAGAAAAATATCCATATGATAGTTTTATGTATAGGAATCAAAAACCAAAATTCAGTTCTCATTAATTGTGCACACACAAGTATTTGTGAAGGCCTAAACATGGGTGCTTGAGAGAGATGTACAGAAATGACCCTTGGCCATTTTTAGGCGTGTCCCACGATTAGGTGGGGCCACCTTTGGCATTCCATTAGGTTCCTTTAGTAGCCCTATGTGTGGCCTTCAAAATATAAATAGTGCGGTTCACTGGATTTGCACATATGAGTTTTGGCATAAAGCCAAACATAGGCATTTAAATTTTTCTGCGCAGGATTTTCTGCACAACTACGCCCAGTCCTATTTGAGATACACTTCTCAATTATATGGGGTCCACTACTTTCGAAAGAAAGAGAGAATTTGGTAGAGTTATATATGTTCTTCAAAAGCCATAAGGTAACCCTACTTAATCGTTCATATACAATTTTTGGTGAAGACTCAAACTTGGGTGCTTGGAAGAAGTGTGCAGAAAACACAGTGCAGAATTAGTTTTGGTCTGATTTTGAATATGTCCTATGATCACAAGAGACAACCTTTCAGTGTGTCGTGAGGTAACCTTGGTAGTACTATATATGTACTTTAAAAATTATAAGCTGGGACCAACTGGTTATGCACACATAATATTTGGTATAGGACCAAACATAGGTATTTTAATTTTCTACATAGAATTTTCTGCACAACCGTGCCTTGTCCTATTTTGAGATCCACTCTCTGATCATGTAGGGTCTTATTTGACCTAAGTAAAATATAATTTCTTTATTCATTAGTATAGCTTAAAGGTTCCAAGTTGTGGTTTACTCATATCTTGTGCGTGTGGTCCACTACAGAGGCCCAAAGTTGGTACAAAACACAAAAATAATCTGATAGTTTTTAGCAATGGGTCTGTCACAACTTAGGGCTCAATTTCCAAACACTTACGGATCATTGCAGACAAAAAGGTGGGACATCCTATCTCACTGATTTAAGAATTAAACATCCCCCATATTAGTACCTTTAACTACAAAGCATGGGGCCCACTACAAGGTGTCAAGGAGGCCTACATAAAATACAGTTAAGGAAAATTTTCAGCAAACAGAGTGCAAAGGAAATGAATAGATCCAATGGCAAGTGGGGCCCACATGCTAGCAAACCATAGATAGAGACACAAAATAATGTACATGGGTGTCCAGATTGGATGAACTAATAAAATGTATAAATCACAAGTGAGCCCACACCCAAGTGGGTCAATAAGAGGATGAATGTTATGTTCGTATAACATAGATCTAACATGCACATCAAGTAGCACATGAAATGTATTGATCAAATCTCTATGATCAGATCCTCTGTTGGAAAATTCCATCCAATGGATGGTTTGGAAATAAATTATTTATACTTTATATAGGTTTCCAACCATACAAGGCATTAGATTCATTTGGACCATACAAAACAATTCAAGATTTATCCTTACGAAAGTAACTCTTAGTCCATGATTTCTTAAATTTTATCATGAAAGAATATGACCATAGGGACCATACATATAATTATTAACTATCTCAAGTATGTTAATAATAAATATCAAATATATCCGACCGTTGGAATCACAGATATGACCCACACAAGGATGGTCAAAACAAATCCACAAATACATTTTCGTATATGGCCAAGATCTAAGTCGTCCAAACTCTGATCGAGGCTTATTATATACTGCTGGAAAGATGCTTCGATTTTCTATGAATCCAACGGAACATATATTTTCATTATATTCAATAAAGGAAGTAAAAATGGTTTCGTTTCTTGCAAATCAGAATCCTGCATGTGCTACTGAAGTTTATACTACTGATGATTGGACCGTTGGATGACTACGAAATTTGGCCCAAGTTATCTCATATTGTGGTTCATATTATTCTCAATTTCAACTCCGATCGTAGCATAGTTATTTTATATGATTTTAGAAGTTGTCGTCCAGATATAAAAATGGGATTTCAAGTGAAGTGTGTTGATACAATGTTCATCATGGTGGACCATACTGAC
>JAJHSJ010000007.1:19431538-19498131 GCA_021015155.1 Magnolia officinalis
TACCGAACTTCAACTGCACACCCATTGCTTCTTGGATACGAGTCCAGAAGATAGATGTGAATCGCGTGTCTCGGTCCGACACGATCTCCATAAGAACTCCATGCAGCCATACTATCTCCTTGATATACAGCCTGGCCAAATCGTCTGCCGAGTTTGAAACTCTAATAGGGAGAAAATGGGCCGATTTCGTCATCCGGTCCACAATCACCCAAATAGAATCATGTCCCTTCCTCGTCTTCGGTAGCCCAGAGATGAAATCCATAAAGATGAAGTCCCATTTCCATTCTGCTATGGGCATGGGCTGAAGTAATCCTGGAGGTCGGCGATGCTCTGCCTTGACCTGCTGGCATGTGAGACAATGGGACACATAATCCGCTATGTGGACCTTCATGTTGTCCCACCAGTATGACCTCTTCATATCTCGATACGTCTTCGTACTGCTAGGATGCATCGCCATCCTCGAATTGTGAACGGCTTCGAGAACCTCCTTTCTCAAGTCATGAAGATTTGACACGCATAGGCGGCCACGATAACGTAAGCCCCCATCGGTACCAACTCTCCACTCAGAGTCCACATCATCATTAGCTCATTTCCTCAACTCTAACAACCCTTCATCTTCCCCCTGAGCCACTATGATTCGGTCATTAATTAGTGGCTGCACATGCATGTGTGCGATGCTCTCGAATGGCTCATCGACAGTAAGTTTCTGCTCAAAGTCTCACACAAACTCTACCATGTCCCACTTTGCTATCATCAGCGGAGCCGCAAATGCTATGGTCTTCTTGCGGCTCAACGCGTCCGCCACAAGGTTGGCCTTGCCAAGATGGTAGGAGACTTCGAACTTCAAGTCCTTCATGGTCTCCATCCATCATCGCTGCTCATATTCAAGTCCCTCTGAGTGAATATGTACCTAAGGCTCTTGTGGTCGTAAAAGAGCTCGAACTCCTCTCCATAGAGGTAATGTCTCCAGAGCTTCAGTGCAAAGATGACGGCTGCCAACTCTAGGACGTGCGTAGGGTAATTTTCCTTGTGTTTCCTCAACTGCCGCGATAAATAGGCAATCACCCTATCCTTCTGCATAAGGACGAAGCCCAAACCAAAACGAGACGCGTCGATGTAAATCGTATACTTGACCCCTTGCTCTGGTAATACTAGCACAGGGGCGGACGTCAACCTGTCCTTCAGCTCCTTAAAAGCTGCTTCTGCCTACTCATCCCAAGTAAACTTAAGATCCTTCCAAGTTAGCTGAGACAACGGTTTGGCTATCTTGGAAAAATCCCTAATGAAGCGTCGATAGTAACTCGTCACGCCAAGAAAGCTCCTCACTTCAGTAACCGAACCGGGCTGCTCCCAGTCCTGAGCTGCGTCTACCTTAGCAAGGTCCACAACTATGCCTTCCTTGGACACCATGTGTCTCAGGAACTTCACTTCTTCCTTCTAGAAGTCGCACTTCTTGTACTGCGCGAACAACTGGTTCTCCTGAGCTCATTGAAGACTGCTCGCAGGTGTTCCTCGTGATCTTCCCGACTCTTGGAGTATATCAGGATGTCATCTATAAACACAATGATGAATTGGAATAGAAACGGCCGAAACACCCGGTTCATCAAGTCCATGAACATGACGGGAGCGTTTGTGAGTCCAAACGACATCACCAGAAACTCATAATGCCCAAAGCTAGTCCTGAAAGCTGTCTTCTACACGTCCTCATCCCTTACGCTCAACTGGTGATACCTTGACTGTAAGTCAATCTTCGTGAAATACTATGCCCCCTTCAACTAATCGAACAGGTCATCTATCCCGGGCAAAGGGTACTTGTTCTTCACCGTCGCTTGGTTCAACCTGCGATAATCAATACACAATCGTAGAGATATATCTTTTTTCTTCACAAATAACACAGGTGCTCCCCAAGGAGTCACACTAGGCTGTATAAAGCCCGCATCCAACAGATCATCTATCTGTTTCCTCAGTTCCTTCATTCCACATGGAGGCTTGCGATAGGTCGGTAGTGAAATGGGCGTCGCACGCTGCACTAGGTCAATAGTAAAATTGATCTCGCGCTGAGGAGGTAATCCAGGAATCGTCCTGAACACGTCCGTGAACTCCCGAACTACCGGCGTGCTCTTAAGTGTCAGACCATTAGCATTCTCTAACAAGGTGGCATAACAGCTAACACGGCAGGGCCAACTGACCTGAACAGGAAAGGTAAAGGCCGTGCCCTCATGTCCATGGGCTATCACCATCCTGGTATCACAATCAATTTCTGCCCTCATCTTGGTGAGCCAATCCATACCGAGGATAAAGTCATAATGATATAGTAGGACAACGATTAAGTCCACAAGTACTGTCTTGCTTCCTAAGTTTATCGAGAAACCCTCACAAGTTCTGCTAATGTTTGAAAAAGTCCCTGTAGCCGTAAGGATCCTCACTCCCTTAGTAGGAGCCGTATCCAACGCTAGCCGCTTAACTGCCGCACATGATACGATGGAGATAGTGGACCCAGTGTCCACTAATAAAAAGACGGGAATACCTTGGATATGGGCTGTGACCTCGAAGGCCAGTGGTGCGCTAGCTGCTGTCTCGGATGCCTCAGCTGCAAGTGAGTGTACCCGAGCCTATTGAGAACAGTTTGGCTGTAGTACCATAAGCCGTTGTGGCGGCCTGAATCGAGGTGTAAACAGCCGAAAAGATGGATGTGCTGGTACTGACCGTAAGGGTGGAGTTGAGAGAGGTGGCGACATCTGACGGTTGATCCTCTGAGGGGGCGTAAAGCCGTTGTCCCTCATCCTGGTGAAACAGTACGTGTCAGCATGGCCCGATCTCTGGTAGTAGGTGCACCATATAGCAGGTCGACTCGTCGGGGCTGGGGCTGGTGCAACTGCAAGTCTAAGAGGCGAATTCGCACGCGGCCTCTTACAGAGAAACTATCGGCTCGGCAGATCTGGTCGGGGCCTCTGACCCATGAGTGCTCGCATACGGGACTGCCTGTCCCCGTCCTTCTCAGCTCGCAGAGACATACTCACTAGCTCAACATAGCTGGGTATGCTAGCGCAACACATCTTCGAGCGGATCTCGGGTCGCAGACCCTCAGAAAATAGCTGCATCTTTATAGGCTCATCAGCTAGGATCAACGGAGCATACCTAGCCAGCTCCGTAAATCTGTTCTCATACTCTGCTACTGTCATCCCTCCCTAACGGAGGCGAAGGAACTCTCCCTCCTTCTCATGACGGTACGTGAGAGGGAAATACTTCCCGTAGAAGTGCGTCTCAAAGGCCTCCCATGTCTACACGTAGCCGACAACAATAGTCCGCAGGACACTGTCCCACCACAAATTGGGCTCCTTCTCGAATATAAAGGTGACCAACTCCACCTGCTCTGCCTCAGTGCAGTGCAGCGGCTTTAGCATCTTAGAGACGCAGTTAAGCCAATACTCGGCCTCCTCAGGTCGGTGAGTACCCGCGAAACTAGGAGGCCACAAGTGTTGGAGTCGCTCGAATGTGCCGCTGGCACTCGCGTTCCCAGTAGGGTGCACAGGTGGTGCGGGTGGAGCCACACCCATACTCTGGGCAAAGACCCCTGCGATGGTAGCCAAAAACTACTTCTGCTGCTGTTGTTGCTGCTGCTGCATCAACAACATCATCTGCTCCAGCCTATCAGGAGGCGGAGCGGACTGTGGTATGTGAGGCGTCGAGGTAAATGCACGGTTCTGCTTAGGAACCGGCGGTGTAACAGATGGTGCCATAGGCGGTGTCATAGGTGTCGGCCCAGCAGTGAGGCCAGTGGCCGGCTGAGAATCTGACATGGTCTCGTAAGTCGGTATGACTATCGCTTAGGGGAGGTGCCCCGTCAAACGATTCGCCCAGTGAGAGACGTGCCGAGTTCCGCATGCTCTTAGGTGGCCAATCGGGCTTCTATAGCAGCCCGATCATTATCGCGGCTCTGTGCAGCAGGAGGAGAGCCCTCATCAGTGTCTTGGGCCTCCTCTTCCTCTTCCTGCTCTCCTTCTTCCCTTATCTCATCTTCACCTTCTTCATCACTCTCCTCTTCTTCGATTTTCGTCTCATCCTCACTTTCGTCGAGTCAGGCTTGACGCTGTCGTGGCCCAATCTCCATGTTGTTGAGAGTGGTGTCGTTGATGTAATGAATCGGCACAGGAAGTTCTACACCAAGTCTGTAGGCGAATTCACATGCAAGCTTGCATATAAGTCGGCCGAAGGGGAGTGAAATGGCCGTCCTAGTAGAGCGTGCGGTCTGCACTATCTGTAGTAGTACATACGTAGGTACGCACAACTTCTCTCCTTGTCCAGCTCGGTACAGAAAGTCTACCATCAGGCACGTACACTCGCTGCGATTGCTCCACCTGGGGTACACATTGTACGTGTAGATGTGGTGGAGGAGGCGGAAGTCGTCGACCATATTGGACGCTACGAGGCTATTGTTTGGATTCCAGTGGGCCAGTTGGCCACAAAGGAATCGCGTGCCACGATTCCTTTCACGTGCACTTTTAAGACTCTTCTCACTAGCATGGACTTCGCCAAGCGGTATCCCATGAGTCGGGCTATTAAGCAACATCAACCGTGGCTTCCCGCCTTCCCATGGGAATTTTGAATTGCAAGGGCTCCAGCGTTGGCTCTCGGATATGGGCATAAAAGGCTCAGATAGTGCCCAAATTCGCACAAGACTTGCCCTCAAATATGGGACCCTACACGGCATCCACCAGGCGGTCCATCACCAGATATTCCCCAAAGAGCTTCTCGTCCATGTGCGCTTCAAAAAGGACCCTACGGCCCTGGAATCTTCCATGGGACAGATCCTCCAATAGAGCTCTTTCGAGGGGAGCCTGGGGATCGAGGTCCCGCTTGGTCCTTTTCTCTCGATCGATGCTTATACCTGCAGCGGCGCTTTTCGGTCTCCTTGAACGAGTAGGGAGGCTAGGCCTGGCTTCATTCATGGAAGCTCTCTTCTTCCCCATGAGAGAAAGAGGCGTGGAGATGGAGAAAATGGCCGTTACAAGCTCAAAAAGAACCGTTGGAGTGAAATAATGTGGAGGGAGAGAATGGGGTGTTGAACTCAAGATCCTTGAGACATAAGGGGGTGTTTATGTACTCGAATGGAGGGAAATGAGGGAGATAGGAGAGGTATTTTGATGAAAAATGGTAGAGAGGTGTATGTATTGAAGGAAAATGGGAAAGTAGGAGGATGAAGGGGAGATTTGAGACAGAAAAGATGGGTTTTTGAGAAAAAGGGAAGCTTGGGCGTGTGTAAAAGGGGAGAGGGGAGCAAATGAATGAAATAGGAGGGGTCCCACATGATTTCGTGGGCCCCACAGCGTTGCATGGGTGTTGCCCCGACAGGCCCACTCCGGCTCGACAGGCCCGGACCGTCCGGGCGGCGAGGGCTCGCCGATCCAGCGATGCCATTAACGGTCCCTGGACCTTCCGGCTATGGCTCACCCCAGGGGCAATGCCATCCCCCCCGGGGTGTTGAAAAAGTGTGGGGTCCACTTTAGGTCCCCCCGTATTGCACCATGTAGGCCCCCGACTCTGTTTGAGTCGTTTTGGGTCCCACTTCGCGTACTTTCGCACTTTTCGGTTTGTTTGAGTGTGGAATAGGTTGAATTAGGGTCTAAACCCGTCGAACGATGGTTTAGAAACGAATGGAGGCCCTCTTGCATGGTCATAGAGGCCCACGGGCCCGAATTTCAATGGTCAGTTTCGGTCGGTTTCTCCAATTAGCCAAACTGCGAATCCTATGCTAGTTTGTACGTTTCAACACTCCCTCCTAAGTCAAAGTATGTCAGTGTGCGTCGTGTGACCATAACCCAGGTCCAGTTTAATCCAAATCATGCTTTGATACTAACTTGTAACACCCTGAAAATTGGGGGTCGAGAAGGAGCCCAACTCCCGAGTTCCAACGCATCACTTATGCAACATAGATAATGATGATTAAATGTTATCTGTATTAGTGCATTAAATATGAATGGGATTAGACCAAATCAGCATATCATACTCTAGAGACAGTTAAGTTACGTATGCGGAAGGCTGTTATAGATATATAAAGCTTATAAGTGATTGTACGTCTCTAGAGTATGAACGTTACCAGGTTACATAATTACATGTTTGGTTCCAGAATATATAAAATGATAAAATGTAATGTCTTCAAATCCATATCCCTATAGCCCCGGTGACGCAACTCCCGGTCTACGTAGACCCGCCCGAGAGTTACAAATAGGAGAACTCCTTATCATCGTAATAGTTAGGCTCTGCTTCGTAAGCATCGCCATCACCTGCAGCTAAGACAGAGTCTGATTAGTGTTTAAAACACCGTCCCAGAACGTGGGAGTGAGTGATCAACTTAGTGAAAATATAAAGCAAAGGTTAACATGTTATCAATTCAGTCAAGCAATAATGATAAAGCAATACAACACTCATGTCCTAAGTACTATTATTAATGCAAGAATGATATGTGATAATGATGTATGCCCTCGCCTACACTCCCTCTTACGACTACATCTCATGATCACGGCATGCAACACTCCCGCTGTGCTCAACTCCAACGCGAAATGCACATGCAATGCGGTGCATGTACGTGATTAGCCAAGTTCTTAATTAGGCATTTTCATACAGCAGGATTGGGAAGCTAAGGTACCTCCCTTATATCATTTTTCAAACAATGATTCATCTAGGGTCGTCAATCCTAGTTAATCACATATGATAGGCAAATTCTAAGTCGCTACGAGAAGGCTCGTCACCATCAGCGCAGGCCTAACTTACACTCGAAGCAATTATGGAAAGGCTTGTCGCCTTAGCGTAGTCCTAGTGTATATTCGAGGTCACTACGGGCTCGTCACCTGATCGTAGGCCGACAACTCGAATACAGTGTTCCATACCACCGTATTCGACTCACGAGTTTAGGTTGCTCACTAGTCACTATGGGGAGGCTCGTCGCCCCAGCGTAGGCCGACAGCTCGACCACGGTGTCCCATACCACCATGCCTGGCTCATGAGTCTTAGCGGATCGAGGTACCAAGGTTAAACGGGCTTTTCATTGGTGAGTTTGGTACCTTAGATTCATGAAGTGGCGTCCATACATGGTGAACATTCATCGGGCCAATCGGGTTGCTTGACAAGCTCGACTGGTGCGAGCGTGCATTGAATTAATCGACATGGAGCGCATACGCAAGCATTGTGGCCTAACCACTGTCGTTAATCTTCATACGACTCGGACTCATCGAACGTATTCGTCGTGGCTAAAACAATTCGGCCACCGATCGTAAACTGTTACCGATTGCTTGGACTATATCGTAGCCCCAAATCACACTCCAAACAATAGTATTCACATGTGATAGTCAAAGACAACATGTGACAACCAATTTCAGTATCCATATCGTTTAAGCATTTTAACAAACACGTAGTACACATGTTATCATACATAGGCATTCCATACATAAATCACATAGTAACAAGGTAGATTACATAAAGGAAACTGTAAGTATAGATGCGGGAATTAAGAATCCCATCTCAACACCCTCATTACATACATTTAAACAAGCATTTTCTCATTCAGGCATTTTATCAAACACTTAGGCTACGCATACTACATACATGTAATAATTTAGTTAAAACGCATATTATAGCAATTCCTTCCACATAGGAGTTACCACACGTACAACAATCAGATATTATCAATCAATAATCATGTTAAGCACAAATCATAATTCATACACAATCAGACATTTCAACAAACACATGGAATACACTATATTCAAGATAGTTCATATATATGTGTAATACACGGAAAACGTTGTATCTAAGCACGCGTGATAGCAATCAAGTCAGTCATAAATCATTACTGACATTGAAAGCCTTGAAAACCATAACCTAAACGTTTATAGTCTGCACCTTTCACCGATAAACAAGTATCGAACTCAGTTTGTATGTCAGGTCTTTATCTACGGCACGACGACCACCTATAGCATGAAATAGGTTAGCTATTTAATCACTTACACTATTTGAAACCCTAAAACAGATTAGGGTTAGGTTTTCTTACCTAAGAATGGAATCGGAATCCCGTATAGCGATACAGGAATGGTGGTTAAGGACGTGGAGCGTCAGGGAAGGATCCCAACAACTACCTCTCACTCTCCCTATTTTCTTCTCTTTTCTCTCTTCTCTCTCTTAGGGTTTTCTAAATTCGTATGGAATGAAAGAGAGAGGGTTTAAGGGGCTTATATAGGCCCAAAACTGATGGGAATAGCCCCAGTGCCATGGTATACTTAGGTTATAGCCAAATAGTGGCTGTTTCGATCCAACATAGCGCATCTGGAGGCCCCTTTTCTGACTACGGTCAGGGAAAAGTTCCCTGACATTGGATCTATGCCAGGCTAAGTTTTCAGTCCGATCGGATTCGTGGATCGACCGTGGCGGACCAGTTTCAGTTCAACGGTCATCGTCGCTCGATCAAGGCCACGAGTACATTGACTTGTGTTGAGAAATTTTTCTGATCCGAGGGTATATTTGAGTCAGATTCTGACGGTCTGAATCCTTAGATTTGACCCGCAAGCGAGCGGCCCAAATCACTTAAATCTAAGTTCAATTTCTAAAGATATTTGCGTTTCTCACACACTTTGCTCCGGGCTCAAGTTGTGTGCTTCTGGATACTATCTGGATTTGATTTCCAAGATGGTTGTCAAGCCTAGTAAGGCGGTCATAAGTGTATAGTTTCATGGTCAACGGACTTTCGACGCGCGGTCCAGGTCTGATACGAAGTTTCAAGGTGCTCCCGAGAGCAATTGGGTTTAAAGATTGGTCCTAGGTTTCAGGGTAATGTAGCGTTAATGATTCTGCAAGTTTTGGGTCTTGCAGTTCATATTTAAAGTGGTTCAAGATAATTTCACAACTAATCTAGTTTAACACTTAGTTAATTTCGTCTAATTTCTAAAGGACTTGGTCCTGAGTGATTTCTGCCTATGGTGGTGCTCGGGTCTCTGTACGGATTTTTCCGAAACGTTACATGCACCTTATGTATTATGAATGTGCTAATGGCCTAGAGAATTAGACCAGTAGACTAACCTTAATGTGGGGCTGGTGCATCGACACAGTTTGATAGAAGTACTGATTGATGGAAAGTGCTCTGAATTGTCCTAGGTTGGATAATCTTAATTGCCAATTTCGATAACTTTCTCATAATTTGTATGGCATAAATGCATTTAGATCATCTAAATTGTCAAAATCATGGGCTTCATGAGGGATGTAGCATAGCCCGAAAACAACATGATTGGATGATCTTATCCTATTGTTGGTTATCAAATTTATATTAAATAAATGGTAATTCATCCATACTTAATGGGCAAAATGGGATGGTTGAAATCATCGGATCCATATGATTTTAGTGTTATGTTGTTTACAATATGGCTCATGATTTTGATAGTTTGGATTATTGTGCACATATGTTATTTGCACTGTCTATCATGGATGAGTTACATTACGTATGCTACAAGCCCATATGTGGACGCGTTACTCACACTACCTATGTTGTGGTAGTGCTATTAAAAACTAATGATATATTTCCTTGACTTATTTTATATGATCATTCATTAATTGGCCTAGTTATTGTGTGTAAAACATGTTTTTATCATTATGGATTTATTGATCTTAAAATACTTTGAGATTGGAAACGTTAGCTTGTGGTTGGGGAGAGTTGTAATCTATGGATCTCAATGCCTTGGCTATGACCATACAGGTACATGGACAGACCTATACTATTATAAGTGGTCATCTTATATTTGGTGTTAAGATAGACAGTCTCCACAGTTGGGCCTAACTTGGTGTCACTATGCCTTCACCCTATTGACTCTATTGTTAGTAAATATAGCAAATATACATATTTTCCTCGAAGGATCAAACTCCAGGAATTGCCCACGTATCATGAACATCGAATTTCTAAAAAATATATAAACTAATGAATGATTTAGATTATACCTTTGCACATTCAATCGCACGATCACTTTCCATTTGTAAAATTTGCTGATGTCAATCATCCAACTTATGAGATGCTTCCCCAATTTATCACATATGTTAGGATCCTAAAAGAGAGCATGTCAGATTCTCTAGTAGGGGCCAAGGATGACGTAGATTGTCCACTCCAGGTGGACCACAAACAGAAGACGGAGAATGAAGGATGAAGATGAGCAGTAAAAACTCCCACTCTACACACACAAAGTGGGGATGTCCAAGGGGAGAAACGTCCAAGCTCTCTCTCTCTCTCTCTCTCTCTCTCTCTCTCTCTCTCTCTTTTAGGTTCATATACATACAAATGAGGGTTTAAGGTTTGCTTTGGAGGTGGGATTAGGTGATATTGAATTGCATTTGGTCCAATGCAAATTCCATCCGGTGTTTGGAAACGATAGGAAGGATTGGATTAATCCAAGTATCATAACATTAAGTCTACGTAGGAGATATGGTTGGATTTTTAATTCGACTACATCTATGGCTCCCACATCGATGCATGTGTTTTATCCATGTTGTCCATCGATATGCACCATTTACACGTGACAATCAAGTTACATATACATGCATGTGATGGGCATCAATTGTGAAATTTGATTTATTAATTACAATTACACGGTCCACTAAATACAAGTTTTACTTAATACAAAATACCTTGGTATTTTCAAACATATAATCATTGTGTAATAAATGTGTTAATTCCACAAAATGCAATTCCATACCATTTAATAGTGTCTTCTAAATAGGTACTTAGGGTTTTTGGGTTGCATATAATACAATGCTCTGCCACCATATAGACTTCGGTATACCCCACTATGAAGGAAGTTCATTAATTCGCCTTACACGTGTGTATACTTATGATCTATCCTTTCACATTTTTTTTAATCATCTAAAATAAGTTTAGATCCGATACTGATCACGTAGTGGACCATCAAATCAGGGCCATTAGATCATCATCGAGTGCGATTAGAACAATCTTAATGGTTAAAACAAAACTTTAACAGTTGAAAAACTATTTTTAAAGCCAATTAAAACCTTCTAAGTATTGGCCATGATGGTAAAATCACTTGATGATTCTTTGATCTAATCGTATCTAGCCTTAAACAAGTCTCATGGTAAACCTAGTTGACCCTTTTTTGGCCTGTGCAATAATAAATGAATCTTAATGGACATACCTAGCATCACTCACTGTCACTGGCCTCTAAAAAACCTCCCAAAGTAAACTTAAGCTGCAGAATTAAGATAAAAAACCCTTATAAATCCTGAAATCTAAGGATTGATAAACTTATGCATACGATCACCACTTTGTGATGGGATTTTTTGTCCCATGCTCGACCGGTCGTGAGCCTTTCTCGACCGGTCGAGGACTGGTGCAATACCAGTCATAGAGTCGAGTCGTGGCACGACTCAAAGTCCAGCGACTGCGGACTATATTTCTCTGGGGTGCTTGACCAGTCGAAGGAGGATCTCGACCGGTCGTGGGTGGTGCTCGACCGATCGTGGACTCGGTACGACTAGTCAAGGTTACGCAGATTCATTCCGCGATTCTGCACGGATTTCGTGTCACAAGTCCTTTCACAACTGGGATGCGGAAGGGAGTTTCCTAAAACTTTAAATAGGAGGTACCTAGGGCTTTCTAGGTATGACAAGAGGGTTTTCTAAAGCTTTACAAGGGATTTCTTAAAGGGTTTAGGGCTATCAAAGGTGAGAGAGAGAGGAAGCTTATAGAAGGAGATTATGCTCGTGGAGGTTATCTACTGCACAATCTATATCTCAGCGCTTCTATGCCCTCATAATCGGTGAGATCTCTTCATTTTCTTTATTTCTCTTATTGTTTATCCACTCCTGCATGAGTGAAGAAGGTTGGAACGTTCTACTTCATAGTGGATAGTAGATCTGGACGAGGTCCCGTGGTTTTTACCTCTTTGAGGGTTCTCCACGTAAAATTCTCTTGTGTGGTGTGTGATTTATCCTTTGATTTATTTCATTGCTTTATTATCCATAATTTTGGTTTGTTTCGGGAGGCTAGATCCTAAGGTTTTGTGCAAGGCCCCCAACGAAGTGGTATCAGAGCTAAGTTCATTGAACGGGTAGGATCGATTTTGAATTATGGAAGGTGACTCATTAGGGATGATCAGCCTCAATGGTTCTAACTGGACCATATGGAAGGCTAAGATGGAGGACTTGCTTTATTGCAAGGACCTATATTCTCCAATTTTAGGCATATCAGCAAAATCCAAGGATATGTCTGATGATGATCGGAAGAAGATGGACCGAAAGGCGGTGGGGTTTATTATACAATGGTTGGATGATTCTGTATTCTACCATATGCCTACGAAAACCTCAGCCGCTAGGCTATGACTGAAATTAGAAAGGCTGTATGAGAGGAAGACAACCAGTAATAAATTTTTTTTGATAAAGCGACTTATGAATCTCAAGTTCAAGGATAATGGTTCTGTGGACGAGCACATGAATGAGGTTAGCAATATAGTGAACCAACTCTCTTCTATGAAGATGGTCCCGGATGATGAATTGCAAGCTTTGCTATTGCTTAGTTCATTGCCTGATAGTTGAGAGACATTGGTGGTGTCTCTAGGTAACTCCGCGCCAGACAGAAAGATATCCATGGAACAGGTAACCAATTGTCTCTTCCATGAGGAGACAAAGAGGAAGTCTCAGAGGTCTACTCAGCAAGAGGCCCTTGTGACACAGGAACGGGGGAGAGGAAAGAACAGGAAGGACAGGAAGGCCCGAGATAAATCAAAAGGCAAGTTGAGTAACAGAAAATATATTGAATGCTGGAATTGTGGTAAGAAGGGCCACTATAAGCATTAATGTCGTAAGGCTAAGAACGACAAGAAAGGAAAAGGAAAGGAAGATGAATTAGATTCCATTGCGGCCGCTTTAGATGGCGACATTGTAGTTATTCTTTCAGCAAATCACGATATATGTCTCACAGCTACGAGTCAGGACACCGACTGGGTGATTGACTCGGGAGCTTCTTTTCATGCGACTCCACGCAGGAATTTCTTCATAAGCGACAAGTCAGGTGACTATGAGACTGTGAAGATGAGAAATTCTGGCGTATCGAAGATCGTGGGAGTCGGTGATATTTGTGTAAAGACCGATGTGAGCTGCACATTGGTTCTCAGGGATGTGAGACATATCCCAGACCTTCGCCTCAACTTGATGTCGACGGGAAGGTTGGATGATGATGGCTATGAAAGTCGATTTGTTGGTGGGTGATGGAAGCTCATCAAGGGTTCGTAGATCGTGGCCACAGGAAAAAAGTATTGCACCCTTTACAAGGAAAGTGTTAGTATATGCAAGGGTGGGTTGAACGCAGTGGAAGATTCAGCTATTGACATGTGATACAGGCGTCTAGGCCACATGAGTGGAAAAGGGCTTCACGTACTAGCAAAGAAGCGGCTCCTTCCAGACGTGACAGGTACACCTCTCAAAACCTGTCTTGATTGTTTATCAGGGAAACAGCATAGAGTTTCATTTATTAAATCTGCTTCTCATGTTAATAAAGTGCATGCATTAGATTTAGTTTATTCTGATGTTTGTGGTCCTATGAGGACAAAAACCTTGGATGGGGCATTGTATTTTGTCACTTTTATAGATGATGCATCTAGGAGGGTTTGGGTTTATGTTTTGAAATCCGAGGACGAGGTCTTTGGTGTGTTTAAATTGTTTCATGCTATGGTCGAGAGAGAGACAGGTAGATCATTGAAGTGCATCCGCATTGACAATGGTGGTGAATACATTGGCGACTTTCATGAGTACTGCAAGTCCCTGTGTATACAACATGAATAGATGGTTCCCAAGATCCCCCAGCATAATGGTGTAGCTGAGCGAATGAATCACACCATTGTAGAGAGAATCATATGCATGTTATCCCATGCAAAATTTTCTAAGATGTTCTGGGGAGAAGCAATGCACACGGCATTGTACCTGATAAACAGGTCTCCATCAGCCCTGTTGAGTGGGGAAGTACCCGAGAAGGTGTGGACTGGACAGGATCCATCGTACAGTCATCTCAGGGTGTTTCGATGCATGACATCTGTTCACGTACTAAAGGACGAGAGGTCTAAGCTCAATATGAAGATCAGGAAGTGTGTGTTCTTAGAGTATGATGATAAAAAATTCGGTTACAGATTATGGGATCCGACCGAGAAGAAGCTCGTCAGGAGAAGAGATGTGGTTTTCTTTGAAGATCAGTGTATAGAAGACATTGGTAAGTCAGAGAAGAACTAGCCTAGTTCAGGTAAGCTAGAGGACATGGATCCTATTATTCCTCCTGTGGTGCCTGATGACGGGGGAGTACAGTAAGGTACAGCCGACGAGGAAGTTCCTTCAGAAGATGGACTAGGGGAGCAGCCCTCACTTGATCCACCTGTTGAGCCACAGGTGAGGAGGTCATCTAGGGATAGACTGTAAGACCCGTATCCTAGCTGTACCATTCTATAGGCCTCTACGGTCCTCCCGGTCGAATTTCGGTGACTCGCGATCTGTCACAGGCGTTTGCTCATGATCCTGAGTCGTGCGTCGTATTCCAGAGTCGGCTTGACCTGAGACTTGTACCCTAGCGACCGCGCCGTCATCGCGGTTCCGATGCTGTGTCTCGCGCGCCAAGGCGATACCCAGGCCAGGAGATGTGGGTCTGCGTTTAGTTCGAGAAAAATGCCGCATGTTGCAAAACCCAAGAGAGATTTCAAATCATATCCCATCAATCCCATCAATGTCAAGTACAACACATCAATCAACCCATCACCCAACACATCACTCACCCCATCACAACCCATACTTCTCTTACACAACAACCCCAAAAGTCAACATTTCCATCACATCCTCTCTCTCTCTCTCTCCCATCCATCACTCCATCCCATCTTCTCTCTCTCTTATTTCTCCCTTCTCTTCCAAGCAACCAAGGAGAACCCAATGTCCAAGCTCTCCATTAGAAAACCTTGGTGTGACCCATCTTCCTACCCCCACATCTTTCATCCTAACCCTCTAAACTTCATCATCCTCCGTCAAAGTCGAAACCGAGGAGCTAGGGATTCCATCGGGCCAAGAAGATCGAAAGGTGGGTGTTCTTAACCTTAGATTGTGATTTGGTTGTAGGGCCCACTTATGGTGGGACCCACTTAATGTATGCTTTATATTGGGTGTAGAGATGGCCCATAGTGGCGGGGTCCCACCCCTTCATGCGTCTTTCTCTCTCCCTCTCCTTTATTTTATGGCGAAGATGAGGCCTTGTTGCCCATCCTAAGGAACCCCACCGTGATATATGTATCTTATCCCGGCCATCCACCAAATGGGCCCACACCGATGGTGAAATCCCACTACAGCGTGAGTGTGGTGGCGTGCGTGGTAGACGCTGCTGCCAGCGTCTTGAGAACGCTGCAGTAGGCAACATTCAGTTTGCTTTAATAGAGAGGGGAGTGTGGGACCCACAACATGCCCCCAGTCATGACGTTTGTATTTAATCCACACCGTCCACCCTATTTTCCAGTTCATTTTAGGCGTTGAGCCAAAGAATGAAGCTGATCCAAAACTCTGGTAGGCCACACCAACTAGAACATTGTTTTAACAGTTAAAATTTATTAGGACCTGCTGTGATGTTTCTGTTCGTCGAAAATATCCAACATTGGACTCGTTGGGTGTACCATGAGCCCTAGAATCTAGTAAATGGAGTGGATTGTCCTGATATGGGCCCCACCTATAAAAAATTCATTGTATATATATAAAAAAATAAAAAATAAAAAACAGAAATGCATGGGACGCTGTTGCTGTTAGCGTCCTCGCTGCTTCTTTAAGGGTGAAATGGAGGGCCCACTACAGGCTCCAGTACTATGTATGTTGCACATCTACACCATGCATTTGGTAGGTCCCCCTTGGGACAGTGGGCCCCCCAAAAATCAACGGTATAAGGAACTCAGGTGGCTCACATCATAAGAAATAGCTGAATTGAACATCTGCCATTGAAGCCCTTTTTGGGTGTCACAGGAGCTTTGGATCACTGTGAAATTTGTTTTCACTCTTCACCCAGATCCGTGCGACCATATCAACGGTTGGATGAAAAATAAACATTATGGTGCGCCCCACATGGGACCCACTGATGTATGATTGTACCCACGCCTTCCAGTGAGCTGGAAAGGTGGAGTCCACCGTGATGTATATTTGCATCCATGCCGTCCATCCTTCTGGCAGCTCAGCAACCGCACGTGTGGTTTGATCCACATCGCCCATTAACCATGAGACCCACCTTTGCTGTGTGATGAACGTGCAGCATAGCTGCTTTGCTACGTTTGCAAGTGTCGTGGCCCCATCATGTTGCATGTCTGAAATCCAGACCGTCCTTTTATGTGGGGCCCACTATGATGCACGCGTGGCATTCATCTGCCACGTGTGTGGACCCCACCTTGATGTATGTCCTAGATCCTCTCCGTCCGTTCGGATTAGGAAGCCCTGGACGCTGGACGTTTCTGTCCTAGTCAGGTGTATTGTATTACATAATATAATATGTATATATTATGCTATATATATAATATAATATAAATACATACATATCTGTATTGTATGTGTGGGCCACACTAAGTGGACCCACCCTAGTATATATATGTTATATCCTCATCGTCCAATATTTGGACGGTGGGATTTTTCATGATGTATGTGTTTTATACCCGCCATTCAAGGCAGTGGGTCCTGACACTCACGTGTGGCATCCGCACCGTCCATCGGAGGACGTGGGATCTACCATGATCTAAGTATTTTATCCATGCTTCTGGACCCCACCATAATGCATGTGTTGTACCCATAACGTCCATTTGTTTAGGGATGTGAGACCCACCGTGATATTTTCATCCACACCTTCTGGACCCGTTTGGACGGTGCAGGGTGCTCCACCATGATGTATGTACCTTGTACTCGGCCATCCATCTGCTGGACGGCCAGCAGCTTCAGCTGTTGCAGATGACGCCAGCAAGCTTTGTTGGGTTTGATCATGGGGCGTGTGTTATATCCAAAGCGTCCATTCGTTTTGTCAGATCACGGGCCCACCCTGAATTATATGTGAATTTTATACACCGTCCATGGTGTATGGGTTTTATTCTGACCATCCATCTGTGTGGACCCCACGCATGAGGTATGTGTTATATCCACACCGTCCAGACAGTGCTGGACGGTACTGGAATCGTTTGGACGATGCTGTGGGGCCCTGCCTTTATGTATGTATTTTGACCCACATCGTCCATGTGTTTAGACTGTGTTGGACAATGTTTGGGTAGTGCTATGAGCCTCACAATGTTGTATGTATTTCATCCACGCCGTCCAGCAGCTTAGGACGGCGTTGGACAATGTTTGCACGGTGCTGATCTTCACGGGCAATGTTTAGGCCCACCTGTGACGAATTTAAGGCCCATTTACTGCGTACACGGGGCCCACTTGCTATGTATAATAGGCCCATGTGATGGGGCCCACCCGATGTGTATTAGGCCCATATCGTGTGGTCCATTGTGGTATGTATTAGGCCCATGTCGCGTGGCCCATTCGATGCATGTGAGGCACATGTGCAAGGCCCACCTGTGATGAATATTGGCCTTGGTGCAGGGCCCACCTGTTGTGTATTTGAGGCCCATGTGATGAGGGGCCAATGTGATGTATTTGAAGCCTAAGTGTAAGGCCCACCTGTTGTATATTCAAGGCCCGTTGAGATATGTGATTTTGCCATGATGTATGTAATGATGTTTATGTGGGCCACTCCTTGGGAGCAATAATTGGTTAAATGTTCACATTGATGGGCAATGATAGTTAGATGTCCTCATTGTAACCTTCCCTTAGGCCTTATTAGGTCAATTCTCATCATTCTCTTAATGGGTTAACCCAAATAAGTGGGCCCCATTCGCCATATACAGATGGCTTGGTGCCATCGGATTTGATATAACCACAGCCGATGGCCGATCTTTACATTATGGTTGATCAGCTGATCATCTATGGACCCCATCTTGTCTATGTGCCGGTTGTCGGTGTCGATTATCGATGCTAACTGTCGGTGCCCATTATCGATGCAGATTATCGGTGCTGATTGTCGATGTCGATCATTGGTGTCGATTGTCGTGGCCGATTGCCGAATAGTGATCGAGGCCGTTTGTCATGACCGATTGCCGATTCCGATTGACGTGACCGATTTGTCGATTTTAATTATTGATTGATTCCGATTGTCGTGATCGACCGTCGATTCCGATTGACATGACCGATTTTCTGATTCTGGTTATCGATTGATTCCAATTGTCGTGACCGACCGTCGATTCCGATTGACGTGACCGATTTTCTGATTCTGATTATCGATCGATTCCAATTGTCGTGACAAATTGCCGATTCTGATGGTCGTGACCGATTGTCGATTTCGATTGACATGACCGATTTGCCGATTCTGATTATCGATCGATCCCGATTGTCGTGGTCGATTGCCGATTTCGATTGACGTGACTGATTTGTCGATTCTGATGATCGATCGATCCCGATTGTCGTGCCCGAGTATCGAGGCCGATTCTGATTTGTCAAGGCCGATTGTATAGGCCAATTTCGATTGTCGAGGCCGATTTCGATTGCGAAGGCCGATTGTCAAGACCTATATGATGTATAAGTGACCCGTAGTTAAGGCCCATTGTGATGTATTCGTGGCCTATGGGCAAGGCTATTGTGATATGTATTAGGCCCATGATGCATGACCCATTTGACGTATTCGAGACCTATGTGTAGGGCCCACATGTCATGTATTTGAGGTCCATGAGCAGGGCCCACCTGTTGTGTATACGTGACCCTTAAGTAAGGCCCATGGTGTTGTATATTAGGTCCTTGTGTGAGGCCATGGGTCCACTATATGTTAGGCTCTATGTGAGTCATTCCTTAGGGGCAATATTAATTATATGTCCGCATTGTCGAGGCCGGTTGTTGCTGCAAATTATTGATACCGATTATGAGTATGTGACTGCATAACATCATGATACATGCCCATATGCATCATCTGTATGTTTGTTATGAGATGTGGTTGACCATTGTATATGTCATTAGGCAGATTGTTATGAGACTCATTGATAGGCGGAGGTTATCCCGCATGAGCGCACGGTATGTGCAGGATTGATGCATGATTGGATTGTATGACTCATGCATCTTGCATTATGTACTATGATTACTGTACGCCCTAGCGACACCAGGGCTATAGCCTCTACAGGTATTTCGTGGATGGCCAGATGGGACACTGAAAATCTGTTCTACATGGGGTGCTATAGATATCCCTAGGTGAAAGTCCCTAAACCCTCTTGGTTCCAGAGGTTGCTCCAAAGTCTAGACTGAGTGGATGCATGAGTGCATGAGGGCCGTATACCGTTAGGCCGTGTTTCCCACTGTGTCGTGGTCGGTTGGAAGGAGGTACGACCTTACCTGCCCGAGAGGAGGGGCAATGCTAGGCTGAGTCTGACCAGCTCGAGGAATGAGTCCGCTATCGATGAGCCAAGCCCGATATTGGTAGGCGGATAGTGATGTCTCTTCCACTCACCTTGTTGCGCGCGATGGGGCGGCAATCTGGTTTGGAGTGTAATAGACCCCGGTGATTTTCCAGAAAGGAACCGTACTGATATGTGGACTTATTAAGTAGGAGTTGCATGCTTATTCATTCATTCATTTACTATCCACTCGGGCTGGTGGTGCGCAACTAATTGTTGTGTACCTTCGTTATGGCAAGGATTTCGGTTGGGCGCGCGACCAACCTGAGGTCAGGAGTCTACCACGTTGAGTCCGACTATCCAAATTTAGGTATGGGACTGGTTCAGATAGAAGTCCCTTATGGTGGACTCCATAGCCTGCGATACTACGTACTATCATCCCGACTTCACACTTCGGCATGGTCATTTCATTAGCATCGCATATTGCATTACATCCGCAGGTATATGACATTTTGGGTTACTATGTTTCTGTACTTATATGGCCTAGACAGACTTAGCAGGAGTTGTATATTACATTACATCTTCGACATCTGGTATTTGGCTCTTTATGGCTCCTTATTGCATAGCTGATCTACATTGCTTCCTCGATATATGATATTGGTTTATTATAATTTTGCATTACATCGCTTGGATAAGGCTGATGATATTTATGGGCCGGTCAGCATGTCTTCGCATTACTCTAATATTGTATGATTTTTGGGCTTGTTAATATTTCTGCTTATTCTGATTACTCTGATATTGGTTACTTGACACTTACCTTGTGCACACACTTTCACCACCCACTAAGCTTTCTATAAGCTTATGCACGATAAATGCGTGCAGGTGGCGTTAGGTTGCAGCAGCGTTGAGCTTGGAGCATGCAACGGTCTTCTAGAGCTTGATTTTTTATTTATGTATTTCTCTTTCAGCATTGTACTTAAATGATTATATTAGTGGATATGTGATGATGATGTTGCCTTTGTGAATTGGGTAATCTTGTAGTTATGCTTATTACGAGTTAAATATACAAAAAAAATAATCCTCCTTGTAGGATCCCAGGATCGGAATCTGGCGTATGGACGCTAGGAGCCGAGAACGGGATACTACGGAGGCTGTCGGCACCGGATTCGGTGATCGGGATTCCTGTGAATCCGATTTCCGGGTTTGGGGCGTGACATAGACAGCAGTCCAAGAAGTACTCGCCACATGAGTATATTATGCTGACTGATGGGGGAGAGTCAGAAGATTATTCTAAGGCCCTAGCCGACGAGCATAAGGGGGAGTGGTTGAAAGCTATGCAAGAGGAGATAAAATCCTTGCATAAGAACAACACCTATTACATGGTGAAACTGTCTAAGGGTAAAAAAGCTCGAAGCAACAAGTGAGTGTTCAGAAAGAAGATTGAGCAGAAGAATTCACAGATAAGGTTCAAGGCCAGACTTGTAGTGAAAGGGTTCGGTCAGAGGAAAGTCATAGACTTCGAGGAGATATTCTCACCAGTGGTGAAGATGACATCCATACAGATGTTGCTTGGGTTGGCGGCTAGCATGAATCTGGAGATAAAGCAGTTAGATGTTAAAACTGCCTTCCTCCATGGTGACCTGAAAGAAGAGATCTACATGCACCAACCAGATGGGTTCGAAGGCAAAGGCAAAGGCAAAGAGCATATGATGTGTAGGCTGAGGAAGAGCTTGTATGGGCTGAAACAAGCTCTACGGCAATGGTACAAGAAGTTCGACTCGTTTATGTTGAAGCATGGGTATGACAGAACGGAGTCGGACCACTGTGTGTTCACGCGTAAGTTCTCAGATGGTAATTTCTTAGTTCTGCTGCTATACATTGATGACATGCTCATCATGGGAAAAGACATCAAGAAGATCGACATGCAGGTTGAAACAAGAGTTAGGCAAGTCTTTTGTGATGAAAGATTTGGACCCGGCTAGACAGATTCTAAGAATGGAGATAACCCGTGACAGAAACAGCATGAAGCTTTGGCTGTCACAAGAGCGGTATATTGAGAAAGTCCTAGAGTGGTTTAATATGAATGCAGCGAAGCCGGTCAGTACTCCACTAGATGGTTACTTCAGATTGAGCGACAGACAGTGTCCTAAGACGAAGACAGAGGTGGAAGAGATGTAGAAGATACTCTACGCGTCAACTGTAGGAAGTTTGATGTATGTTATGGTGTGTATACACCCAGACATAACATATGCGGTTGGTGTTGTTAGCCGGTATCTTGTCAATCCTGGCAAAGAACATTGGGCAACGGTTAAATAGATACTGCGGTATCTAAGAGGCTCATCCAAGTTGAGCCTATGCTATGGTGACGGTAAACTTGTGTTAGAGGGCTACACAGATGCAGATATGGCAGATGATATAGACTCCAGGAAGTCTACATCGGGGTTCATGTTTACGTTTACACGGGGAGCGGTCTCCTGGCAGAGCAAGCTACAGAAGGCCGTAGCATTGTCGACGACAGATGCCGAGTACATTGTAGTCACAGAGGCATGTAAAGAGATGCTTTGGATGAAGAGGTTTCTACAAGAATTTAGCCTGAAGCAGGAAGAACACGTGGTCTATTGCGATAGTCAAAGTGCTATACACTTGAGCAAGAATCTAAGTCGAAGCACATAGAGATTTGGTATCACTGGATCAAGGATATTTTGGAACAGAAGGTGTTACAACTTGAGAAGGTCCATATGGACGATAATGGGTCAGACATGATGACCAAGGCTTTGCTCAAGGACAAGTTTGATGTTTGTAAAAATCAGGCTGGCTTAAAGAAGGTGGATCCCTCCTGAGACAAAAAGGGAGAGATTTGATGAGATTTTTTGTCCTGTGCTCGACCGGTCATGAACCTCGCTTGACCGGTCGAGGGCTGGTGCACGACCAGTCGTGGAGTCGAGTCGTGGCACGGCTCAAAGTCCAGCGACTGCGGACTATTTTTCTCTGGGGTGCTCGACCAGTCTAAGGAGGATCTCGACCTGTCGTGGGTGGCGCTCGACCGATCATGGACTCGGTACGACCAGTCGAGGTTACGCAGATTCATTCCACGATTTTGCGCGGATTTATTGTTGCAAGTCCTTTCGCAACTGGGATGCAGAAAGAGGTTTCCTAAAACTTTAAATAGGAGGTACCTAGGGCTTTTTAGGTATGACAAGAGGGTTTCCTAAAGCTTTAAAAGGGATTTGCTAAAGGGTTTAGGGCTATCAAAGGTGAGAGAGAGAGAGAGGAAGCTTATAAAAGGGAGATTATGCTCGTGGAGGTTATCTACTGCGCAATCTATATCTCAGCGCTTCTATGTTCTGGCAATCGGTGAGATCTCTCCGTTTTCTTTGTTTCTCTTATTGTTTATCCACTCCTGCGTGAGTGAAGAAGGTTGTAACGTTTTATTTCATAGTAGATTGTTGATCTGGATGAGGTCCCGTGGTTTTTACCTCTTTGAGGGTTCTCCATGTAAAATTCTCTTGTGTGGTGTGTGATTTATGCTTTGATTTATTTCATTGCTTTATTATCTATAATTCTGGTTTGTTTCGGGAGGCTAGATCCTAAGGTTTTGTGCAAGGCTCCCAACACTTTGATTACACAATCACAATACTCTAGGCTAACATGCTCCCAAACTATCCACTTGATCTTTGATCTACTAATGTAAGTGTCCAAAGGTCCATAGTAAGATCTTATGTCTATGTCGTACTCACACTCTTATACATGGTAAGAGCCAAAAGGTATAACCAATGCCAAGCCAATCATTTCTAATAAGATGACCATACATTTTCATTAATGATGCTACATATGTATCTTAAGCATATGTTCTGGTTATTGCTCATCAGGATACTAAGATCCGTGGAACAATGCTCTTTTCGGTCAATAGTTATCACCTATATATATTATGCTTGATTAAGTTAACACTAAATTAAATTATCTAAGGCACATGATATATATCTACAATACCCACGTTTATCAAGATTAACGGTTGAGATATACTCTATCACATCCAAGAATTAACTATATATAATTATATATCAGCATTCAAAATCTTTAATAGATCATAGTTAATTAAACTAAAATGAGATTAACTCATTTTTAAGCATTTGCCAAATAAGGCTTAAGTTGTTTAGGGTTTTTTTTTTTGTCGGTGCATTTTAGTTTCCACGACTATTATTGACTTCATTTAAATATTTTTTCTTATAACCTTTGAATATTTAAAATTTTCTGTCATGCAAGATTAACAGTAGTAACAAAAATGTCAAAGACTTGTTTGTTTACATTTAATATAGACAGAGATATCTGACGTAGACTAAAGATTTTTCTTGAAAATGCGCCTAATCATTCTCAAAAGAGCTAGTTCTCACTCATTGTGTTACTGAATATCTATTTATCTTCCCTTCAATTTCCATTTCACGTGTCCTTTTGTGTGAATTGAAGGAGGAGATCAACGACCTGCAGCTGCCTGCATGATACCTGATAACTTGTCGTGCCGTCTTAATCCTCCTGTCAAAATGGCATCCGTACCATGCAAATTGCAAGCTACAGGACCTGCCAGGTAGGTCACCCGTCTTTAAAAAAAATAAAAAAATCAGGCCCATCTACTTATTAGGTGGGCCACACCTATACAATGAGTTAGAATATCAGTTATCTGTCAAATCCAACAGTGTGGCCCATCTGATGAGATGACCAGCCTGATTTTGTTCAGAGTACCTATGTGACGGGCCCACTATTTGTATGGTACAAATGTCCTTAACAAGGGATGCATTGTGCTGAAAGAGGGGACAGCATGACAAGCTATCATGCAGGCAACTGTAGGAATTTGGAGAATTATTTTTATTTATTTTATTATTTTTTATTTTTATATTGCATGGCCTTGACAGTGTGACTCGTAGTGTCAACGTTATAGATTACTTAACTGTTTGATTGCCACTGGCCCACATCTCCATCCGAGATATCTATGCAGAACCGTTGGCTTTCTATAACTTAGATGGGATTAACAAATGTACACTTTGCTGATCATACGTAGGCTGCCGTAGGTGTGGGAGTATCGTCTGGCAATCTACACGGTCGGTGGATCTGATGTTCGGTCCATAACATGGATGGGTGGGAAAATTGGATGTGGACAATTGTGTATTTTCTCCATGACCATGAAATCACGTGGTGGGGCCCACTGTGGTCTACAATGGTCTGATTTTTGGTGGGTCCCTCCGAACTAGTGGGGTGCGTGAGATGAATGGATCAGATGACATATACACAACAAGAGGGCCCGCAAACAATGGGGAAGTTTATGTTGGTTGGGTGTCCCCTCCCAACCGTTCCCGTGGTGTGACTCACCTGAGTTTCTGTAGAGCTGGTTTTTGGTCCAATGAGCTAACATAGAAGGGCACATCTAATGGACGGGGTGGATCTGATTCAAAGTTTATGTGGGCCCCACAATAGCTCGTGGTAGTGGTGTTGGTGCCATATGAGCAACTTAAATTGATTCATTAATCTCTTTTCAAAACTTTATGTAGCGTTTGGATGCGCAATTGAATTTCATTGCAAACTTTCACGGTCAACCTCCATGCATTGCCTGGGGGGGCCACATGCGGAGATTATCCAGGTGATTCAAACCGTTCATCTTTTGGTCAGTACAATGGACACGGTCATAAAATCACGCCGAAGAGATGATTTCTGACCGTTGATTTGTGGAGCAGTACACTGAATCTGCCATGATAGCAATTGGACCTCACGATCAAGTGATCAGAACCGACTAACCTAATCATGGATGGGGGGTTGCTCTCATAATTGCCCAAATTACCCCCGCTTTAGATCTTTGGAGTATTTGCAAATGATAGTGGGATGATCGTCTATTTGCAGGCCATTGCTTGAACGGTTAGGATCTTCCAATCAATAAGATATTCGAATCATCGCCCATGCCAAGACCGACTCAATAGTTCGGATCATGAAAACCATGGCCCACACGGTGAGTTTGCTGATAGGCCGGACCTAAAAACTAAAAGGAAGTTTGAGGAACCTGGTACATCACAACGTGATTATGGTCCAGTTTGTACATGTGGGGCCCATGTTTTAGGGGATCCCAACCGTTGAAATGAAGGAAGAAATAATCAATGGCTGAAAGATAAAGCATCTCCGAGTATAAACGATTTCAGGCGTTGAATCGGTGGCTTATAAATTAGGAAGAAGACACAAGGACGGTCGAAAAAAAAGGGGTCATATATCGAGTGGATGGAGTCATCCAATCTCGAAATCTTTACGGTCATACTCCATCTATCATGAGGACCATAAAATCAACGGCCTACAATCAACGTGGCCTACTCGTACGTAATGGATGCATCGGAACGCTATCCTTGTTGTCATGCATCAGCACCGTACAATATTCCTTCAAAACTAAGGTTAGGTATTTGATACTCCGACAGAGTATGAGGTTTGATATGCAGGCGGTAAGAATTGTACATCTAACTTACATTAACTCAAATTAAATCGACTAAATTGTATATTCCAGTGTCTCTATGTAACAATCCAAAAATCAGATTAGTTAAATAATCCTAACCTCTGATTCATGGACACTTGAATAGACCATTGTATATTTTTATTTTTAACCGTCCAATAAATGCCCACCAGTCTGATAGTCAGATAATCAAATAAGTGTAGTTTTCTGATGATGATAGCCCAACCTATTTTTTGGAAATTTTAATTTATATTTTTAGTCTGCCCCCTATTCAATTCCTAAGTCACTACCAGCCGCTTGCGTATCATCCATCATGCTCTGCCCAAGTAATTATACGGTCCTGATGCATTAGAATGTGCGTAGCGTCCTAACGCCTCCATATCTTACAAGTTTCGCAACGGTTCGTTGATCTAGACCTTTGATATTATTAGGCCCACTTCAGATGGGGGATGTCCAAAAAATCTTCAAGATTGGTGGATTCTATCCATTAAATCTTAGAACTTTTAAACGGTTGGCAGTATTTTCCTCCTATCTGTATATCTCCGGGACACGGATCGAAGGGTTTTTGAACTTCAGATCTGGAAGATTTTCTAAGGAGTCACGATGGGCAGTAGAGCACACGAGATCAACAACCTAGATCATGGCCTCCATGGGCCCCACTTGTACGGACGGATTTGGCCACAGGGACACTTCCCTTGTGCTTTTGTATTTTCCTTTCTTTTTCTTTCCAACGGATTATATTATTTCAAAGTACTGAAATTTGCATCTCCACTACTAAATTAGAATAAAAAAAATGTGGAATTCATCATTGCAAAGTTCCATGTCCAAAATTAGATTGATTGCACAATCCTAACCTTGATTGGTGGACACTTTTTTGCTGAAATAAGATTGTTGGATATTTTTTATTTTTAACCATTGAGTATAAACGTCCACCAATCTGATAGTCAGATAATCGAATAAGTGTAATTTTTAGTTCATCATACATCTAATGTAGGACAGATGATTTAAATAGTTTGATTTGACTTAATTATTTTCTACGTTTGCAATTTTTAAGTAATTATAAGTGCCTGCGTATCATTAGGCAAAATCTACCAGAGTATTAAAGGTGTCCAGATAACCTCTGATTGGTTCGTATAGGAGGTGGACCCCACTCATCAGAGAATGGGGAATTTTTCTCCTAGCTTAATACTTAATCAGAGGGGTGTGTCGGCATACCGTCCAAACACGTGCGTTGATTTATAAAGTCATGATGCATATTACGTGAATAGCACTGTCACGGCACCTTGTGAAAAAGAGGCCCGTATATGAACTTTGTCATTTAGACAAGTTAAAGCTGATAGTTCATCTCTAGATGGTGGTGTCTCACCCACCATACACGTGGCATGAATGTACATCAATCATACCTTCCAAGTTCCAGGCCCAAAGTGGATGGTGCAGATTCCATAAGGTACATCATAGGAATATCCTTACCAACCTCAGTGCTATTCTATTAGGCAATGGACAGAAATGCAAGAGTTATATAATGCTGGGACCGAGAGGTTGCACCGTACGGTTAAGATTCTCGGTTTGAATAAGTGGGGCCCACGATTCGTTTGGGTTAACCTAAACGGTTGATATGAAAGGACTCACCGTGGGTGGGCCCATGGGCCAAAAAACCCATATCAAAAGATCCTATCTATATAATGTTTCGCCGTTTCTCTTGGATGAATCTGAACGGTTGGTGCATTCTCTCTTTAACCTTTCCATTGGTTGACAATCCATTGGAGGGTTAGGATTTCTTCAATTTTGGGTGTGAACGGGCCACCGACAGTGCAGCCGGTTATATAACTTGGATGCGGCTTTCGGTGGATCCCTGATTGTGGGGCCCACCGTGATGTATTGGTTGTATATCCAGGCTGTCCATTCGTTTTTTTAAGACCATCTTAGGACATGGGCCCAAAAATGAATCAGATCTCTTATCTCATGTGGACCATGTTATATTAAAATGAGTTTTAAAATTTAAAAATAAAATAAAATTTACATTTGTTAATCAATTTATCTTGATTATGTTTAATTTGTTCTCATATTAAAAAGTTATTAGAAAACCAAGTCTTTATATTAAAATTCCTCACTAATCCTTTGTATTAGAAAACGAAAGTACGCTGTGAGAGCAACCTCATATGAGTGTATGTGGCCATAGACGTGGCGTGGTGTATTTGATCAACATGCACCAATATGCATTTATTACACTGCTTGCATGCGCCTCAGTTCTAACAACTATCTACATTTCTTTATAAAGACATCTCCTCTCTATTGTAAAATTATTTGAAAATTCTCTATTATTTGGATTTTCCTTCCGTGTTCTTTCTAGGCATTAATTTGAATATTTTTGAATTCATGTGGCTATGATCAAGAGTGCATCAGATCTAAGCTGTTCATCTTGGAGGAGAGTCGTTATATCCTTGGGCAAACTTGATCAAAAGTGCATCAGATCTAAGTTGTTCATCTTGGAGGAGAGTCGTTGTATCCCTTGGCAGACTTGCTGGGACCTAGTGTATTATGGATCATCTTCCTGTGGAGCAAATCCGTCTTTAAGATAGTGACAATAATATGCCTTAGCTCTCCAGATTATTTCGTTATTATTTCTTGAATTTTTTGTTATATATCTATATTTTAGAACCAACAATTTAAAGACAAATTTCTCTTTAAATAATATCGACACTATGGTTACCATTTCCAAGACTCGTATAATCGAGATTTTTCATGGGAAGAACTTAAAAAAATGAAGTAATATATGACTTCCATCAAGTTGATTTATGTTATTAAAGATTTTGCCACATTATTTAAGGTGAATGAGTTAGTGACATTTTTATAATTATCAAAATGAAAGAATGATGACTATTTGCGCCGAAATCATATTCTGAATGCAATGACCAACGAGAACTATGATACTATTGTTATTTATCCATTGCTAAAGAATTATGTAATCATCTTGAAAAAAAATTCAAAACGGAGGATGCCGGAATAAAGAAGTATGTAGTTAGTCGTTACATTGATTTTAAAATGTCTGATGATAAGTCCGTAGTATATCGGGTGCATGATTTACAGAAGATAGCTCGTCAAATCTCATATAAAGGTATGATGATTGTTCCAAGTTATTATAACAATCGAAAAACTTCGATAATATTTAAAAGAGTATAAAAATTTTCTAAAGTATAAGAGAAATGACATGCGTTTGGATGACCTCATTCTTCACATACTTATAGAAGATGAAGCTAAAAACCGTGATAAACATTATCTGAATTTAGAATCTATAATTAAGTCTCACCTTGTTGATAATAATCAGAAGAGTCAGGAAAACAGAAGGTTTAGACCACAAAAGAAAAGGCATCCACATGGCCAAAGAAAAAAAAGAAGAAAAAGACGAACAATAAGAAGAATGAAAGATGCTATATGTGTGTGAAAAATGGACACATTGCTAAGAAGTGCTGATTTTGCGAAGGAGATAAGAAGGAAAAAGAGCATGCACATGTTATTGAAGAGTTTGTGGGAGTCATCACTTAAACACTCATTATTTGGGCTCAAATGAGTGGTATATTGATTTAAGTTCTACCAAGTATTTTTGTTACGACCGTGATTCCTTTCCTCCTATGGGAATGTAGAGGATGCGAGAGATATTTTTATAAAAAATTCGTCCAAAACAAAGGTTGTTGGCAAGGGGAAAGTGAGCTTGAAGCTTACTTATGGAAAGTTGTTGTTTTTCCTTGACGTGCTGCATATTCCAGACCTATGGAAGAATCTCGTGTTTAGTTCGATTATTGACAAAAATGAGTTTAAGTTAATTTTTGACTATGAAAAATGTGTTTTCTCTAAAAATGATAGTTTTATTGGAAAAGTCTATTTAACTGAAGGATTATTCAAACTAAGTGTTATGAATGATAACGGTGCTAATTATTCTGCTTACTTGATTAAGTCTCTTGATATGTGACATGTTGGACTAGATCATGTGAATTATTATTCTTTTAAAAGTATTATTAGTATGTGACTTATTCTTAAAGTGGAAAAGAAAAACCAAAATAAATATGAAATATGTGTACAATTTACGTGTTGTGTAAATGCCATGCATTCTATAGGGCACGATCGACCGTTAAAATCTATGGTCGACCATGACTCATTGTGATGTTCACGGTTGACCTTGGAATTCTACAATCGACCATGACTCGATGTGATGTTCACGGTTGACCGTTGATCGACCGTGGTGCGACTGTCTGATTTCACAATTTTGCGCAAAATATGGTATTAAAGCTCGATTTTATTTTATTTTTTTTAAAATTTCTATTAGGGCTTAAACCAAACAAAGTATTTTCTTTCAAGAGGTTAGGGTTTGTCAAGGGAGAGGAGTTTCTATACTTGTAAATGATTTGAAAAGGATTTCTCAAGGGATCTAGGGTTTTCTTAGAGGTGCGTATCGCAAGGGGAGATTGGGTACATATGTAATCGAAGAAGAGTGGGTTTACTCACAACAAAGTGATATCAAGGTGTCAGGTTAGATGTTTGGGTTTGAGTGAAGATGTTAGGATCAAAATTTAATATACAGAAGTTTGATGGGAAGAACAATTTCAATTTATGGCAGTAGAAAGTCAAGAATATTCTAGTTTCACAAGGGTTGAGTAATTAGGTGTTGTTGGAAACAAAATCGAAGAAGATGTCGAATGATGACTGGAGCGATCTCGGGAAGAAAGCTATGAGCACCATCTATTTGTGTCTGTTAGATGAGGTTAAGTACAACGTCTTAGATGAGAAATCTCTCCTGAAGATGTGAAAGAAGCTAGAAGACCTGCACATGTTGAAGTCCCTCACAGATAAGTCATTTGTAAAGAAACAACTTTTCGAGCTGAAATTGAAGGAATGATCGGATCTCCTAGACCACATGAACTTGTTTACAAAGATATGTAGTGAATTAGTATGACTCAAATTGATGATCAAGGAAGAAAACAAAGCAGTGCGACTTACAAGATCACTTCCCTCGTCATATGACCATCTCTTCACTACTATGCTGTATGTAAAGAATACAGTGAATCTTGGAGAAATCATTGTAGCACTCGTTTCCAATGAGATGAGGAGAAGTCAAATTATGATGACTCTCAGGCGGAAATGCTATTTGCGAAAGAGG
Organism: Magnolia officinalis; assembly: GCA_021015155.1. Taxonomy (NCBI): domain Eukaryota; kingdom Viridiplantae; phylum Streptophyta; class Magnoliopsida; order Magnoliales; family Magnoliaceae; genus Magnolia; species Magnolia officinalis. Next base: position 19,462,623 of record JAJHSJ010000007.1, read on the forward strand.
GTCAAGGACGTGAGTGATCCGTGGAGCGATATCAATCTGACAAAAGAAAAAGTCTAGATCAAAGTCGAAGGTAAATGAGAGATGCTTTTATTGCGATATTAAGGGACACTTCGAGAGTGACTACAAGAAATGAAATGATGATATGGAAAGCATAAGCAAAGGAAAATAGAACACAGGTGAATAAACGAGTGTAGTAGAAGAGACCTCAGAAAGAGACATCCTCTTGGTCTATTCAGGTATGAGTCGTCTCTCAGACACTTGGATTATATATTCAGGATGTTCGTATCACATGTGCTTGGATATGACTTGGTTTGATTCCTACAAGTCCTATGATGGTGAAAGTGTTCTGATGAAAAATGATGCAGTGTGCAAGGCCATCGGAATAGGGACCTTCAAGGTAAGGATGTTTCATTCAGACTCTTGGTGATATCAGGCATGTCCCAGATTATAAAGAAAAACTTAATATCCTTGAGAGTTTTAAATAGGAATTGTAACAACCCGTCTATTTTTTTTTAAAAACGGTGGGAACTATATCCCATTTTTTCTTTTGGTGTGGCTCACTTAAACCTTGAATTTACCTCATTTCCTTGGTTATGTCCTAACATTATCTAACAAAACTGATGAACGGTGTGGATCTGTCACATCATTCCTATGGGGCCCACTCTAAAAAAAGAAAAGAAATAAAAGAAATAAAACAAAACAAAGTGATGTGTCACTCCTCTCACCGTAACCAACCCCATCTCTTACTCCTCTCATCACACGACTTAACCTCTCTCCCCAATTTCCTCTCCCATTCAAACTCTCCTCTTTCTTCTTCCACCATTCTTCATCAGCGGAACCCGCCAAATAATCCTGGCCAACTCGGGTTCCGATTTTCGGGGGTGATAGATTGGTATCAGAGCCTATGTTTTAGATTCTCATGAGGACCTTAGATGTATGTTATATTAATGATTAGATTAAGCCTAGGCTAGAATTAACTCATGACTTAGAATAGAGGTTGAATTAGAGACCCCAACTTAGGACCCCCTTTGCTCTTGTGATAAAAAAAATACTAATAAAATAAAAAATAAATAAAAATTCAAACTTAGGATTCCTTTTTATTTGTGTTAATATGAAAGCTAACCCTATTTAGAAATGACATCAAGTAAGGAACTCAATCTGGACCATATATGAATTTTATAGAAATTTAGCTCTCACGTTTTTGCTAGATAGCAATGGATAGCAAGAATTGAATGACTTTGAAAATTCATAACTAATTAATTATAACTCCGTTTAAGGCGATTCAAAATCTTAGTCATATATTAACAAGTTTAATTTTATAGAAAAATAATATAAAAATATAATTCTACGTATCTCCTATACCGATTTTAATTTATGTGTATACTAGTCAGAAATCGTTTGCTTTTGCACAGACCTAATTTTCTAAATTTTAGGATTTTTTGTAAACTTTAGATTAAGCTGAAATTTTATAGAGTTATAATAGACTAATAGATGCATCATTATAAAAAGTTTTAGACCAATCCGTTACCTGAAAATACTATAAACATTAGCAGGAACAATATCTTCAAAATCTGATTTTTTGCACTACAACCTTGGTACATATCACAGCTCTTATCCTCTTGATCTTCATGTGTAAGTCTTTTAGACCATTTAATATTCCTTGCAATCCTACAAAATCTTCAACATACTAATAATAATAATAAAATAATAATAATAATAATCAAAGACCTCCATGACATTGACGTCAACCCTTGATTATGTTGTCGCACTATCAGAAGAGAGTAGGTTTTTACGAATAATTTCATAATACATTATCACCTAAAGAGACACCACAACTAAAGTAAATGTTAGCACAAACTACGTCATTCGCAAACCCACCATGCAATTTTAGTTTAGGTATTGACATAATAAATTTCGGAGACGAAATTTTTGTTAAGGATGGTAGAATGTAACAACCCGTCTATTTTTTTTTAACGGTGGGAACTATATCCCATTTTTTCTTTTGGTGTGGCCCACTTAAACCTTGAATCTACCTCATTTCCTTGGCCATGTCCTAACATTATCTAACAAAACTGATGAACGGTGTGGATCTGTCACATCATTCCTATGGGGCCCACTCAAAAAAAAAAAGAGAAAAAAAACGAAACAAAGTGACGTGTCACTCCTCTCACCGTAACCAACCCCATCTCTTACTCCTCTCACCACACGACCTAATCTCTCTCTCCAATTTCCTCTCTCATTCAAACTCCCCTCTTTCTTCTTCCACCATTCTTCATCTGCGGAACCCACCAAATAATCCTGGCCAACTCGGGTTCCGATTTTCGGGGCGTGACAGGAATGGTTACACATTCACTGCATCCGGCGGTGTATTAAAAGTTAGAAGAGGTAAAATGGTATTAATGAAGGGACATAAGGTTGGAAATCTGTACAAGTTGGTCTGGAGTATAGTTATGGATGAGGTCACCACCACCTTACAGTAGAAAACAACACAGATGATATAAATTTGTGACATATGCGGTTAGGGCATACGAGCAAAAGGGGCATGATGAAACTCTACAAACGAAAATTGTTGAAGGGAGTTAAGGTATGTAATGTGGATTTCTGTGAGTATTACATTCTATGTAAGTAGTGCAAGATAAGGTTCAAGATTGCTATATAGACTAAGTAGTGGGGTGCTCGACTATATCAATTTCTATGTATATATGGGGAGGGGCACAATACTTCATGACCAACTTATCTTAATTATGTTTAGTTTTATCTTACATTGGAAGGTTGTTAAGAAAAATAAGCCATTATATTAAAACTCCTTACTAATCCTTTGTATTGGAAAACAAAGGTATGTAATGGGAGTAATCTCGCACGTGCACGCGCAACCGTGGCAACGTGAGGCAAGGCGCAGCGTAACGCAATATTTGATTAGACATTTTTAGTTTTCTCAGTACACTTACCTAAAGTTAATAAGTCGGCATGCGCCGACATATATTTATTACGCTGCATACATGTGCCTCAAGTCCCAACAACTACCTTACTTTCTTGTATAAAAACATCTTATTTTAATTCCGAAAATTTTCTTTTATTTGGATTTTCCCTTTGTATTCTTTTTAGGTAAATTAGTTCCAATATTTTGGAGTTGGTGTGATTGTGATTAAGAGTGCACTAGATCTAAGTCATTCATCTTCAAGGAGAGCTATTGTATTTCAGGAGTAGACTTAATGGGACTCGGTGCATCAAGGATTGTCTTCATAAGAGGGGCAAATATGTTTTTAAGACAATGACGGTAAGTTGTCTCAACTCTCTAAATTCTTTCTAATAATATTATTCTAGTTTATTATTTTTTAAATTTTCTTCTATTATTATTCTAGTTTATTATACTTGTTAAAGCTAACTAATCACACCACCAAAAAAATAAAAGTTTAAAAAAAAAAAAAACACTAATCAGACCACCATAAAAATTGTGATTGAGCAATAAAAGCGTCTTGGAGGCCATGATACAAAAATTTTGGATCAAGCTAATATCTGTGTTGTCCCTTCGACCCGGACTTCGTGACCTTATCAATGGGTTGGATGGAAAATAAACATTCCGGTAGGCCTCAAGGTGTTTTTAATGATGGTCGTTCAAATCACCACTCTTTCCTGTGGTGTGGTTCACGTGAGACATGGATCTACTTTATTTTTAGTCCCATCTCTTAAAAGGATATGAAAAAACAGATTAACGGCGTTGATATACAAAAAATATCATGCGGGCCCCATAGTCAGGGATCCATCCAAGCCGCATCCATATATCTCTAGAAACCGCGGTCTACGGTACCGAGGCGAAATCAGATAGTTAAGATCGTTCAAGGCACTGCAATCTTGAGCTCTACTCCATCCAAGATGGGCCGACGGACCACATCTTGGATGGCTTTCGTTGCTGAACCCGCCTGCCACGCGTACGGTTGGATCTTGACCAACACACTTGAATAATAGTGGAGGGTGTAGATACCGTAGATCTTTTGGTATTAGATGCATGATGAGTCGGGCACATGACAAAAACTGAAAAGTCACCAAAAACGCTTTATAAGAAGAGCCACGAAGACGAAGCGAATAATGATTTAGAGATACCACCTTCCATCTATCATAAGAAAATGATTTTTTCACGTTAAAGATATTATTTTCTTAATACCATATGATCTAAGGTGGTTACCTTGTCTTTAATCAATTGCATTTGAAATCCCAACCGCTATTAAAAATATAGCAATTATTCGATTTTCGGGCCCAGGGATACGTACAATATCGATAGGGTTCGTGGTCGTACAAGTTGGGTCCATTGTTCGGTGATCTAAACCGTTGATATTTTCGTTGTTAGGACTTGTACTAAAATCTGACTGATGGAAAAATCTTAAACCATTCAATAGATAAGAAACAAAATAACGGTCCAGGAAGAGAATTGTAAGTATTCTGTAAAAATTGGCTTTTAATCGATGGTAGTTTTAGGTCCTTTGCCCATCTAAGGTGGGTCCCATCATATCAACGTTTCTGATTGGTGAAATGACGGTATAAAATCAGATTAAGAAAAGGTGGACGTGAATTGCTGTATACAACTGGGTTACACCTTCTCCTTCGAATACGTATAACGTTCAACGGACTGGCACGTGTGAGAGCGCGATGCATGGCTACGGGTGTGCCACGTGGCGCGGAAGCTGCCTCGTGCTAGCCGTCTGCTGGAGTGTCGGTGGTGTGGGTTGGGTTAGTGGCCGGAGAGTGCTAGGTGCATTTGCGGGAGGATATTAATGAGACGAATCGCGACACGTGTGTTGATATGAAATGTGTATTCAAGATCCGAACGGTTCATAAGGTGCGGATCACAGTTTAAAATATCATGGAAGGAAATCACAGCTGTCCGATTTATTAATGGGACATATACATCTGAGAAATATGGACGGATATAATCCTAGAATTATTTTTTGTACCCACCCTGATTATTTTCCCTGTCTGATTTTTAGCTTCTTAGTATAATATTGATTTTCTCCACCTGATGAATGGCTTGGATCTATAACATGTGTATCTAATTAGCACGTGACACACGAATCGCCTCCTCGATCTATTCTTACCTAAAGAGAGTAACCGTAGCTCGAACAAACGGCAGGGCTTTTTGGAGCAAGCGATAAAAAGGAAAGGTGACCTAGATTACGGTGGGTTCCAGTGCTTCGCCCGATGTATGACACGTGTCTTGAAGGAGATGACGTAAGCCGTTCGACTGACTTGGTTATTACGGAGAAGTGACGTGTCGTCCGTTCCGTCGCAGTAAATAAGAAAATTACAGCTATCTTCTTCTATAATGACAAACGTATCTCCGTATTGGGTAGCTTTACGTTTCAGGCAACATACGAGTCGGTACCACGCGAAATTGTAAGCCTCAAAGGCGTTACGGTCTTCCGTTCAGGTCACCGACCGAAGATATAACCATCACGTACAAAACACGCACTACACAGAATCAATGGTTTACTTTCAACGGTACAAGTACACTGATAATACGGTTGAGATCTCTAGATGGTGTTGATGTTGATATGTGCCCCATCAAAGGTAGATTTATCTCATTGAACGGTTCGATCACCGGGCCAGGTGAAGGGGACAGATGGGTTTGGTGTTCCAGAAACAGCAACGGGAGAGGGCGCACATGTGGTGTGTAGATATGCGGTGGACCACAATTTCAGGTAGTCACAAGGAGTTCATGACTTTTGTGAGGTTGCTGAAACAGGACACGATGATTGTGAGAATGCCTAGCGGCGACGTAACAGGAAACATGTCTTTAGTTGACTGGAAGATGATTTTACAGGAAAAAAATAATCCAATTAAGGGCAATCGGCATGTATAACGGGACAGCTGCACACGTGCGTACGAGTAAGCAAATCCAAACCGTCCAAGCTGTTGGGGTCGCTGTATATGGGCCACAAATTGAAATTTTGATTGATTGGACAATCATAAACTCCAAACGATGGGCAGATTTTTGGCGAATTTGATGAACAACCCTAAGGGGTCGTTTGGCACCGGGGATTGGAGGGGATTAGAGGAAGTTTCAAATCTCCTTTGTTGTTTGGCAGCAAAAAGCAACTGGGGATTGCCAATACAGGGGTTTTCAATCCCCACTTTGAGGGGGTTTGTAATCCACGATGACGGCTTAGATTACACTTAAAATCATTTCAACAGTTGCGTGTGTAAATGTATGTCACTGTTCACTATTATTCTATTGGGCACATGACTTATTAACGATGATTAGCACTGTCCAAACATTGTTTATGTAGATCAGCATTGACTAAACATTGTCCAGCACAGTCCAAACATTGTTCATATTAATCAATGATTAAAAATCGTTGGTTAGTCACTCAGATATAATTTTGTGCTTGCAGCTGATCTGAGACTTGAAATTTTATCATTTTCAGGCAAAGCGTATATTTTAGTTAGCTTATCATAACCATAATATCAAAAATTATATATCTCACCAATTAGAGATATTAAAGTTGATTTAGTAATTAAATTCAAACCCTCGTAAGTATATCATGTATAGGTATTTTTGAATTAAAGTTAATTCATACTAGACGATGCGAAACACACAGGGAAGATTGACAATCTTAGGGGTTGCGAATCCAGGGGGTTCCAAATCCACGCTCCCAAACAGGCCCTAAAAATGATGGGCCCGGGATTTGGACGGTTATAAAAATTAGAAGGGATTTTTTTTTGACGGTACACTTGGTGCAATTCTCTTCCATAAGTCGTAGCCATCCTTCCACACGCTACCGTTATCTTTGGGGAAATTACTGTTTTTAATCACAATTTAAGAGGGAGGCATTAGTTTTGTGAAGTACGTATGGTAGAGATTTCTACATCGGTGAAAACATTTCAATGGAAGGTGGGCCACTTGCTTATTTTAGATGGTGGGATCAAAGTGGGTGATATGCCCTATCTAATGGGAATGGGAAGTGGGCCCCACTTCTAATCCATCTCATTCTATATAATACACTCAGGTGACAAAATGAGGGGTTAAAAAAACTTACTGTCGATCGAACGGTGATTAGTAAGTGGGCCAACTTGCTTTGACTTTCCAGATCAGGGAATGGTATGATTCGTCTGCACATGGAAAGGAGAAGAGAGATTTAGTAGAACGCGGGACAAACCTGAAATGTAGACTGCGGATTCCAGAAACAGAACTTGCGTTCAACACTTGTGGCTGGAGATTTGGAACCGCTCATCTCGATCCTAATGCCGTGGCTCATGTTTTGTCAATGGGACGATCCTGTCCATTAAGTTTTACAGGAATAGCAGGTATGTAGATTATGAACGGTTCCGCCTTCAAAGTGTAACTTTTCGTTTGAGGGACCATCAGATCTTCTAATCGTGGTGAGGTACACATGGTGAACGGTTCCGATCATTGAACATGAGCGTATGGATAGTGAAGAACTGTAAAACTGATTCTCCTGCGGACTACCAATCTTTATCGGACGGCCCACCAACACATGACTCTCTGAGGGTTGCTAATTCCACACGCGTGTAAATCTCACCCATCGACACGCAGGCACACGTATTAATAGATGTGATAAGTTCTGGATCTGAGCTTTCCATATGGTTGGAAAAATTATTAGATTCCTGCCTAAAAATTCCGGGCCTTTAACTCCTACGTATCTGACCGTCTATTTTTCTGTAATCTATGGCCCACTCGAGATCTTCAGATGGACTACAACTTTAGACAGATATTCTCGACCTACTAACCGACTTTGGAAAGATCTGATTAGCCATACATGTTCCATAGCACGTGTGAATGAGCGTGGTATGTCAAGAATTCCACACGCGCGTGGAGTCACCAAGTCGTTAGTTGTATCAGTGGAGAGCCACGAGAGAGCGAAGCGTCTTTCGTGAAGGGTTTTTACATTTAACCCGACGTGGTTAAAATTCAAAAGCTGAAAGAGATGACACGTGTCAGTAAATAATCTAAGACGACTGTGGACTCATGCGCAAGTAAAAGAGCCTGACCGTTCGATCGCGATCGATAACTTTCCATTGGCAGCCAGCCAGCCATGCGTTCGTGCTTCTGGTTGAAGCTTATTCAAGGCACAGTCAGAAAGAGATTGGTGAGATTTTCCATTTCTCTCTCTCTCTTGGGTTTTTACTCCCTCAGAGGGTAGAAAGTAAAAGGGAAAAGCGCAGTTTCGACTTTGATTTTTTATCTTTAAACGGAAGCCTTCGACGTTAATTGGTGTGGCGGCTTTTGTTTTTTTATATTTCTTTTTAATATTTAATATTTATATATAAATATTCTACTCTCCGCGCAGTTTCGTTCGCTGGCCATTCGTTTTATTTATTTCTTTCTCTCTCTTGCTTGCGTTCTCTGCTTCTTCGTGCTTGTTCTAGAAGAAACTGGGCGATTTCAAAGGCGCGAGTATTCCACGATTTTTATCTTGATTTCCAATTCCTCGGTTCTCTGATAGGGAAGATCTTCCGCCTTTTGATATTTTTTTGGAAGGATTGGAGAGGCGTTGAGGCTGGAATTTCTGTTGCGAGAGAGATCTGAGGCTTTTCGGTCGGAGATTGGGAAGAACGGAGGCGGATTCGGTTTTCCGCCTCCGAATCGGCGGTTTTGTTTACTTTCACGGCACGATCTGTGGTTTTTCGACCGAATTACGGTCGGGTTGAAGGTCGTTGTGGAGATCTGAGGTTTTTTCTTGTACCATTGGTGAAACGGAGAAGAACGGGGTCATTTTCCGTTTCTCCGCCTTTTCTAGCCGGAAAGAGAGAGCTAATGTTGCAGGCTCTGTTATAGATCTCTGGAGGAGAGATCTGAGGTCTTTTCTTTGGCTACCGGCCATCTCAAACTTAAGATCTAAGGAAAAGACTCGAATTTTCGGCATTCTCTCGGCGTCTGTAGAATCTCTATTTCCCGCCCTGAGGAAAAAAGTAAAGTCCAGAAGAAGAAGGTGAGATGATGCGAATGAAGATGAAGACCGGAAGAACACCTATGAACGGAATCTATGAAACCGGCAGCAGCGGACCGGAGCCCGTCGATTGGGAGCTCAGACCAGGCGGAATGCTTGTACAGAAGCGGAATCCAGACTCGGAGCGAGAGTCAGTTCCGGCTCCAACCATCAAAGTTAGGGTCAAATACGGCTCTTCTCTACACGAAATCAACATCAGCTCTCAAGCAACCTTCGGTAATTCTCCTATTCTTTGGCCGAAACGATCCAATTTCAGCAGAAGTGGTCTAAACTTCTCAATTCTGCCTTGCCTCATCTTTTGAAAGCTTCATGTTTCAATTGCAGGAGAATTGAAGAAACTGCTTGCAGCACCGACCGGATTGCATCATCTAGACCAGAAGTTGCTGTTCAAAGACAAAGAGAGGGACTCCACCGCTTATTTGGATATGGCAGGAGTAAAAGACCGATCGAAGATTGTTCTCGTCGAGGATCCAACAAGCCAGGAGCGACGATTCATTGAAATGCGCCGGAATGCGAAGATGGAGCGAGCCTCAAAGTCCATATTGGAGATCAGCTTGGAAGTCGACAAGCTCGCTAGCCAGGTATAAAATCAATCACTTTCCAAGCATTGCAGCATTGAGAAGATGGATTTAATTAGATCAATTACCTCTAATTTCATAATTTCCTTCGCAGGTCTCTGCTCTCGAATCCATAATTTCCAAAGGCGGTAAAGTTGCTGAGAACGACGTATTGAATCTGATCGAGCAGTTGATGACGCAGCTGATCAAATTGGACGGCATCATGGTCGACGGAGATGCAAAGATGCAGAGGAGAATGCAGGTTGGGATTCCGATCGAATTTAGCTAAATTCAGCTGAATTCAGCAATTGTAGTTTGCAATTCTCTCAGCTTATTCTCCTGTTGTGATTTTCTGCAGGTGAAGAGAGTGCAGAAGTATGTTGAGACTCTTGACTTGATCAAGATCAAGAACGGCATGTCGGCTGGTGGTGGCGGCGGCAACAGCCGGCAAATGCAGCAGCGGAATTCCCCTTCTCCTGCTGTCGTGGTGACGACGAAATGGGAGACGTTCGATCCAGTGGGGCCCACCCCATCGACTTCAAAAAATTCCAACCCTAAGTTTGATTGGGAGTTTTTTGAGTAAGTGTTGTTCCTATTGTGCATAGATATCACATGAGCTGTGTGTGAATTGTGTTATGTTCTGTTTTCGTTTTTGTTTTAGAGGGTGAGTCCACCACCCCTTTCTTCCCTCTTCTCATATCTTTCTATTCTTTTCTGTATTTAGATTTTTAGAAGGGTCTTTTGCTACATCCCATTTCATCCATCATAAATAAATGGGTTGATGATGGTGCTGGTGCTTCTCTTTTGTTGGGGATTGATATCTATACCCATCCTGTTTGATAGATACGCCTTTTTCTTTTCTACTTTCAGGAGTTTGTCATACTGCATTACAGAAAGTAGGGAAGAATGGGGCGCATCTATCAATCATGTGGGTGTTAATAGGGCTCCTGATTTTTATTTTTTATGTTTAAAAACCATTTCATGTTGAAGATGATGATGAAGTTATTAGCGTGAATCCATTCGTTTCAGTTTAGGACCCGTCCTAGGGCCCACCATGGCTAGGAAACGGATTGTTCTGTTTTCTGCAACAAGGGGGTGCCACCGAATGTGAACCATTGATCAAGGTATGATTTTCTGTCCATGGATTGTATGGCTAGGGATTCTTTATGGCAAACATACTTTTGCTCATGGTCTATTCATGGTGGGACCTACCCTTGAAAGGTTCCGATAATCAATGCACATGGTCCATTTAACTGACCAGTTTTAGCTGTCCGCGCTTGTACGAAGAAACGGGAAACTTGGATGCTCTGGGAGAGTATGACAATGATACGCGGGCACTTCCATGGAATGCAAGTAATTCAAGTTGACTGACCAAATTATGGGAGCCCTGATCTGAGCATAGGATTTGTTTATTGGACGGCTAAAAACGGAAAATACTCAAATGTTCCTGATTCAAAAAGCTAGCGTCGGTTAGAATTGTTCCACCAGTCATATTTTGGTTCCTCAATTTTGTCAGTTTAATTTGAGCTAGTGTGTCACACGCCCTTAATTTTTAAGTTCCTGCGTATCAAGCGGCGTACTCTGCCAGAGTATCAAATAACTTATCTATGGTGACTATAGTGTTGATTTGTTGTGAGGCGTTGGGAAGGAAAGGTTATCGCAGGATGGAAGGATCCCGAGGCATAAGAACGCGAGCATAGCTACGATGGGACAGTCCTTAGTACGTCTGGCTCGATGGATGGATGGGAATGTTCCAATTTAGAAAATGGGAAACATATGGGTGGAGGCGCACAAATTACTGTTATGAGGAAGAAACCGGATCCTCTCCTTTCCCAAGGATGAGATTGGTCCACATGATATTATAATAAGAAGGAAATCCCTACTTGTGGCGAGCATGGGATCCGGCGGAAAAGAAGTCAGGTATTGGATGTGTGAAATCTTACAATCCGGAGTATATGGAGGAGGTGTAACATGTATCCACGGGCGGTCGTTAGGTCAATGGTTTGATCAACCACGAGCTGAAAGGGTAAAATACAGCTTAATAAAAGATTTTTTAAAGGGTGCGAGGGAAGTGCGATTTTACGAGTTGTCACTCAACTAAAACGTCTTATGGGTTAGCTGGAGTGCTTTGATACAACTTGGTCGGATCGCGTGTTCTGTAGCTTGGTCACGCTGCATCTGGTTCGTACCTGAAGTAGTAATCACCCAATCAGTGGGTGGAGCGGATTTGGTGAGACCCCGGACTCCAACCAGTGGGTGGAGCGGATTAGGTGAGACCCCGGACTCAAATCGGATTGTTCCGTATGCTTTTCTGGTACTGAGTAAACTCCGTCGCACTACCGTGAATGCATGTAGTTTATCCAAGCCGTCCATCCGTTTCCCTTACTCATTTTAGGGGTTGAGTCCAAAATGAAATCATATCCAAAGCTTAGGTGGAACACATGGCAGGAAACAGTGGGAATAATAATTTCCACTGTTGAAACCTTTTTAGGGCAGTTTGATTTTCTAAAGTAAACATAATTACATTTTAATTTGTAAATAGGTAATAATTATTTACATGTGTAATTACGCATCATTTATTAGGATTGATTTGACCCTTACTTTTCTCAACGCTGAAACTGAGGGTGCTGCCAAATATTCGTGGGGCCCACTGTGATGTATGTAGATTATCCACACTGCCCATCCGTTATGCCAACTGAATTTAGGGCATGAGCTAAAAAATGAGCTAGATTTAAAGTTCAAGTGGACCACACCACAGGAAAAAAAGGAATCAAACACCCACCGTTAAAAACTTCTTGACACTCCTTACTTTGGTGTGGGCCACTTCAACGTTGGATTTACCTCATTTTTCGTGTCTCAAAATGCCATGGTAAAGCAGATAAACAACACGAATATGTCATATACATCATGGTGGGACCCATAAATTTAAGTTAATATTTTTAGACCCATTTCCAAGCAAAAGTACCAGCGTATTTTCAAACTGAGTGAAATTGTAATAAGTAAGTATTTACAGGGCATTTATAATGAATTTGAAATACCAAACAGGCCCTTAGGGAATATAATGATGTTTATTTGCCATCTAACCTTTTAATAAGATCGCACATTTATGGACCAAGGTAAAACACAAATATTAGCTTGATAAATAATCACCAAGATTTTTTGGGCAGTATATGTTCAATTCACACGGTTTCCTGTGAGGTGGTCTACTTAAGCTTTGAATATGTTTATTTTTAGGTCCTAAAATTACCTAGGAAAATGGATGAACCGAGCGGATAAAATACATAAATTACGATAGGCTCACATCTTTTACTCAATACGTCGCCCAAGATGGTGCAGCCCTTACTGTGGGGCCCACCTTGATGTATGTATTCTGAATCTATGCCTTCCATCCATTTTTTCAGATCATTTTAAGGATTTATCCCAAAAATGAAACAGATCCAATTATCAAGTGGACCACACTATAGGAAGCTGTGGTTATTGACCATTAATGGGCCACAAAAGTTTTAGATCAACCTGATATTTGTATTTTTCCCTTCATCCAGTCTTACATACCTTATCAATGGATTCGATGGAAAATAAACACTATAGAAACATTAAGTTGTGCCTAAGAACTTGTCAATGACGGGCATTCAATCACCACGGTTTCCTATTGTATGGTACACCTAATAATTGGATCTGCTTCATTTTTTGGATAATGCCGTAAAATGATCCGTAGAAACAGATGGACCGTGTGGATACAGAATACATACATAAGATGGTTCCATTGTAAGGGTAGTACCGTCTTGGATGAGTCCCGGGTCTCACCAAATCCACTCCGCAAAGTCAGATCAATCAGATGCTCTGAACTCTAGTCAACCAGCATTTCGTTTGTGGAAGTGGGCCCCACCCAGCTAGCTGGATGGGTGGTGTCAGCTAATCCCCGTCCCAATCGATCGGCTTATACCAAACGGGGAAGGGATTGGGTGGTGACCCAAGGTCACACAGCTAGTGTAGTTGGGCGCTGTGGGGCCATCGTAATGTATTTGTTTTTATCTCAGCCATCCATCCATTTTTACAGCTCATTCATTCTAGGGCGTGGCCTTATCAACAGATTGGAAGGCAAATAAACATTATGCCAGGTCTTAGGAAAGTTTCAAACGGTAGGTCATTATCCCTTGATAAAGAGTGGTTCGCTTGTGCTTATGATCTGTAATAGTTTTGGGCTCTAACCCTAAATTGAGGGGCAAAACAGATGGAGGGTGAATAATGATTCTCATCTGATTGAGGGAGTTGATTTACAAATAAAATATGGTGTATTGAGGGAATTGATTTACAAATAAAATATGGCATCATCTGGATTGGGCATTAACTTGACTGTCAGGGCCTCTATATGGCCCACTGTGATGTATCTGTTTTATCTATGTTATCCGTTTATTTTGAAAGATTATTTTATACCATGAGTTTAAAAAAAAAAAATACAGATGGATGGAAGGATTAAGTGAAACTAAGTAGAAGAAGAAGTGGGTATTGAAGTTCTACTACTGAAAACTATCAAAAAACAATTGTGATGTTTATTTGCCATCTAACCTATTTATAAGTTTATAAAGATGCGAACACAAATTACATAAATATCAGCTTGATAAAATACTACGGTTATCTTAAAATGGTTTTCAATGGTAGGCTTTCAATCTCCTAAGACAGTTTTTAACGATGGCCTATTAATTTCCGTTGCATTCTTTAGTGTGGTTCACCTGAACCTTCAATCTGCTTCTTTTTTTTTTCTTTTTTTAGCTCATGCATTAAAATGGCCTGTGAAAATAGACAGTGCGGATAAAACATGCAAATCATGGTGGGCTTCACAGAGACCCTGATAGGACAATCCTCTAGGTGTTTTACGCCCCTGTTTAAAAGAGGGGTTGTAGAAACCCACCGTACATATATCCGCTGATGCTAAGGCCTCCTGGCCCAATGTAAAAGAGGGCGCGGATACAGGTCGTGACCGTGGGCCCCACTTTGATTTATATGTTATATATCCACGCCGTCCATCCTTTTTTCCAGCTTATTTTGGGACGTGGGCTCAAACCGAAGCTGATCCAAATCTCAGGTGGACCACACCATATAAAAGAGTTTTGATTGGTGTACCGTGATTTTATTTGCTATCCAACCTGTTTATAAGGCCAAACTAACCTAAGATGAAGGGAAAATACAAATATCAGCCTGATCTAAAACTTGTGGTCCACAGGAAACTTTTTATGGTCAATCATCACTGTTTCCTTTGGTGTAGTCCACTTGAGATTTGGATCTACTTAAGTTTTGGGGTCACGTCTTAAAATGAACTGAAAAAATGGATGGACGGCCTGGATATGCCACGGATACATCAAGGTAGGCCCCAAGGTCGTGACCTGACAGAATCAACTGCCCTTTTTAAAGACATGATCGGTACATGTAACCGTACTTAAAGATGGGGTGATATATGTGCTTTTTTTCTTTTATCCTATCACAGAGAATCTATCGCTGACGATTTCCGACATGGACACGTGGTACGTGTTCAAGATCCAAACCGGTCATCATCCAACTCTCCCTCGTATATGACCCATGGCCTTTACGAATCAGTTATGATCATCTGTCGACCTAACACGTGTGTCCACGCACCTGTCCGAAAGAGAAAAATGTACGGTGGAATGGGAAGAACAGGAATATGGTAGAGCCATCCATACAGAGACACGTGTGAGGATGATGTATCGTGACCGCCAATGTGATCTCACCAGGACGGATGTCTTACGTTTTAAGATACCCAGCGTACGATCCTGTCCATTGAATTTTGTGTTGTCTAACAGGATTGATTTTGGACTTGGTCTGTGGGTCCCATTCGAGGTTACTGTCAACAGCAAGGAGAAGCGTACAAGTGGCATTAAAAACAGAAAAACCACAGCCATTCTATTATTGCAGGTGGGCCCATGCGTTTGTCACGCGGGTCTGATCCTCTCTTCCTCCGTGGCCCAGTTAGAGCCATTCATCCAGTGGGGCCCACCACTAACTCTCCTTACCTCATACATCGTACATCAGACCACTCTACTCGCCAGCTGGGCTCCATATGTATGAAGTAATTAAGAAATAAAAAATAAAAAATAACATTTTGAACGTTCATTCCTTCATGGTGGGCCCCACCTGAGAAATGGCACACATCTTAATTTCTCGTGCTAATCACCATACACCACAATGCGACAGACGGAGCTTGTATTGCTTTTGTCGGCATCATCCTTTCAGCTCGTGATAACTGGAGCCTGAGCCCAACGGTTCTGATCACCGGACTTTTACACGTGGGCCTCAATGCTGCAATATTTGAATTAGGCACCACATTCGACAGCTAAAATATAATAAAATTTGATTGGACAGGTCTTAAAGGACCACTCAATTATACACTGGAGGAAATAACTTTCATGCATGGCTTGCACGGGCCCAGAGACGTGGACTGCATCCTGCTGCTGTCAGACAGACTCAGCCCTGACAGTGGCTCCGTAGGGACCGCTCTAATGTATGTTTTTTCTAATGTAGGTAGTCCATTCATTTTGCCTCATCATTTTTTAATATAAACCCTAAAATGAAGATGACATCATGATAACGATGCTCCATTATTGAACCTTTATAGGCTCCATTGTAGAGCTTATTTGCCATATGACATGTTTATAAGGTTACAACGGCCTAAGTGACTTCATTAAAACTTCTACAACTCCCAAGAAGTTTTTAATAGCAATGTCAATCTCCACAGCATGGGTCACTTGAGCCTTGGATTCAACCTATTTTTTGCGTTTATATTATAAAATAGATAAATGGTGTAGATAAAACACATACATCATGGTGAGCCTTGTAGGGCCTCTACTAGGATTGAGTCTGTTCGAGGGGCATTGAGTATGTACTCAAATCAAAAAACTTTCACACATGCCTTGCATGGATGTATTTTTAACAGGGACATCGGGGCTTTGTGGACCTACCTTAGTGTATACATTTTATTTTAAAGTACAAGCCAAAAAATGAGCTAGATCCATGGCTTGCTGGACCACACCATGCATAGGTAGTAGTGATTATGACACCCACTATTGAAAGTATGGCCTACTAAGATATGTATTTTCCATCCAAGCCATTACAAGGTCAAGTAGCCTTAAATAACTGGAAATCACAAATATCAACTTGATAAAAACTCTACACTTCCCAAGAAGTTTAATTCCCACGATGAGCCTTGGATCTACCTCATTTTTGGGCTCATATCCATCCAGTAAAATACATACATTACAGCAAACTCTACATAACCCTGTCAGGATTAAATCATTGTTAGTAGGGAAAGTACAACCAAATTTCTCTTAAAGTAGTTTATTGTCCAGTCAAATTCCACCACATAATGCCTTTGCCATCTTAGAGACTAGGACAAACAGTACCCAATAAGAGTCCCTATCCTGACACTACGCATTCAGACCACCTCATATGTCCTGTACCTTTTGAGTCCTTGAAGAAGCTGGTTGGCCTGTGAGCCAATCAATGTCTGCCCAAAATAAAATTTTGTAGTTTGGTAAGATGGGGCATATATTTTTGTGATCCACATCATTGCTTGGATAGATCCATTTGTGAATTGGGGATGCATCAAAAAAATCCTGAGTCCTTAACTTCCCCATCCACAAACAAGCTCATTAGATCAACGGTCTGGATCACCAAATCATAGGTCCCACTACATGAAATCCTGTACATCTCAATTTCTCTTTCCTCCTTGGTTGAGGATTTTATACGCATAGGGAAAAGAACTAGGAATCTTGCCTGCCCAGGCAAAGAGTACACCTCCGCATGAGATGAATTTCCCAAAGTGAAAGAACTGATGCTCATATCCATTTTTTGTCGATAAATCCAAAAAGAGTGGACGGATAAAAAATCACCCACCTTATGGCTTTACCTAACAACAATGTACTTCCTCACATTGAATGATGAACTTAATTTGGACCGTCTTTCCTCCTACCCTGTCACATGTGTGGTACATCAGACCCGTGTGAAAGGTGAGCCCCGCCGTGATGATCGTCCATCTACATAATCAGCCACATCCATTCATTACACCAGACACAAATGTTCACTGACTCAGACCATGATTATTAATTTATTGATTTTGACGGTGTGGAGTGCATGCAGAGTAGATTGGCTTAGATTTTGTGCCAAGTCATCTGCATGGTGGGGCCCTTCATCTCCATGGCTTGGATGTCCGGCATAAATGACACATTAGTAGGGAGATGGATTTGAATGCTTAATGGGTTCACTTAATTAAATACAGGTTTGAACAAGGCAAATAGTGGGAATGAGTCCAACCTGACCTACCCATATAATCTCTACTAGGGGCAAAATTTCAGTCAATTACTTTTCAATATCCAATTTACCGACTCATTTTAAGGCATGTGTCCAAAAATGAGGGCCCTCGTCAGGTATAGGAAGTGTGTATCCAGAGGAGAGGATTGCCCTCATCAGGTCAATGGTCTGATGGCTATTAGCTGGAGTGCATTGTTAAGGTTTGATAAAAGGTGTTCGCGTCACTTCTACTATAGCTTGGACATTCTATATATGGTTCGTACCTGAAATAGTAACTACGCAATCAGTGGGACCCACTGTTCCTTGGTCATGTACTCAAAGTCAGATCAATGACGTGGATTTCCTACCAAAGATTTTCCTTGCCCAAGGATTATGGGTGCCGGGTGGGGTCCATCGAGATGTTTTGGAGATATCCACCCGGTTCATCCGTTTTTCTAGCTGATTTTAAGACCTGCTACCAAAAATGAGGTCGATCCAAAAACCTAGTAGGCCATACAAGAGGGAAATTTGGGGGAAAAAATGCTTACCGTTGAGACCTTCCTGAACTCCACATTGATGTTGAAATTCCGTTCAAGCCGTTTAAATGGTCATTCCGACTGGCCACTGGGGAGAAACGAAAACACACAAACAAACAAAAAAAAAAAAACAAAAAAGCTTCATGCAAAACTTTTTTGGCCACAAAAATATTCCAACAGTGCTCACTGAATCCCCGTTATGCTTATGAGAAATCTACTCCGTCCATCCATCTTTCAAGCTCATTTTATACGATGACTCGATAGGAACCCAGTTTTATACGACCCATGGCATTTAAAAAATGAGCCAAGTATGATCACAGTGGATCTTAGCTCGACTCTACTTAGAACTCAGCTCAAAGCTCGAGCTCCAATCAACTCGTGTGTGTGTGTGTATATATATATATATATATATATATATATAGAAAAAGGTACTATGCGACTGGAGCTGGTTTTAACGTCCCATGAGGTTGAGCTGTGTGGGCCCCACCGTGATGCGTTTCGAAAATCTATCCCATCAGTCAGATGCACCATTCCATAGTGGACCTAGGTCTCAAAAATCAAGACAATCCGTGACTTGTGTGGGCCACACCACATACAGAAGTGGAGAGGGGCTGTGCACCATTAAAACATTCATGTGATGTTTTTTGGGCCCACCGAGATGTGGTTTGCAAATCCAGCCCATCCATTATGTGTGTCCCACTTGGATGAGGGTTCAGACCAAGTTTCAGCAGCATTCAAAACTCAAGTGGGCCCCATCAAGTGCTTTTATATGTTTTTGGCATGTCTTCACATGATTTTAGATGGTATGACCCACCTGAGTTCCGTATACGGCTGATTTTTGGGATATCTCATAATTTAAAGGGGACCCATCAAATACAGTGTTAATGGTCGACACGCATCACGGTGGGGCCCACACAACTTGACCTCACAGACCCTTATCGTGAGCTCGAGCGCATAGTACCTAAACCCTATATATATATAATTAAAAAGAGTTGATCATCTATCCTTTTCATATCATTTTCCTTCTATACTCAACTGGTCGTGCTCGAGCTCCTCCCTCACTATCTCCCTCACTCTCTCTTGTGCTCGAGTTCTATAGTCTCTCTCTTTTTCTTTCTCTCCCCTCAATCGGCTACTCACCCGAGCTTGACACAACATTTACCTGACTCATCTCAACTGTATGGCCTGCAATCGGCCACTTGCTCTCTCTCTCTCTCTCTCTCAACATCAACAACAAGCTACCTATATGTGTGTGTGTGATTATTAATATTATTATTAATTGAATATTTGATTTGGGAGTTGAGTTGGGTGCAGATTGAGCTAGTTGGGTTGGATTGGGAGCAAGCTTGGCTCGACTTGAGGTAAGCTTACCTCGACTCGATCCACTAGCTCGTCTCGAGCTCAACTCGAAAGGTTTGGTATTCAAGCAAAGCTCCTAGGGTAAGCTCGAGGTGTAGTTGTTCGAGCTCGAGGAGAGCACGAACGAGTCAAACTAAACTTCGCCCACCTCAACTCGACCGGCTCGATGTACATCCCTAGGTGGAATTGGCCATTCATCCAGTGGGGCCTACCATGAACGCTCCTTGTCTCATACATCCTACTGCTCTACTCTACACACCAGCTAGGCTACGTATGCCTGTAGTAATTAATTAAAAAAATACACTTTGCTCACACGTACTCTTACCACACAAAATAGCATATTGCAAGTTCATGCCTTAATGGTGGGCCCCACCTGGGAAATGGCACAGAATTTAATCTCTCGTGCTATATTCACCTTACACCCCAATGCTACAGACAACTTGTGGCTGATATTTCATAGATGCTACATGTTACGGTCCTCGTGTACCTCGTGTTGCTTTCGTCGTCGTCCTTTCAGAGCGTGATAACTGGACCCTGGCCCAACGGTTCTGATCATCAGAACTTTACACGTGGCCCCATTGCTGCAACACTGCTAATCCTGAGACAGACAGGTAAGATATAATAAGATTTGATTGGACGGTATATAGTGAGATTTGATTGAACGGTATACTATACTATGCCATGGGAGAAGGGGCCTCTCAATTATAGACTTGGCAGATTAACTTTGATGGATGACTTGCATGGGCCACCTCAGACATGTATTGGGTCCCGCCACTTTCAGACAGACTCGGCCTTGACAGTGGCTCTATGGGGACCACTGTAATGTATGGTTTTTTTTTTTTTTTTTAATCCACGTGGTCCATCCAACTTGCCTGATCATTTTAGGGTGAGTATACAAGCCTTAAAATGAAGAAGACCTGCTGGTAATGACACCTCACTGTTGAAACTTCCACCATGATTTTTATTTGCCATCTAACCTATTCATAAGGTCACAAAAGCCTGATGTAGAGTGGGTCGCGAACAGTTTCATGGCCAAGATGGATCAGAAAAGGCCCGGTCAACGACAGAAGTGATCCGGACCGTTGGACCTTAGATCGGGCATATCTCGCAATCCGGAATGAGTTACCTGACGTAAAATATATAATTTTGGGGTAGAACAGCTACTTTAGCCAACCAACCCAGCTACGCAGGGTTGCGACGCTCGGAATTGCGAAAAACCCCTAGATTGACGGTCGTTTCCCTACTTTAATTTTGTTTTTACTATAAATAGTAAGTTTTTGTTTGATTATAACTCTTCATCCGTTGGGCTTTAGGAGTTGCGCCCAACGTGAAAAGAGCTTAGAATAATTAGGAGAACAGTTTGGTGAAGCCAAATAGGACATGTACTATTTTTGGCCAAAAACCTTGCGCACTAGTAGACATCACGACCGTCTATAAATAGCTAGTTTACTATTTCTTTCCCTTTGCTTGGTACCCCTATTGAAAGGGTTGTGAAGTCATTTTTAGTAATCAATTAATCAATTTTGAATTTCTTAGAATTTAATTTTATTTTCTGCTTTTTGTCCTCGTGGATTCGAGAAGTCTCTGTGAGGTGTCCAAAGAAGCTCCGTAGATTCGAAGTAGTTATCCTCATCACGTTTATCCCTGCGTCAAAGCTTGTGTCAATCGCCATGGCATGGGCTACCTGAGTCTTAGATTTATCTTATTTTTGTGCTTGCACCATAAAATAACAAGTAAAATGGATAAATGGTGTGAATAAAACACATACATCATGGTAGGCCCCATAGAACCCAAACTAGGACTAAGTCTACCCGGGCGGGCCATTGAGTATTATCCGACCGAATAATTTTGGTACTCGCTTGCCCAAAAAAACTTTCATACATGCTTAGCATGGGCCTATTTCTAACAGGGACATTGGGGCTCTATTGGACCCACGTTAATGTATGCATTTTATCAAAGCTGTACATCCATTTTGCCATATCATTTTAAGCTTAAAAATGAGCCTATAAGCCTTGATCCAAGGCTCAGTGGACCACATCATAGGCAGTGGTGATAATGACACCCATTGGTGAAACCTTTATAGGGCCTACCAGGATTTTTATTTGCCATCCAAACTGTTATAAGGTCACATAGTCCTGAATAACAGAAAACCACCAATATCAGCTTAATTAAAACCCCTATTATGGTTCCTAAGAAGTTTAGCTCCTACCATGTGGTCCAATTGAGTCTTGGATTTACCTCTTGTTTTTTAAAGCTCATATCCATCCAATAAAATAGGTAGACCAGGTGGATAAAATACAGATATCACAGTTGGTTTCACGTAACCCTGCTGGAATTAAGATGGTGCTGGCTGGGAAATTATAGTCAAATTGCTTTTACAATAGTCTACTATCCAATTAAATCCTATAATCCAGTGCCCTTGCGATGTTAGAGGGCCGTACCCAATCAAAGTCCCTGATATGTTGATTGGCCTGTGAACCAATCAATGTCAGCCCAAAACAAAAATTTGTAGTTTGGTAAGATGGGGCCTATTGTTTGGTGATCCACGTCATTGCTTGTATAGATCCATTTATGGATTGGGGATGCAACAAAAAAATCCGAGTGGTTAACGTCCCCATCCATAAACAGGCCCATTAGATCAACGGTCTGTATCACCAGGCTCATTTCTCGTTCCTCCTTTGTTGATGATTTTGTACGCATGGGGAAAAGAAGTAAGAAACTTGCCTACCCAAGCAAAGAAGCACCCCCACAAGTGATGAATTTCCAAAAGGGGAAGAACCGATGCCAATATTCAATTTTTGTCTATAGATCAGAAAAGAGTGGACGGATAAAGATCACCTACCTTAGCTTTACATATCAAAAATGTACTTCCTTGCATTGAATGATGAACTTTATTTGGTCCCTGTCTTTCCTCCCACCGTGTCACTTGTGTGGTAGATCAGACCCGTGCAAAAGGTGAGCCCCACCATGATGATTGTCTGTCTACCTAATCAGGCACATCCACTCATTACACTGGACACACCTGTTGCCTGACTCAGACCATGATTATTTATTGATTTTAAGGTGTGGCGTGCCTGGGGAGTAGCCTAGCTTAACGTTTGTGCCAAGTCATCTGCCATCTCCATGGCTTGGATGTCCTGCATAAGTGACACATTGGTAGTTTTCAATTATTGGTCGACCGGGGGCTAACCAACCCTCCGCAGGTAGAGCTGTACACCAACAGAGTTAGCTCGGTTAACTCAAAAAGCTTAATTTGAGTCAGTTCGGGACTGAGTTCAAGCTGAGTTGAGCTGATTTTTTTATCTTGAAAAACTTTCAAGGTGAGTTCGAGCTTGCCCAAGCTTGACTCGACTTGGATTGAACTTCAACTCAAACAGACTCGGATCGAATTGGCTCGGTGACTCAGTTCTTTTGATATTGATGCTGCTTGCAAGTGTTTGATGAAATGACTAGATGAAGTGTTGTTTTAGGTGCATACATTCTTCGTGGGATCGGCTAGTGGTGAGGAAGGAATGTATATGAAACAAATCACTATAAAAAATAAATTTTATATTATAAAACTTCCCTCGAATCACGATTTTGATGTTGCCCGTCGAGTGTGTGATGAAATACTTATATATTGCTATTACTATTTTGCATTATGTGAAAAATTGAAGATGCAATCTGTGTTTGAGAAAATGTCGCATAGGCTCGAACTCGGCTCGAACTAGCCCGAGCTCTTGACCGAACAGAGCCGAGCTGACTAGTCGGTCTCGAGGATTGAGCCAAGTTGTGCTAAGCTCGACTCGGTTCGACTCATGTACAACTCTATCTGCAGGTCTACCCATATAATCTTTACTAATTTCAGGCAATTAATTACTTTTCAATTTCCAATTTGCCAGCTCATTTTAGAGGAGGAGCCTAAAAATTAGGCATATCCAATTCTTATCTGGACCACACTAGAGGGAACAATGGTGATTGTACGCCCACCACTAAGAACTTCCTAAGGCCCATTGTAATGCTTATTTGCCATCCAACCTGTTGGATATGATAGTTTGTGTATAAGCTCGGTGGGGCCATGATGTATGTGTTTTAACCATGCCATCCATCCTTTTTCCAGCTCATTTTAGGGCATGAATAAAAAAAGAAGAAGAGGTAGATCCAAAGCTCAAGTGGACCACATCACATGAAACAATTGGGGATAGAATACTTGACGTTGAAAACTTCTTAGGGCCTGCCTTAATGCTTATTTGCCATCCCGCATGTTCATAAAGTCATGTAACCAAGGATGAAGAGAAAACACAAATATAGCTTGATCCAAGATTTTTATAGCCCCAAGGGGTCTTCAACAGTATGGTTCAATAACTGTTGTTTCACGCGGTGTGATCCACTCGAACTTGTTGATAGATGTCTTAAATTTGTAAAATTAACAGTCTGTCAATGACAGGTTCGATGCCATTGAGCAGGCTTCAATGCCATCGAGTATTTCTCGAGTATTTCCCGGATTTCTTTTGTTGGTTGTTGGACGTATTGATGCCATTTTTCGATGACATCAAGGAGTGTTCGATGACATCGAAGATGCGTTCGATGCATCGAAGTTGGGCCGAATAATCGAATATTTCCGAATAGTCCATGTTTTGTCTCTGAACAGTTTTGGTATTTTTCGATGCCATCGAAATGGCTTCGATGTCAGCGAAGTTTAAGTGTGGATGACATTGAAGGGCGTTCGATGATATCGAATGTTTTACGGATCCTTTGGATCTGCGAAATTTGTTTCCGATTTCGTTTGGGATTCTTTTTGAAGGCTATATATTTTGGTGTAAACGGGATTGAGAGGTATTCTAAGAATTTCTAAATCGTCCTAGGGTTTCGAAGGGTATAGCAAGGGTGAGATTTGAGGTTGTCCGAACAGGGTAATCTCTTTTTCTTTGTAATTTCTGCTTCATAGTAATATTTGTGGCTTTGTGCAGTGGTTTTTTCCCAAAAGGGTTCTTCCACATTAAATCTCGGTGTTCTTCTCCCTTTTGCTTGGTGCTTTTGGATTGTTATTGTAGATTCATCTGTGTACTTTCGCGGATCCCCCGACAAAGCTTTGGATGTGCCTTAGGTTTTTTTTAGCTCGTGCATTAAAATGAGCTCAAAAAATGAATGGATAACATGGATAAAACAGCCTGGTGTTGGGAGCCGATTAGGTGAGCCCCTGGCCTTACCCAAGATAATGCAACCCTAACTGTGGGGTCCATCTGAATATATTTATTCTATATCTATGCCGTCCATTCATTTT
Organism: Magnolia officinalis; assembly: GCA_021015155.1. Classification (NCBI taxonomy): domain Eukaryota; kingdom Viridiplantae; phylum Streptophyta; class Magnoliopsida; order Magnoliales; family Magnoliaceae; genus Magnolia; species Magnolia officinalis. The sequence goes on from JAJHSJ010000007.1 coordinate 19,487,599, forward strand.
TGTAGATCATTTTAGGGCATGATCCAAAAAAGAAAAAAGAAAAAAAAAAAGAAGAAGATCCAAATCTCAGGTGAACTATACTTAGGAAACAATGGTGATTGAATGCCCTACCATTAAAAACTTCTTAGGGCACACCTTAATGTATCCATAGTGTTTATTTTCTATTCTATCCAGTGATAAGGTCACATAAGCCTGGAGAAGGGAAAAACAAATATCGCTTGATCTAAAACTTTTGTGGTCCGTTAGTGGTCAATCACCATTATTTCCTATCGTATAGTTCATTTGATAATTGGATCTACTTCATTTTTTGGATCATGCATTAAAATGATTTGGAAAAAAGTGGACGATGTGGATATAGAATAGATATATCTAGGTGGGCCCCACGGTAACGGTGCAACATCTTGGGTGAGGCTGGGTCTCACTTGATCCTAGGGTTGTCAATGGGCTGTGCCTGGGGTTGGCCTCGGCCTTGACTTTGAAATGTTTTGGGGTGAGCCTATTCAAAATTTTATTTTAGCAACCTTGAGCCTAGCCCATTAATAGCCCTACCTAATCCACTCTTGCATAGAGGTGGGCAACTTGGGCCCGATCCGGTGGATTCGACCCGATCGACCAAACCCGACTCGGTACCATTCCGAACAGAACCGATGGTCTGATCGGGCTTGATTGATTCTAATCGTCCAGATCCGATAGTTTTTCGGGTCGGGTTCGGATTGACCCTGATCCGACCCGACCCGACCCGAAAACCCGATCCGTTTGGATCCGGACAGATCCGATCCTACCCGATTCGGAGTAGTTTTTATTAATTCTTCTACTTTTTCCTATGGTACGGTCCACTCGAGCTTTGGATATGCATCAATTTTGAGTTCAACCGCTAAAATAATCTGCAAAAACGAATGGACGGTGTGGATAAATCATACGCATTCAAGGTGAGCCCCAATAGAGTTTGTTGTGTCCAATAGCAAGTAAATTTGCCGGTGTACCGCACACAACTATGTAGCTAGCTGTAGCCTGTAGGCGCTATCTGTGTGTAGATGCTAGCTATATTTATGTGTCGTGCCAAGACGAGCACTGACGCTCCTCGAGCTCCGAGTTATACGAACGGTTCAAAGGATATCAAAGTTACATGGGCCCCACAATGATTTATTTATTATATCTACACTGTTCATATATTTTTAGAGACTATTATAGAGCATTGTTCAAAAAATGAATAATATCCAATGATCATGTGGACCACATCACTAATAGCAGCAAAGAATGATTTTCACCGTTAAACAATTTGTGTGGTCCACATGATAATTAGATCTGTCTTAATTTTAGTCTCAAGCCTTAAGACGAGTTGGCCAAATGAATGGACGGTTTGGATATAACACATATCCCACTATCAGACCCATATAACTTGTTAAACTCAATAAAACAAGTAACGTACTTAGCGTGAAAAGAAAATATTTGCATGCACGTCAACGTAATACATTAATACATCAGAGAAAACACAATACACATTTTTTATAGTCACGTGGGACCACCTTCATGTATATATGTTATCTAAGCCGTTCATCCATTTTGACATATCATTTTAGGCATTGAACAAACAATTATGATACATTGAATACTGAAGTGAACCACAGCGTATCAAATGATTTGAATAGTGCCCAACCCGATCCGACTCAGTTTCCCTGACCGAGTTGGACTCGGATCGGGTCAAGTCAATCAAGCAACGCATCTGTCTGAGTCAGGTGACCTGGACTCGGTCTCGGATCAGATTGATTTCGGGTCAGCCTATTAGAATTTCGAATCTGACCGGGTTAGGCCCAATCCGGTCCGACCAGGACCGATGCCCAGCTCTACTCTTCCACATGTTAGGGTCACTAGTCAAACCATGCCCCCAAAATTAAGGGAAACACAAATATTAGCTTGATCTAAAACTTTTATGCCCTAGGAAGCTTTTAATGCTCGTCGTGGAAACATCACTATTTCTTGTGGTGTGGTCCATCCAAGATTTGGATCTACCTTATTTTTAGTCTCATGCCCTAAAATGATCTGGAACATGAACATCTTGTTGGGGCTCATAGAGCACTATCTCGCTCGGCAATCTTAATATGCAACCCGTGTTCCACCATAAGGGTTTTTAATTAAAATAATGGGCATTTAAGTGATTCGATTCATGGAACAATGCCTTAGCTTGGGAAAATCTTCCATGATTCTCAGGTCTATTAATTTTTCTCATGGTATTATTGGTAAAATCTTGCCGAGAATAAAATATAAAAAAGATATTCACTATAAATTAATAAATAATTTTAAAACTTCAAATATATATGTCTAAAACGAAATACTTTAACTTCATTGAATTAAAATTAAAAAGAAATATATATTATAAAATTTTAAAAATCTCTCATTATTATCATGATATTATCTTTGGATCAAATTTTTATTTTAAAAAATATAATAGTAAGATTTCAAAAATCTGTTAATATTTGTTAAAATAATTTGGTAAAATTGTCTGACTGTATGATTGTGAGATGATAATTCCTTTTCCTCAATAGTGAAAAAACTTATATGCTCTTGCAGAGTATGATATGGAATTATGAAAACCATGGCCCTACTTTCTGTAACTCTTAAATAGAAAATTGCATTGGTTTAATTTAATAATTTATTGATGGATGGATAATTAACATTTTTTCGAGATGAAAACAATCATTGTCACACTTTCCTGAAAATTAGAGATTAAGGTGCTTAGATTAGTTAAAATCTTTAATAATGAACTATCTAAAGTGGGCCTGATTATCTGAATGGTTTTCTTGAATTAATTGATTGCACCACTCCACTCATACTGGGCGACTCTGACTATGTAACAACTCCCTTTTCAAATCCCTTTACAAAACCACCACTCCACTCACCTCTAATATCTTGCAAATCATTTTCCATCTTTCCACCTGCATTCCACATGCCCGGCCCCACATGCCCAATTCAGCTTTGGACCTATTAGATTGGCCGACGGCCAGGATTGGGCATGGAGTGCATGGCCCAGTTAATGTTTCAGCAGGTCTGAGCTTTAGACATTCTGGCCTGGCTTAACTTGACTTCATATGTACAAGCGTTACGTGTTAGTCCTTACAAATATTCTATTTCAATCCTTGATTAGACAGCCAGTGTGTCTGAAATGGTAGACTACTAATTTAATTGTTTTAGGAGTATATTCCTTTATACCCCATTTCATTAATAGAGCATGTTAAACAGAAATTATTATAATAGTTGACATTGCCTAATGAAAAAGCGTCATATATGTATGTTAGATGTATAACCCTTAAATATTATATTTTTTAACATAAAGTTTATGTGTTACGGTAGCATGTACCGATCTCTTATTGGGCTACATCAGTAATTAAGGGGTCCTAACTAGGGTTACTCCCGTCCTCATCAATGGATGTATATGGATATTTAAGTAGGAAATAGGCATCATCATCAATTTTGGGTAGGTTTACGTCGGTCTTGGGCCGAAGCTTAACCATTGATCTTGGGCCCAACTCGACCAAGCCTAACTTGGGGACTTGGTGGTGACCTCAGAACTAGCAATGTAGGTGAGACATTGAGGGTGAGGCCCACCTCAATGTACACATTGTATATCTACATGTTCGTTTAATTTTCCAGCTTATTTTAGGCCATCCTTCCAAAAATAAAGCAGATACAAATTTCAGGTGAACCACACCACATGAAATAATGGTTATTGACCATTAAAAACCTTTTTTAGGCCACCATTGTTTCCTATGGTGTAGTCCACCTGAAATTTGGATCCACTTCAGTTTTGGGACCATGTCCTAAAATAAGCTGGAAAAACAGGTGGACTGTGTGGATATATAATGCATACATAGAGATAGGCCTCATTGTCAGGGTCTCACCCACATTGCTGATTCCAGGTTGCAGCCAAGTGTTCAGTGAGCTTGGGCCTTGGGCTTAAGTGTTTTGCCAGTATCTGGTCTATTGCAACCGCTACTATGGTGGGCTGGGGTTGGTGTAGAACTATGCTTATAGCTGGGCCCGATCATCTCATCTTGGGTCATGGATCACAGCTCATTACTACTGTGAGCCCGTTAACAAGTAGCCTGGGGAGGACCACAGGCCAACCATAGCCAGCCTGTATTTTCATCACAAGTCCTCCTCGAAGTGCACTTTCTAACTGTATTTGGCTCAACGTGAGATCTGAGCCACTCATCAGGTGATCCCCACCATACAGAAGCTATGCCTAAGACATATGGCCTATAATGTATGATCGAAAGCTAGATACATATATAAAGAAAATGAACGGGTAACGGAAAACGTAATCAACAGCCTACATTTTAAGTAGATGTGTGGTCCACCTGATCATCTGATCCGTCCAATTGCTGAGAGATGGCGTTGAAAAAGTGGGGACCACCTGATGAGCCAATCTGATGCCGAGCACATGTGGACCAAGGCTACATGTGTGAGGAGTTTACTTACAAAGTGCACTCGAGAAAGTACTCCACACAATCCTTAGGACACCTTCATTTCCACTCATGTCTTATCAAGCGTTCAAATCTCTGTAACCATCTGATCACAATTTGTGGCCCTCCTTGAATCAATGAGATAAGGCGTGGGGCCCACCAATCAGAAATCCAAAAAAGGGTTGTGGTGGATTCCAAGGTTTTCAATTTGGAGTGATGCAGCAACAGCTTACCAGTGTTCATAGATTTTTCTTTTTTCCTTTCATCTTATTATCAAAAATAGAATCCAACTTTAAATGCAATCTGACCGTATATCCTAGATGTAGAAAGGGTGGGCCCAGTGCAAAGCAATGAGAGCCAAAACCCATGTTGCATGCCTGTCCAACTATCTTACTATGTCTGTGGACCACACTAAATATGGAAGCGGATTGCCTGTGACCCCGGGCACAGAGAAATTCCTGTGCCTGGGAATGTCTGGGGTCCACGGAGATGTCTGTGAAAAATCCACTCCGTTTATTTGTTTTAGAACACTAATTAGGACAGGAAATTAAAAATCAGGCAGATCCAAAACTCATGTGGGTCATACCACACGAAACAGTGGGGAATGAACGCTTGGGGGTGATGGAAGTTTTGTATCAGGATAATATTTGTCACTACGGTTTATCTGAGTGGAAATATCTCTTTGAACGGTTTGGATGACATATATATATAAACATCATGGTCAGTTCCAGGATGGTTTCAATGGTGGACGTTTTGGTTCCTTTCGTTGGCGTGGCTCACCTGAGTTTTGGATTTGCCTGATTTTTAGAAACCTGTCCTGATTGTGGTCTTTTAAAACAGATGGATGGAGTGGATTTGTCACGGACATCCTTATAGGCTCACGCAGCTGGACGCGGATTGCGTCCTACCCCCGCCCGGACAGTAATCCGTCCGGGCAGGGCTCTGTGGGTCCCACCGTTATGTAAGTGTTTTATCCACGCCGTTGAACGATATTTTCATATAAATTTAGTACAACAACCAAAAAATTAGGCAGGTCCAAGGCTTGAGTAGACCACAAAGTGGGGATTGAACGTTCACCATTAAAAGCTTCTTGGGAGCCAGAGAAGTTTCGGATGAAGCTGATATTTGTGTTTTCACTTCATCCACGTCTACATGACCTTATGAATAGGTTTTAGGGTTAAAAAACATCTCGTGGGTCCTTAGAAAGGTTTCAACGGTGGGTGTCATACCAGTGCAGGTTCCTTTGTTGTGGTCCACTCAAGCCTTGGACTTGTCTCATTTTTTGGTTGCCATACTAAATTTATCTGAAAAAATCGTTCAACGGCGTGGATAAAACACTTACATAACGGTGGGCCCCACAGAGCCCTGCCCTGAAGGATTACCGTCCGGGCGGGGGTAGGACGCAATCCGCGTCCCACGCAGCTCTGTGTCCGAGTCACACGCAATCGACTTTCATTTGTTAGAATATACATATATAGAATTTGGTGTAATATTTATTTCTTGTAAGTGAGGATCTTGCCCAAGAATCTACGATCGTAGATCAAATTGCAGGATATAAGGATCCTCTAAATCCTAAGTTATTCTATGACATCTAGCCGGTCATAGATTCTGAAAGCTTGTTTAGGCTAGTGGTGACTCCATGTATCAAAGACCACCCCTATAACATTGCACAACGGAGGAGATAAAAAAGCAGCCATAGCCAATTCAATTGAGCATTCGTGCGCAGCAAGTAGAGTTAACAGTGATATATTTACTCAACATTTATATATCTTATGGAAAAATTCATTTGGTTATATAACATTAGTTTTGCAAGATCCAAACCACCCATCATTAGTTTTGCAAGATCCAAACCACCCGTCAGGTTGGTCTAACCTTGTATATGTTTTTCCAAAAATAAATTAGTGCACTTAAAATGTGAACAAGAATATTGGAAATAGGCAGATGGTTATAAAGCTTTAACCAAGTTTTTTCACAACCATATATGTCTTTCAAACTTGGCCCCACCGGATTAGCTAATCAGTTTGGTTCTTGGGCTAGGGCATCAATACATTGGTTTCGTTCTAAAGGATGGATTGGATCTCAAAGATAACATATCCTGCTAGCAAATTTTTGGCATGTACAATAGTTTTATTGCACAGGCCTATGAGCTTAGTAGAGCTCCTAAAATATAAGAACTTTTACCAAAATGGCCCCAATGTATGGCTATTGCAGGAGAATTTTCCCCTTTTCATATTTTTAGGAGTCTTGACATTTATTTAGTTTTTACGGGACCAAAATGCCGTTGCCTTTTGAAACTGCGACTTTTACCAAAATGGTCTTTTTTTTTTTTTTTTTTTTTTTTTTTTTTTTTTGCATCTTGACATTTATTTAGTTTTTATAAGACCAAAATGCCATTGCCTTTTGCAAATGCACCCATACATACTTTTACTTGCGGGAGAAACTTCGTAACCCTAATCTCAGTGCATGACATGGTCATCACGTGATGATTGAGCCCACTTGAAGGCAGATCTAATCCATTCATTGTCTTCATGGCTTACCATTTCAATGGGAAAGTACTAATTTCACCATCTCTTTGTGGCCCATAACTAGTGATAATGGTGGCCATTCACTATTGATTGTTTCCTCATGGTGTGATCAACCTTATTTGCAGATGTGATAGATTCTTTAGTCCATAGCCTTAAATCAAATTCAGAATCTAATGGATGGGGTGGATTTGACACATACCCCATGGTAGGCCCCCCAACCATTAATATATGACGACTACAATCATTAAAACATTGACAACCAAGACCCTTAACATAATACAACCATGATTCGTAACCCATGATAACTCTGACCTAAACCCTTAACACATGACATCCATGACCCAGACTTTAACATGTGACAGCCACGACCCTTAACACATGGCAACCATGACCCTAACCCTTATCACATGACAACCACAACTCTTAACACACCCAGATCCATAGCTCAACTGGTAGACTGAGTGGAGATACCTAAGTGTGTTCTAACAAGCTAACCCCCCCTCCCTTTGAGAAGTGGAGCCATATCTGGGGTCGCGCACGACTGGTCTTGGCCCCTGCTCGACCGATCGTGACCAGTCGTGGACTGGCATGACTCAAAGTCCAGCGAGCATAAGGTTTTTGGTTCCGAGGTGCTCAACCGGTCGTGGGGTCCGCTAGACCGATCGTGCAGTCTGCTCGACCGGTCGTGGTTACACAGATTCATTTCCGAATCTAATGCGGACTGCGGTTTCTGTGTCGCCTTTCGCAAGGGTGCGAAAGGGAAGTTGCCTAAACTATAAATAGGTGTCCCTAATGCTATTCTAGGGTTAAGGTGAATATTAGAAAACATTAGAAAATAATTTCAATGTGTGGGCAAATGGTTTTCTCTATATTTCCAAGGGAGAGGTTAGTATATCGCTTTGTAATCTCTGTTTTTCTTCATAGTGGAAGATTGCATCCGTGGTTTTTCACCCTTGTTGGGGTTTTTTCACGTATATATTGTTTTGTGGTTTGTTTGGATTGCTTTGATCTGTTTCTAGTTTATATTTCTTCTTATTTATCGTTTGTGGGTGAGGCTTGAGATTGGATCTCGGCTCACTATGTTGTTGGCGTGCTACGCAACAACTAGTATCAGAGCTATTGGTTTAGTTTTATTGGGAGCGATGACAGAAGAAGAGAAAACTAGAATTGAGAAGTTTGATGGTTCAAACTTTGCCTTCTGGAAGATGTAGATGGAGGATTATCTGTATCAGAAGGACCTCTATATTTCTCTAGGAGGAAAAGAGAATAAACAAGAAAAGATGACAGATGATGAATGGTTTTTACTGGATAGGAAAGCTTTAGGAACGATCCGACTCTCTTTGTCTAAGAGCGTCATCTTCAATATATCCATGGTGAAAACTACAAAAGAATTAATGGAAGCCCTAACCACCATGTATGAAAAGCCTTCAACATCCAACAAGGTTCATCTTATGAAACAACTATTCAACATGAAGATGTCAGATAGTGGGAGCGTGGCTGAACATCTAAACGAGTTCAATATAGTCACGAGCCAGTTGGAATCCGTTGGCATTGTTTTTGAGGATGAGGTCAGGGCGTTATTGATCTTATCCAGTTTGCCAGATAGTTGGGATGGTTTAGTGATCGCTGTGAGTAATTCTTCAGGGTCGACAAAGCTGAAATTTGATGATGTGGTCGGATTAATTCCTAGCGAAGAATCTAGAAGAAAGGCATCAGGAGTTTCAGGAGATTCAGGGAATGCTCTAAATGTTGAAGGAAGAGGAAGATCGCTGAACAAAGGAAGCAATAAACACAGACGTTCTAAGTCAAGGAAGAAGTCCAAGGGACCGAAAGACAAAGACGGGTGTTGGCATTGCGGTAAGAAGGGGCATATGAAACGTGATCGCAGGGCGGTCAAGAAACAAGAAGGAAGCTCTCAAAGTGGGAAGGATTCAGTGAATCTATCTGAGGAGAGTGACACAGAGGCGTTGATCTTGTCTCTTGATGCGATGAATGAGTCTTGGGTTATAGACTCGGGTGCTTTGTTTCAAGCCACCTCATGTAAAGAAGTTCTGCGTGATTATGTGTCAGGTGACTTTGGGAGAGTCTACCTAGGTGATGATGAGCCGTGCAATATTGTTGGAAAGGGAGACGTTCATGTCAATTAGAAAGACGGAACAGTTTTGAAATTGAAGGATGTTAGACATGTAACGATTTTGAAACGTAATATGATCTCAGTGGGGCAGTTGGCCGATACCGGTTATGTGACGACATTCACCAGTGATTCCTAGAAGATCACAAAAGGTGCCTTGGTGATATCTCGAGGCAAAAAGGAAAGTACTTTGTACGTGACTTCAGGATCGTATAGTTCACTCTCAATCGCATCAACTGGAGTGAATGAGCAGTTATGACATCAGAGGCTGGGACATATGACTAAGAAGGGGATGAAAGTGCTATTGTCTAAAGGGAAGATACCAGGGATAAAGTCTATTGACTTGAAATTCTGCGAGGACTGCGTGTATGGCAAGAAGAAGAGGGTAAGCTTCAAGAAGACCGGACGCGCTCCAAAGACTCATCAATTGGAGCTTGTACACACTGATGTGTGGGGACTGACACAGGTATTATCTCTTGGTAGCTCACATTATTTTGTTTCTTTTATTGATGATGTTAGTAGAAAACTGTGGGTCTATTTCTTAAAGCATAAATCTGATGTATTTGATGTATTTAAGAAGTGGAAAATTATGGTAGAAAACGAGACAAGTAAAACAGTAAAATGTCTCATATCTAATAACAATGGAGAGTATTGTGATAAGAGGTTTGAGGAGTATTGTGCAGCAAATAGAATCAAACATCAGAAAACGATTCCAAGGACACCACAACAGAATGGTGTGGCTGAGCGCATTAACAGGACCATCCTTGAGCGTGCCAGGAGCATGAGGTTTCATGTAGGGTTGTCCAAGACGTTTTAGGCAGATGTTGTGAATACTGCTGCATATCTCATCAGTAGAAGTCCTTCACCACCATTGGATGGTGGGCTACCAGAAGAAGCGTGGACCAGGAAAGAAGTGAACCTTGCACATCTCAAAGTGTTCAGTTGTACTTCATATGTTCACATTGATGCAGAGCACAGAAACAAGCTAGATGCGAAGTCCAAGAGGTGCACATTTATAGGCTACGGGCTGCATGATTTTGTCTACAGGTTTTGTAATGCAAAAAATAGGAAAATCATCAAAAGCAAGGACGTAGTCTTCAATGAAAAAGTGATGCATAAAGACAGTGTGACAGAAAATAAGGCCAAGGAGAAAGAATTCGTAGAGATGGAAGAGTTACTGGACACGGGTGTTATAGCGCCACAAGATGATCATGCACGGAGCATATGAGGCAGAGCCGCATACACTGGTTGTGAGGAGGTTTACTCGGGAGAGGAGACCCCCGGTTCGATACTCACCCTCCTTACATTATCTACTGCTGACATATAATGAGGTAGGTGAGGTGTTTTGAAGAAGCATTACAGTTAGATATGCGGTTTGTAAGTGGGAGCAGGCCATGGATGAGGAGATGGACTCTCT